>OX940986.1:32282277-32615945 GCA_954871275.1 Leptopterna dolabrata | reverse complement strand
TTTCAAAACTTTGCCTCTAAAACACTAAATGATTTTATTGCGCTGTAAATACAATTTACGTGATACCTACGTCAAAACAATCGATTCAGTTTGTAAATACAGAAATAAAATTATTGTGGAGGGTTTCAAGAATACATATTTTTACAGTTAATCGAATAATATCCCTAAGTACAGTAGAACCTGGATAATTGACGCATCAAGGGACCGACCCTTTACTGGTCAATTTAACCAGTTTTTCAACTATCCGGTGTTCATTTATCCAGTTCAAGAATGATAAATCTGTCAATTAAGCAGGTTATGAATGAGAAAGGAACACATCAAACATTTCATAATAAAAAACTATGACTGTGATCATATTGACACTGATGACAGGAAGGTCTATATCAGGCAATTACAGAGGTCGGCTGTAAAGTAATGGAGGGGGGAAACGAGGGGTAATGGAGGGGGAAGGCTGTCTGTAAGGTAATGGAGGGGAGAAGCGAGAGGGAGAGTTGAAAGTCCGTTCAATTAATATAACCTGATTTTGGTGTTGAATTTTTTGTTTCAATTAAATAGGTTTTTATCGGTTGATTATGGAGGTTTTCGGGGGCCTCGAGCAAAATTCCCTCAATAAAAGTTTTTTAAATTACCCTGGCGTCAAATTAACCAGGTACTACTGAAGGAACTGCCTACCTACCTAATAATTTTCTAGAAAATGTTTGATAATATTGAACCCTGATAATACGAAACTTTCTCATCACAAGAACACAATGCATATTATGGTAAAACTATTTACATTATCTCTTATCATCGGTATTATTTTCATGAACTGACTACCTATGTTGTAGTTTTCACTCAAACATGGTTTTCGTCAGGTCGCAGTGGTTTCATCTCGTGCTGAGTTACTGCACCGTTCGCTCGTTTTTCCACTTCTTGACTTGTTTTCATCGCTCTCCGTTTGTAGTCGTTAGGGATTATCGATGCCACCACAGAAGCAAAGACTGCAATAGAAAAATATATTTTACATTTTTTTTTTAATAACTTGTACATTTTTCGTTTGGGGTTAACACGTGAGTGTACGATAAAAACGCTGCAAATCCCTGCACAACGGTTTATTATTTTGTACAGAATACCCTCCTGTTACAGATCACAGCTCTCTGTATAGATAACACTTCTATATAACATATGTACTATTCTACACCCTCCGTAGGTTAGAACCTAACCCCGTACTCGTTACTAGGTACCTACCTAAACCGTTGTGTAATAATTTACCTGTATAGGTTCCCCTTCTACGGAGATAGTATAACGAACCGTTGTGTAATAATTCGCCCATCAATAATACTTCAACGGTTGTACAAGCTGCAAAAGCTTGTATCAACAAAATCCAGCCCCTTCTTGGTAGATGAGCCGTCGTGTAATAATTTACCGTTGTGTAATAATTTACCGTGGTGTAATAATTTACCGTTGTGTAATGATTTACCATTGTGTAATAATTTGCCGTTGTGTACTGATTTGCCATTGTGTACCTAATGATTTACCCATCAATAATACTTCAACGGTTGTTCAAGTTGCAAAAGTACCTATCAACAAAATCCAGCCCCTTCTGGGTAGATGAGCCGTTGTGTAATAATTTACCGTTGTGTAATAATTTGCCATTGTGTAATAATTTACCCATCAATAATACTTCAACGGTTGTTCAAGTTGCAAAAGTACCTATCAACAAAATCCAGCCCCTTCTGGGTAGATGAGCCGTTGTGTAATAATTTACCGTGGTGTCATAATTTACCGTTGTGTAGTAATTCACCATTGTGTAATAATTCACCGATGTGTAATAATTTGCCATTGTTTAATAATTTACCCATCAATAATACTTCAACGTTTGTTCAAGTTTCTGAAGTACCTACCAACTCAATTCAATAGTCCATCACTTGTCAAATGAAATAATATCGCAGAACAAACAACTCGACTTCATACAGCCATCCTTGATTATAATCAGATGCTCCGTAGTTATGATATTTATCTCGGCCGGATTTATACCGTTTGATTCACGATCGTGTTGACGAAGCTTTTTGGTGCACACGAACGGTTGGACGTACGATGCTCCGGGTGGCCTCAAAAAATTGTTTAGCTCAAGACAAATTTAATAACGTAAAAAAAACCATACCCTTCAATCGAAAGTTTTCGAGATACGGCGTTCTGAAAATTTCAACCCCTATTTTGAACCCCTTAGAGATGACTGACAGTAACGCCGAGCTTCGAGGACCAACTAGACCCCAAACGGAACCTATAACCCGAATTTCATCAATTTTCTTTCATGGTAACTAAGAAAAGTGGCCCGTACGGCGTACGACGGACAGACAGAAATATTTTAATTGCAGTTTTGGATTCTACATACCTTGAAACGTAAACCATCAAATTTTGAGGGGGGAATTTTTTTTTTTTCTTGCTCGATTCCAATGGTTCATTATTGAAAATAATAAACCAAAATAATACAAACGTCACATTAGAAGCAAACGGTATGGTAAAGACTCGGCGCTCCGCGCCTCGCCAGGGGGCAAGCCCCCTGGACCCCCGGTTACCTCTATTTACATACTTCGGACGAAATTATAGAAACACAGAATGTGTTTTAGCTCACGCGTTTCACATAAACCCGTCTTCAATCTTCGGCTGAAGATTGGTTAACTTCCTCCCACTAATGTTTCGTCGTAACTGGTGGTGCCTTATACACAGCTTCTGATATACACACTCACGAGTGCACTTCATAAAAATTTTGTTAAACATAAACTAGTCCGAGCTTCATCTCCAAGACTCCTACATCTCCAAGAGATAATTTGTTTATCGGTTGTTTGGTCTTAAAATCGTCGGCTTACAAGTGAAATTCACTAAGTCAATTTTTTCAATTTTCGGTTTATTTGCTACTCCTATGTATTTTTCAACGCCCGATCGATTGGTGACGTCAATTTTGAGATCCTAGGAACCGTTCTCACGGAAAATGCGAAATAGTTTTTCACTGTCAGAATGTTAAAAAAATTAGTCAGGAGAAATTCACTAAGTCCTTACCGTGATGATTATCGAGACTTAGTGAATTTCTCCAAAGGCAATAAATTATTGCCGTTGAAGTGAAATTCACTAAGTCACTTGAATGGATTCATATTTCTGATCATTTCGTGTGGATCCGGGATAAAAATACGACTAGGCAGAAAGGATTTTCGCGATTCACCTACCCACAGCGTCAGTTACCTCGACTCGAGACAGTTATTAATGAAATAAATATAAAGAGATATAAATGAATATAAAGAACACTGTGTCAGAAAAGATGCAGCCATGAAGGAAAAGGATTTGGACAAAAAAAGCCACTCATGACAAAAGCTTCATGTCGATAACTTGTGATCTTCAAAGCGTGCTTCAGATCCCCAGTTCTGGTGTAAGTTTGCTGTATTACCTCAGAAAAATAAATGTGTACAACTTTACTGTGTATGAGGCAGCACCCCCGAACAACGGATACTGTTTTTTCTGGACTGAAGTAAATGGCAAAAGAGGGAGTTGTGAGATCGGGTCCTGTTTGCTGCAGTTCATAATGGACCACGTTCCTCACACAGTAGAACGCCTCACTATCTTCTCGGACACTTGCGGGGGTCAAAACCGTAACATTCAAATATCGGCACTGTTGTTGTACGCTGTACGCAATCACCCCAGCTTAGAAATCATCGAACAGAAGTTTATGGAGAGCGGCCATTCTTACATGGAGGTCGACTCAATGCATTCTGCAGTCGAAACAGCAAAGAAAAATGTGGATGTCTTTAATGTTCATGAATGGGAAAACATTTTTCGAATTGCACGAAAAAGTAAGGATGGATACCACACTAAAGAGCTCTGCTTTCAGGACATGTTAAACTTAAAACACCTTGTTCAGACAACAGTGTTCAACAAGAACGTGGACGATGCGGGTCAAAAGGTTAACTGGCTGAAAGTAAAAGTGTTTCAGTACAGAAGGGATGAGCCAGAATCCATTGGATATAAGTACGGTTATCAAGATGAATTCAGGAAGATTCCGTTGAGAATGGCATCAGCCAGAAAAAGCCGGGCCTCCACTTTGAGGATGACTAAAACATATTTAGCTCCACTGTACCGGAATCAGCTCCCGATTTCAGTGGCAAAAAAGAAAGACCTAACAACTCTCTGCCGTAAGGGTGTCATACCGCAGAATTTGCAGCAGTGGTTCTATGGTTTACAGACAAGTAACGCCATAGTTGACCGGGCTGCTGAACCTGCACTGTCAGACGCTTCTGACGAAGAATAATAATTTTGTGAGAAGTGAAGTTTTGAACTGAATTGAGAGCATTATTTTGAATTTTAAAGTTCCTTTTTTTCCACAAAGTTTCAAATAATAATTGTATTGCAGTCGAAACTCAGATTTTAAACAATAAATTACTTTTAAAATCCTTAAAAAAATACTTATTAAAATCCTTCACCCCCCTCATTAATGCGATCAAAATTCAGGGAGAAATAGATAGAAGAATCCCTAAGTCATCACATCTCAGAAGTTTTTCGACAAGTGAAAATCATTAAGTCACTATAGTCAGGTGAAATTCACTAAGTCAGGTCCCTTCGTACGAAAAGTACATTTTTAAGTTAGTTGTGAATGCGCTAACCACTTGGGGATCACGTGGAAGTAAGTCGACATCACGAAGCAGCTGCACACCAAATTTCAACCCTCTAATCCAATTTCTTCCTAGCAAAACGGGTCTCACCAAAAACTGAATTTTTCAAATTTGATTTTCTCAAAACTATAATATTTGACTTAGTGAATTTCACTTGTAAGCCGACGAAATTATGTCTTTACTTATATAAAGCTTGCAATCGTGTTCACAATATAAATTATTGAGAATGACCACCTATGTGTAAACAATTATTTAAACAATCACGCTCATACCGCAGCTTGTCGGCCACGCACTCCGCAGTGGTTAACGTAATATGGTTAGGTATATCGAGAGCTATCCAACGAGTGGTGAACGATTTTTGTACGATGATAACTGGCGAAGTTAAAGTTCCGTAGCAACGAATCGGTTGTACGTGAAAATCATTAGAAATGTTGTCGTCCCAGATTTCGTTACGAAATTTCGTTAGCTTTTGGTTTATTATTTTCAATAATGAACCATTGGAATCGAGCATGAAAAAAAAAATTCTTACCCCCCCTCAAAATTTGATGGTTTACGTTTCAAGGTATGTAGAATCCAAAACTGCAATAAAAATATTTCTGTCTGTCCGCCGTACGCCGTACGCCGTACGCCGTACGGGCCACTTTTCTTAGTTACCATGAAAAAAAATTGATGAAATTCGGGTTATAGGTTCCGTTCGGCGTCTAGTTGGTCCTCGAAGCTCGACGTTACTGTGAGTCATCTCTAAGGGGTTCAAAATAGGGGTTGAAATTTTCAAAACGCCTATACCATTTTTTTACGTAAATATTTTTACGGTTTTAAATAGTTCTTGAACTTGCGAGTTTTTTAAGACCATCCGGAGCATCGTACGTCCAGCCGTTCGTTCACAGTAAGGCCCCGAAGTTTGCACCGACAGGCATTTTCGACTCCAGTGTGAATGAAATTGTATACAATTCAAACCAAATCTCGTAACCAGAGACGCGCCCACAATAGGAATTTGTGAATACGGCCAATCATTGGTAGGGATCACCTGATTATATTGGCGGAGTATGAAGTCGAGTTGGTTGTTCTGTGATATTATTTAATTTGAAAAATGATGGCTCTTTTGGAGTTTGTTGGTAGGTAGTGAAACTTGAACAAACGTTGAAGTATTATTGATGGGTAAATTATTACTACGGTAAATCATTACTCAACGGTAAATTATTACACAACGGTTCATTATACCATCTACGTAGAAGGGGCTGGAGTTTGTTGGTAGGTACTTTTGCAACTTTTTTCACTCCTCATCAACAATTTCTTTTCAGAACTTCGTTGTGTGTTTCTTTTTGTTAGGTACTGTTTGTCATCGGCAGAATTATTTTAGCAACATTTAACTCGTGATTTAGGTAGGTACCTAGTAACGAGTACGGGGTTAGGTACTAACCTACGGAGGGTCTGCGATCTACATAATATGTATAGAATAGTACATATCATATTATATAGACGGGTTATCAATACATAGAGCTGTGATCTGTAACAGAAGGGTATTCTATACAAAATAATAAACCGTTGTGCAGGGATTTGCAGCGTTTTTTGGCTAGTAATGTTAGTCCATGGCTAAAACACATTCTGTGTTAAAATGAAAACAGTGTTTATACTTTTACATTCCATGAGTTTGTTGATAGGTAACGTTTTCTCAATAGATATAGGTAGGTACCTACTGTCTTACATCTGAAAGTTATCACAATATTTTCATTTTTGGATGGCATTTTTTTACTAGGGTGGAGTTACCTACAAACCCAGCACAAAAGATTTTGTTCTTTTTATAAGCTGATCATCAAATCATAGATTATTTTCAGTACATCGATGACATAACTACTCGTACTAACAAATCACCAAAAGAATAACAATAAATTTCGGAGCTTTGATTATCGAAATAGAGTTTTCAAAATTGGTTCAGCATTTTATTGTAGTGGTTTAGTTTCTTTATGGACTCGCAAGTGAGATATTTTTTAATGTGTAATACTCTTTAACTTACTCATGGAAAAGGAGAAGGCATACAGACACCAGATTACACCTTTCGACTGTATAAGTAAGGACCCAAGTATCGTCGTCCCGATGGCCGCCGACTGGGGTATTCCGTTCAAGATCCCCGATGACGTCCCCTCGTTCTCGGGATATGCGAGCTCTGCCCCATATTCAACCCCAATCGTAAAGTAACCCGTCATGAAGAACCTTGAAACAGTGAATTAATTAATGACGAATTTATTGCTAGGTACGAGGTAGGTTGTACTATTAGGTATAAAGCAGCGCATACACTTGAGCATTCGCCCCGAATGAGCGTGCGTTCGCCCTGTTTTGCTCAGTTGTGTACTGTTGTACAGGGCGAACCAATGGACACGCATGCTCCAGCCCGGTCCGTTCCTGAGACGTAGTGCACAACCAAGGCCTGTATTCTCTGTACTCGCCTTGGTGCACAACTATGGACAAAACTGTGTCAAATAAAACCGTAGATTAGTACCGAACCCCGTACTCGTTACTAGGTAGGTACCTATCTAAATCGCGAGTTAAATGTTGCTAAAATGATTCTGTCGATGACAAACAGTAGGTAACTAAAATGGCGAAAAGAAACGCAGATAATGAAGTTCTGAAGGAAAATTGATGATGTGGAGTGAAATAGATGCCCCTTCTGAGTAGATCACTGTTTTCTGTGGTAAATACCTACCCTCGTGGTCAAGTATAAATGAACCGTTGTGTAATAATTTGCCCGTCAATAATACTTCAACGGTTTTTCAAGTTGCAAAAGTACCGATCAACAAAATCCAGCCCCTTCTTAGTAGATGAACCGTTGTGTAATAATTTACCGTTGTGAAATAATTTACCGTTATGTAATAATTTACCGTTGTGTAATAATTTGCCGTTGTATAATAATTTACCATTATGTAATACTCAACCATCAATAATACTTAAACGTTTGTTCAAATTTCAGTAGTACCTACCAACAAAATGCAATAGTCCATCACTTATAAAATGAAATAATATCGCAGAACAACCAACTCGACTTCATACAGCCATCCTTGGTTATAATCGATGCTCCGTAGTTATGATATCCGGGCCGGATTTATACCGTTTGATTCACGATCGTGCTGACGAAGCTTTTTGGTGCACACGAACGGTTGGACGTACAATGCTCCGGGTGGTCTCAAAAAATTGTTTAGCTCAAGGCAAATTTAATAACGTAAAAAAAAAACAATACCCTTCCATCGAAAGTTTTCGAGCTACGGCGTTCTGAAAATTTCAACCCCTATTTTGAACCCCTTAGAGATGACTGACAGTAACGCCGAGCTTCGAGGACCAACTAGACCCCAAACGGAACCTACAACCCGAATTTCATCAATTTTCTTTCATGGTAACTAAGAAAAGTGGCCCGTACGGCGTTCGGCGGACAGACAGAAATTTTTTTATTGCATTTTCGGATTCTACATACCTTGAAACGTAAACCATCAAATTTTTGAGGGGGGGGGGGGGTTAGAATTTTTTTTTTTTTTTTCATGCTCGATTCCAATGGTTCATTATTGAAAATAATAAACCAAAAGGACCACGCAAATCGGTTAAGAACTGTAGCCTGGGCATCGGGTACAACACTTTTTGCGCACATTCACACACACAGAAATACACCGATGGTTTTTTCGAAGTATTCAATCTTGGAATGGTCTGAAACGGATTTTTCGTTACTTTTTCTCTCCATTCAGCGTTGACCCCATCCAACCATAAATAACAATTGGGTCGCCTCTGACTATAAGACGTTTGACGATTCCACCAAGCTTCTAAGAGGCGGCCCTGAACAACGGAGTCTTACTGACAGGTGGTGTATTTCGACTAATACAGACACAAAATATGCCATTATACCGGTTCGGTGATCCTCCTCCTCATTGTCCTTTCAATAACTCAATTTTTTATTTTTTTATTTTGAAATGGGTTTTCTGCGATTTCATCACGAGGGATTTAGCTCATAACGAAGCATAAATCTATCAAACACACTCAGAATTGAACGTGGATCCATATTTTTAGCTCAACAAGGTACTCTATACACTACAAATATAGTTAACTGTTGTGAATTATAAACTCACCCAATGGCTCCAGCGCATAAGTAAATGAGCGTTATGTGTCCTTGGTCTATCAACAAAGCCAATGCTAAAATCGCAATGCCTGAGAACACGCTGAATATGATGGACAATTCCCTGCAACCGAGAATGATAGATACAAATTAAATTCTCTCGCCGAAATAAAAAATTTTTATATGTCATAATCCAGTCCTGGTTATTTAATAAATCACAAAGAAAAGGTCGAGAAAAATCCCGTCTGGTAGTGTGGTAGTGTGCCCCTCCACTTCAACATTTCTCAGACCCCTTGAGTTTTCATAAATGCCCCACGTAAGTTAACCCCCCCCCCCCCACTCCATGAGTTAATATTATGGTGGATAAAACTAATTATACATAACTTTAGTCAATAGTTAGGTAATTAGTTTTGATTATTTATAATTTTCATTAATTTGGTTGTTGATTCCCGGGGACGTGGTGTAGGACCAAGGCGTTGTCTTGGGCATATGTTGATGTTGAAGCATTCGATTTGTGGATTATAAATAAAATACTTAGTTCCTAATTGGACCGGTTTAGGATCAATGAATAATAAGTTACTGACTTGAAATGCCCGTATCTGTCGAGTAGGCAACCAGCCGCAACAGCCCCAGTCCCTCCAAACAATATCAATATGAGTCCAATCCATCCAACGTGTTCGCCCGCATCCTGTCAAATCAATAAGATTCTGTAACATTATTCTCAATGAAATGAACAGATGAAACTGATTCGTGTTATTCGAGTTCATCGCACAACACTTCATTATGCCAACTTAAAATTATTTTAAAAAATCCAGAAATACAATATTTTGTAGGCGATTTTAACATGGAGCAATAGCAAATAATTTTGATACAGTCGACCAATGATGGTTACCTACGCTTCGTCTTTTTGTATTCTGATTGGTCTCCTTATGATATAACGATGAATTTCATACACATTTCATTACATTCAGTTTGAGTACCCACAGCCAACTCACCGGGAAAAATCTAAGGACCATTCTATTCAGGAATGTTGCTAAGGCACAGAATACGCCCATGTTGATACCATACACCAATCCAACCAGAAGGTACCTTGAAGTGGAAGAATTCAATTTAAAAGTAAAGTTGTCCATCACAATCGGTTGACATCTATGTAAATAGGTGAACTGTGAGTTTACTCGCCGTATACATTTTAAATTCAGGTTTTTGTAATTTGCTCACCCTTTGTTAGTGGCCAGCCGTTTGAGGGTTCCGATGAAGTCGATTTTCTCTTTCCTTTGCTCCAGGGCGGCTCGACTTGGAGGAATTTTCGGTTCATCTTTCAGACCTGAAACCCAAATTCCATTGGTAGGTAGTGATTTTGGCCGAAACGCGCGATCCTAGAACACATGCGCGGGTTGTAGGCAGTTGATCCACAAATTTGCGTATTCGTTTTATCATGTGAAACATGATAAAACCAGCTGTCCAGAGAGCTGCTAAAATTAGTTTATTTGTCAATGGTATGTGGTATCCGTACTTCAGTAAGGCATATTGGTGTGTGTGAGGGGGGGGGGGGAGGGTTGCGTATCAGAGTCATACGGAAACTGGTGCTTCTCCAGAAAGCTGTTTTAAAAGTGATGCTCGGGAAGCCTATAAGGCATTCAAGTGCTTAGTTCACCAAGGGCTTAGTACTTCAAGGGCTAAGTACTTTTTTCAAATACTTCAGAATATAGTCAATCCCAGAGTAAACGTCACCCTTACATCAAGAAGTTTGGAGCATTTAATCTATCTCATTTACAATTCCCTGCCTGCTAGCTCATCTACCAAGAAGGGGCTGGATTTTGTTGATCGGTACTTTTACAACTTGACCAACCGTTGAAGCATTATTTATGGGCAAGTTATTACACAACGGTTCATTATACTTGACCAGAGGGTAGGTACTGACCACAGAAAACAGTTATGTACGCAGAAGGGGCATCTATTTCACTCCACATCAACAATTTTCCTTCAGAACTTCATTATTTGCGTTTCTTTTCGCCATTTTAGTTACTGCCTGTCATCGAAAGAATTATTTTAGCAACATTTAACTCGTGATTTAGGTAGGTACCTAGTAACGAGTACGGGGTTAGGTACTAACCTACGGAGGGTGTGCGATCTATACCATATGTATAGACTAGTATATATTATATAGACGGGTTATCTTTACAGAGAGCTGTGATCTGTAACAGAAGGGTATTCTGTACAAAATAATAAACCGTTGTGCAGGGATTTGCAGCGTGTTTCTATGGAAGGATGTATTTTTCTTTCTTTGATAATTCCATAAATATCTTCTCTCTCTCTCTCTCTCTCTGATCATTGCAAAATTTTAGTTTTTTAAATTCTCTCTGACATCTTCGTCAAATTCAAAGTTTCCCAAACAGATTCAAACCTTTATACAGGGTGAGCGAAGTGAACCACAATATAAATTGACGGCTAAGTTTTAATTTTTGAGATAGAGTGTTGAAGATGATCAAAAGTTGGAGGAATTTGTGGAAGTTTATTGAATACCAAAACAATAATCTGCCAGTTCGAGTAGGCAGTAGGTATATAGGTTCCACATGAACGTATAGAATAGTTGGGGATTACCTATCACATTTTTATGTAATCATGATCTGATAGAATAGCATCTTCAACTTCACTTCAAAAGTCACTGCTACTATCCACCGACTCTTCCGACTTTCTCCGAATTTCATTTATTTCTGTTACTTTATTCACTTATGAAAACAGAGTTCATCTTTGGAAGACCGCTAACCGCAAGGGAGTAGTGTCATATACCGACGACAAGCAAACACAATACTAGCCAAAATCGATCATTTAGGATAAACGTAAAGGAACGCAACTTCTATTATAGATCACGTGGTTGTAGTCACTTTACTGAGAGGGTAATCAAGGGGAAGAGCCGCATACCACGAAAAATGGCGCGCACGCGCGAGTGATACGGTGGTAGGTAGGGTTTGAAATTGAAGAATAATCGAAATATATCTAACACCCGCGGGCGAGATAGGATTTAATGATGGTAGGTACTTACTTATGAACATGACTACATGCACCACGATGCAAGCTGCCGCTACCAAGTAGTTGACAATATTTATCTGGGATCTCGTGATTTCCTTGTCTGCATTCAGTTTGATGACCATTGGAGGAAGAACGAACCCTATCGCTACTCCAAGCTGAAATTGTAAAAGGTGGATTGATTTACTACCAACATTTAGGTCGTACCGAGCGAAAGTTCTTAGGTAGGTAAATCGCTTGCTGGCACCTCCGTGAAAAAAATTTAACTGAGTTTTTAAAATTTAACTTGTTATTCTGTTATTCTTGGGTAGGCATGGAGCGACCATTTTCCTTCCTATAATAAGAATTCTTATCGACAAATTAATTTATACTGTTTTTAAATTCTCGTCAAAGATTGGTTCGTTTAATAGTGTTTGCTAATATCCGATTGGCGAAGTTGATATGCATTTTCATAGCTTTATGTCGGTTTTTTAATAGGTAGTTGGGGAAGTTAGTGCTCGTCCCAGTGTTGGCTTTGGTTCGATATATGTATGTGAATGTTTCCCCTAATTTATCTAGGTTTTCTCAACTAACTCGTGATTTCAAATAATCTGCCACTGACGTACCTGATTACCGAAGACACCGAGACTGCAAGCTGTAGATATTTCGTCTGCTCCAAACCAAAGTGCTGATACGCGAGAAGGTAGATAGCCTAACTGAAATAAATGTGAGATGCACTTACAGTGGTTAGGTACAATTGGTTTTACAGTCGATTTTACTTATTCATTTCAAACGTTAGTTAACTACTGCCGATGCCTCATTTACCTGTCCTGCTGCAACGAGCCACTGCCCTGCGAAGGCGATCATGAACGATTCTCTCGAAGCAGAGAAAAGCTTCAGGACAGCTCCAATGGTGTTAAACGACGACGCCAGCAGCAAAATTTTCCTCAAACCCTGTGGTTGTGTAGGAATAAAAAGCGCTAGTTCGGTATAATGATATACTCAGCGTTCATTTTGAAATACAATAACTTATCGTAGAATATATAGCATAAAATATTGATGAATATTCTCAAATAATTAGACTGGTTTGAATTTTATCCCGGAAAACCTGAATCAAACCACGGGAAAGTGATAGAACGATCGTAGACAATTTTTTCCCACCAAAAATTCGAATTTGCCGGATACGTAGCAGAAAGGAATTATTTTATACTTTTAGATCATTTCAAAATAAAAGCGTGTTAAAATGATCAATTTATTTCCATTTTTTTAGGAAGCCTTGTAATCAATTTTTGTGATACCCAGGAACACTAGAGTTTTCTGTTACTCAAATTATTACAGAAAGGTTTATTATTTACCTGTATAGATGCCCCTTTGCATAGATTACTGTTTTATGTGGTCAATACCTACACTCGAGCTTGTAATGGATGAGGGGTTTAACTACGCCGCCCATACAGCGTAGTTTCCCCCTCTCCATCCTCTATAAAGGTAGGGAGGCAGTGTGACAGCTGCCCCCGGAGACAAATGGTTAGATTATAACGCGTTGCCTTCAGGGGTTGATGATTCGTTTCCGCGAATCAACCGCCCCTTCAGCCGCGTGTCAAAAAGATCGGGAAGAGCCAGCATCCAAGATGGACGGGATTCCCATATACCGTCACAAGCTCCCCCCCAGGGAAGACCTAAATCGAGTACCTGCTGCAGCGGGGCGGACATAGTTTGATAAAAGCGGGGGGATTCAAGAATGGGCAATTTCCATGTGTAGGAATTGTTTATTTTTGAGCTCATAATCGGATTTAATACCCTTGAAAACCCCCCACTGCAAATTTTCATCTCAAAACTCCGTGTAGGTTGGGCAACGAACGGAAAGAAAACGAAATGACGTCATAAGTGGATGGCGCTGAGGGTTCTCCCCAGGGGGACGCGGGGGTGAGGGCCTTTACCTATGACGTCATTTCGCTTTCTTTCCGCTGGTTTATCGCCCGCGTTCGATCATCGGATACCCCTCATACAGCACCTTTTCGGAAAGCGCTCGCCGAGATCTTTTAAGAAAATAAAAGAAAGCAGGTGAACTTGCCCATTCTATCATTTCTTTTCTTCTATCATTCTTTTTTTCTATCATTTTTTTTGTCATTTTCATGCCTTAGCTCTGGCACATGAAATGAAAATTGCTCACGAAAAATCGTTACGAAGAAATGCTCACGGGTTCTTGTCTAATGGTTTTCGCTTAAAACCGAATCGTTACTACGGAACTCTATCTTCACCATTTTGCATCGTACAAAAATCGTTCACCACTCTTATTATTTCTTAAACTGTGTGTTCACTGTGTGTTCACCACTCTTATTATTTCTTAAACTGTGTGTTCACTGTGTGTTCATCACTCTTATTATTTCTTAAACTGTGTGTTCACTGTGTGTTCACCACTCTTATTATTTCTTAAACTGTGTGTTCACCACTCATATTATTTCTTAAACTGTGTGTTCACCACTCTTATTATTTCTTAAATTTGTGTTCACCACTCTTATTATTTCTTAAACTGTATGTACACCACTCTTATTAATTCTTAAATTTGTGTTCACCACTCTTGCTATTTCTTAAACTGTTTGCTAAAGCTCTTGATTTATCTGACTCATCACCACATCTCACGCTGCCAATTTCCTCCTCCATACATCCCTGAGAAGCACTGATTACGAGCTCGGTGTGATGCAAAAACTTGTTTGGAGGGCGTTGCCAAAAGGACATGACGGTAGATTATGGTTGGTGGAACTACTGTCAGAAGTAGCGCTCACCATCGCCATAATGTTCTATTGGAGCCGTATACTTACTAGTTTACCGATGCCACTCGTAGACATGAAAATGGTCTCCCGTCATTGTATACATGTATGCAACTTCTTTCTATGAGCTTTCAAAGTTTCGACAACGAGTGTTTCCATTTCTTCCCCAACACAGTCCCAAAACTTAAACTTTATTCATGTAGAATAACGTTTGTTCAAATTACAAAAGTAGGCACCTATCAACAAAATCCAAAAGAGCCATTTCAAATGAAATATATCACTGAACAACCAACTCTATTTCATAGTGCCATGCGTGATTATAATCATATGTTCCCAGCAATTATATGGGCTGGGTTTATACCGTTTCATTCACGATCATGTTGACGAAGCCTTTCGGTGCAACTTCGGGCCTTAATGTGAACAAACGGCTGGACGCATAATACTCCGGGTGGTCTCAAAAAATTCTCAAGTTCGATATCAATTTAAAAACATTAACAAATTCGAGATAACGGCGTCCTGGAAATTTCAACCCCTATTTTTCACCTCTTGGAGGTGACTGAAAGTAACGCCGAGCTTTGCTTTCCAAATTTTCGGATTCTACCTAGCTAGGTACCTTGAAACAGGAACCATTGATTTTTGATTTTTTTTTAATTATCTAAAATAATAAACCAAAATGAGGAGCTGTATTACACAAGAATTACAAAAGAATTACAGCAATTACAAAAACGCCTTATTATACATATTTCTTCTAACAAAATTAATGAAAAATACCTTATTCGACTTGTCTGAACTAAATTTCGCACGAGCCTAGGCCCTATGTACGCACGAGCTATCTAATAGCTAGGATTCTAATATCAACATTTTAACACAGTTTTGTGGGACTGGGTGACGTCACGCTACGTCTACACTTACACCTCCTCTATTAGGTACCTGAATCATGTACCTACCGCGACATCATCATGTATTTTTAGTTATCGAGATTAACTGGATTTTTCAAAAATGTTTTTCACGCATCAGAATAAGTCGAACACGAACTTACGTATCTCTGCAGAAGCCAGGCCCAAGGTATGATGAACACGCTCAGGCAGAAAGAGTAGGACATGGTCGTCCACTCGACGACGGAGGAGTCGATGTTGTAGTAGTCGACGATGACGTCCTCCACAACGGCATACTGTGACCACTGGAATTGGTTGGTGGTGCTGAACGTTATGAAGATCGCCAGGATCCACCATCTTTTCTTGTAGAGTTTAATAACTAGAAAAGTTCGTAAGAGAGTCCGTTCAAAACACGTCATTACCATCCTGAATTTCCGAAATTTCTTTCGGGATTCCTAATTTAGTAGTTCGTAGTATCTACTCCTATAAAAATTCGTCTAAACAAATTAAGTACCAATTTAATTGTCATCATACAGACTTTCTTCTTTCCATGTGAACCTACATGTGGTGAGACCTTATGATCAGGTTCGAGGCTCTAATTGAGGCGCCAATGATTCCCTGTAAAAACCGTACCTAATCAATTCCTAATGCCTCAGATTTGAGACTCTAAATTTCTCTACCTAGCAGTAACCAATAATAACTGTCGCGAGTGATTTAGTTCGTACCCCCTCCCCCCTCTTGGGGTGATCACATCTTTTTGCATTGACGAAGCAAATTTTTTCCCTGTAGAATTTTTTACTCAGCTGGTTGGTACCTACACATTTGTAGTAAAAAATGTTCACCATACAATTTTTTTCCTCAGTTAAAATTTAAAGAATAAAATAAACCACAACATCGGTTTAAGTGGAATGTTTTTCTAATTTAAAAAAAAGTTCGGAATTTTTTTAGCTCTTTAAAAAGCGCTGCAAAAAAGTATAACGAATGTTACAGCGCTCCAGACGTATTGTCAGTTAGATTGTTTGACCATGTAATTTGCAGCGTTTCAAACAGTTATAACTGGGCTCCTTCTGAACCGATCGGGTTCAGATTTTGAGCACTACCTCAGGGATCCCCAGTGGACAAGTGCGCCAAATTGCCAGCTCTTTTAAAACCCTCTTTAACTTACTCCTAGAAACTGCATCCCCTTTCCTTCCACCACCAAGTGGTGTACGAAAAATCGACACCGGAGACCTGTGTAAAAATCTGCGTATTTGTTCTGTCGTGTAAACAGTGTTCCTGGTCGCTTTCGAGTTTTTCGGTTTTCTTGGCGGGCGGGACGATCCCTGGATCATTATTATTTAACAATTTCCTAAATTTTAGTGCCTGCACTGTTTTATGATTACTTGTACGAATTTATTACCACTTCATTCGAATTTAGGCAATAGCAAATTAAATACTACCTGGCTGCACTTCATTTTCCTTCATTGTACGTCGAAGTGTAGAAAATATCTACTTGAGAAGGCACAAAACAACTACTTGCTTTGAACTATTATAAATAACAGGTACCTTACAGTTAATGCCATAAGTTGAACTGCCTGCCTGACATTGGAGTTTCTCTATTTCACATCTAAAATATTAGATAAGATTCCCACTTCGGGTAATTTAAACACTAGGTGACCACGTATTCAGTAGATTGTGGCAATGGGGATTTGTGTCGATGCCCTTATGGAGGATGTATACAGAGATTGCGGTGGTTAGGTACCTATCTAACGACAACCGTTTTGTTTGTAGCGTCAATAAAACGAGTGGCAGACGTTTGAGTGTTTGCACTGGATTAGGAAAATTACAAAACGTAGGAAGGTACCTATTACCTATTCAAAGAAATAAAAGGAGGCCCACCACGTGTTCCACACACAGCAGATTTACGAAGGTACCTGTATACCGTAAATATATAAGTACATATCTATATAATCTCCTATACATTTCAGCTCATTTCCAAACCTATTTTAGTGGCTATCTATTTTCCTTCCAATATTTTCAAGTGTTATAACCATAGGTCGCAATATAAAAACACTTAATTTAAACGTACCTATTGGTTTATTATTTTCAATAATGAACCACTGGAATCGAGCATGAAAAAAACAATTCTAAACCCCCTCAAAATTTGATGGCTTACTTTTCAAGGTATGTAGAATCCGAAAATGCAATACAAATATTTCTGTCTGTCCGCCGTACGCCGTTATGGCCACTTTTCTTAGTTAACATGAAACAAAATTGATGAAATTCGGGTTATATAGGTCCCATTTGGGTCTAGTTGGTCCTCGAAGCTCGGCGTTACTGTCAGTCATGTCTAAGGGGTTCAAAATAGGGGTTGAAATTTTCATAACGCCTATACCTTTGTTTTACGTGAATCTTTTTACAGTTTCAAATAGTTCTTGAACTTACGAGTTTTTTGAGACCACCCGGAGCATTTTACGTCCCTCCGTTCCTTCACAGTAAGGCCCAGAAGTTTGCAAGGATAGGCTTTTTGAACAGCAGGGTGAATGAAATTGTATGCATTTAGCCCAAATCTCGTTACCAGCGACGCGCTAACAATCGGGAATTGGCCCGAGATAAAATCATTGCTAGGGATCACCTGATTATAATCGCGGAGTATGAAGTCGAGTTGGTTGTTCTATGATTTTTTAATGTGGCCACATTGTTAATTAGTGCTTACCTCTACCAGGGCGGCGGATAGGTGATTTCACCAGATGGTAATATCATCATCCAGGGTCTGTTTACCATGTTAAACTTGGCTTGTTAGCTCATTCTAATACTCCATTTTTTCATTCGTGATAATAACCCTAAAAT
Source organism: Leptopterna dolabrata (assembly GCA_954871275.1). Classification (NCBI taxonomy): domain Eukaryota; kingdom Metazoa; phylum Arthropoda; class Insecta; order Hemiptera; family Miridae; genus Leptopterna; species Leptopterna dolabrata. Next base: position 32,597,734 of record OX940986.1, on the reverse strand, counting down.
TAAGATAGATAAGAATATTCGTGATATAATAAATCATCTTATTATATTTCTTGTTTTTGTAGGTACGATCATTACAATTACTATACCAAAAATTAGGAATAGAAAAGCGATTTAAAAAAAGTTTGATGAAAAAGGAATTCGTGAGGATCTTTTGGGGTCAAATCCACATTCGAATGGGGATATTTTTTCTAGATCTAATGTGTTCTTGTTTTTTTCAAATTAATTTTTCTACATGGTATTATTATGATAATTGATAATAATATTGCTAATATAAATGGTAGTGTAATTTTTAATATTACTTGTACTTTTTCTTCTAAAAGATCTTTTGACTGGAAGTCAGATATAATAATTTTATACTAAAAAAGTAGCTATACTTACCTCATCAGTAAATGGTAATAATATATAGGAATAATCATACTACGTCTACAACGTTTCAATATCTTTATGCCCTCAATTCTCATGCAATATTAGTCCCCCCCCCCCCCCCCCCTCAATAATGCAAATGAAGTTAAATTATGTAGTATCAATCTGCTGAGCTCTAGATTTACATCAGAAACATTTGGTTGATCGACGTCGGAATCCAATTTAGCGAATTTTCAAAGAAAACGAAGGTGCAATGGGCCCAACAATTTAAGAACATGAATTTTTGAATTTTTTTTTTTTTTATCGGCAAATCCGTTTCAGAGAATCCTAGACTTATCCCTAGATTTTAACAAAAAATTTTATGTATTTATTATATACCTACACACACATACACAATATTATTCTTATATTAGCCCTCCTGTTCATCTAGAGCCGCATGACAGGCAGTGCGTAGTTAAGTACAGTTGTGAACCTCCAGACGATTTTGTCTGAGAACAGTAGTGAATCCCATAGTATTGTGTTGCAGGCCCTGAACAGTGAAATTGGCTGATCGGATACCCATTTGAAAGGTAGAATCGAATTGAGTGCAGAACGTGAATCGGACATTCAATTTATTAGAAAATCAAGGATGAGATTCTGCCCAATTTTTATCCTTGTTGGCAGGAAGATGCCAATCCCGACCTGGATGAACGGACGCCACAGGAGAGGCTGGAGAAGGACAGGAGGCAATGCGAACCCGGCGCTACAGCAATTGCCGCGAGTGTAGTAATCGCTCCAAATCCTCTATCAATCGTCCCAACGTAGCGTACCGTAACGTAATAATCTTGAAACCACTTCAAACGCACCGATAATAACTAGGAAATCAATTGTAAATTTTATTGTTGTTATCAAACGACGAACTGGTGTTCTCTAAAACTTGTATTCGAAATTAAGACTTTTTACCTACCTATTTATTGTATTCGAGTCAGTAACTGCCTACAGGTAATAAGCTCAGCCACCTTCTAAATTCTGACCTTATTCCACGGCCTTAACTTCCTCTTGAGAGTAGTTTGGAAACGCCAGCCAGCAGGCAAAACTAAATTCTTACTGCTGAAGACAGAAAGGTAATTAATTATATTCCTAACTTCGTTGGAGCCGCTTGACACCGGTCCCTGTGCGCGCTGGAACATCCGGGGGATGCAATGTCTACGAAAACTTTTATTGAATGTTGTATGCCCACCTCTACGGACGCCTACCACGGCAGCCACCCAGGCAACCAACGTGAAACATTTAATAAGGGGTTATATTAATAACAGACATTTATCAGGATAACCTTAGGAGAACACTGCTTATTACATAATTAACGACCAATTTATCCATCCATCATACGATTACGAGTAGGGCCGAGCTTGTTGACAGAACCACTCGCGTCGAGGTTTTACGTAAATCTCCCAGGTGCCAGTAGAATATGCCTGTCTATTATGGTGATGACCCAACGATCTGTCAGCAAAACCAGTTTCAGTAAGTGCCATAAGGAAGTACCTACCATTCTGCCGTCAAAATGAAGAACGCCTCGTCTCAAACATTTTGGAAAATGGGGTTTTTTACGTTTCCCCCGTAATTTTGACATGCTCTTTCCACTGTTGAAGTCACAAATTGAAAATTCAAATTGGAAAACGTCGAAATTTTCACCCGAAAACTGGAAAATTGTGGTGTTAAAAGGAAAAGCGCCTCACCTCATTCTCAAGTCAACGGTGAAACGGCTCAAGTACGGCACCATAAACGCCTCAAATCATTTATTCTAATCCTAGATTCTGAGGAGAAACACCTCAAGTCGGTGAAAATCGAGATGAGGCGTTTCACCTTGGAATCATTGGCTTCTTATGAGGTCATAATTAAAGTCATTGTATTATTGGGTAAATTATTAAACAGCGGTAAATTATTACAAGGTTAATTATTACACAACGGTTTATTATACTGTCTATGCAGAAGTTTGTTACAATAGAATGCAAGGCCACTTGTATCCAACAAACCTAGCTTTGACAACTTTTTATCCCAATACAACATAACAGTAGCCAGTCCCAAGCCCAGATGAGAAAGGAGGACTTTTTCTATGTGATTTATTAAATAACCAGGACTGGATTATAGTATGTTACGAAATTTTATTACCACAGGAGCATATTAATTTGTGTCGTTCTTGGTTGCAGGGAATTTTCAATCTTATTCTGTGTGCTCACAGGTATTGCGATTTTAGCATTGGCTATGTTGATAGAAAGGACAAATAGCACTCATTTACTTATGCTCTGGGGCCATTGGGTGAGTTCATAATATATAAACCTACACCATTATTATAAACAAACTACATGCATTCGTAGTGTTGGAGGTAGTTAGTGACAAATAATACCTAATCGTCGAGCTCTTACAGTTCCTACCGCTAGTAATAAGTAAGTATGGATCGAAGTCCAATTCTGAGTGTGTTTCGTAGATTTGGATCATGTTTTGCTCTAATCCTTCACTTTTCTTATAATATCATTTGTAACTCATATCTTTCATATGGGTCTTATGAAGTAGGTATCTAAAGAGTATGTACCTACGGCTAACAATCACGTAGAAGTCGACACCCAACGATTTGTACCTGTGCTGCCGTTAAAAGGAAGAACGCCTCATCTCAAAATTTCCGAAGACGGGGTTTTCGCGTACCCCCCCTAACTTTGACATGCTCTTTCCATTACTGAAGTCATAAATTGAAAATTCAAATTGGAAAACGTTGAAATTTTCACCCGAAAAACTGGAAAATTGTGATGTTAAAAGGAAAAACGCCTCACCTCATTCTCAAGTCAAAGGTGAAACGACTCAAGTACGGCGCCATAAACGCCTCAAATCATTTATTCTAATCCTAGATTCTGAGGAGAAACACCTCAAGTCGGTGAAAATTGAGATGAGGCGTTTCACCTTGGAATCATTGGCTTCATTATGAGGTCAAATCATTTATGGTCAGATGAGCGAGGCGTTCTTCATTTGATTATTTAACAGCTTAGTCCACATGAGGTGTTCTTCTCGCCATTTCATTGTAAACTGTAAAATCTGAATTCTGAAACAGAAACAGCTTACAGTATAGGTACAGTGCCGTCCATTTCCCGTATTTATAGAGTCTTATTTACTAATAGGTATTCAAGGTTCTTGAGAACGATCTTTCATTTTATAAGTTTATTATTTGTTCTTTCGGTAAGTTCTCATTTCTGTCTTACCGATTCCTGCTTAACGGGACAACATTGGAACAATCGGGAAACAACAATGTTTAGTAGTAAGTAATTTTTGTTTTCCTGAAGGAATATTTGAAAAGAAAAAGAAATATTGGAAAAGAAAAAGAAATATTTGAAATGAACATCGAGGAAAAAAAGAATATTTGGAAGAACCAAAGGTATCTATCCGTTTCACAGAAAACTGGTTCCAAAAACGCATGTTTTATTTTTTATAAAGCTGAATGCTTTTCTTTAAGGTTAGTTGTTGTTTTGTATGATACGCAGAGGTGAGGTTTCATAAATATGAAGAAAATACCTTATACCTCAGATAACAAAACTATGTATTCGTGGATGGCAAATATACATAATCGATTTCAAGGCTCCACCTTTCTCGAAGCAGAATGTGCCTATTTGGTTTCGGCAAGTCGAAGCTCAGTTCAGAGTGAAAGGAATAACAGTAGATGAAGACAAATATGACCTAATCCTTAGCTCAATGGATATTAATATATGTACACAAGTAAGTGACATTATCATAAATCCTCCTGAAGAGTATAAGTACCAGACGTTAAAAAAAGACTCATATATTGTTTTGGAAGTTTCGGAAGATAAGAAACTACAACGTAAACCCCCCCCCCCCCCCCTGAACCAAAATTCACGAAATTTAGTATATGGGCCCCGTTTGGCCTCTAGTTGGCCCTCGAAGCTCGGCGTTACTGTCACTCAACTCTAAAGCGTGAAAAATTGGGGTTGAAATGTCCAAAGATCCCAGGAAAATTATACTTTGAGGTGTGGGTTTTCTCGCATTTTTAAATATTTTGATTTTTTCTGAATTTTTGAGACCATCCCGAGCATTCTACGATGTTTCCATAAAATTTGCTGTACAATTTGCCGTAAAGAGCAGGGTGCATGCAGGCATCAAGCTGTTTTGAGATCGCACCTCACTGGGCTCCTGGTAGCTGCAATTTATAGCTCAGTGTTCTAACGAACTGGAAGCTGAAGTTCCCGAGATCGAAACCCTACCGGGACCGAATATTTTTTTCACTCCCCATAAACAATTTTTCTTCAGAACTTTATTATTTGTGTTTCTTTTTGCCATTTTAGCTACTGTTTGTCAACGGCAGAATTATTTTAGCAACATTTAACACGTGATTTAGGTAGGTACCTAGTAACGAGTACAGGGTTAGGTACTAAGGTAAGTACGGTCTGCGTTCTACATAATATGTATAGAATAGTACACATATTATATAGAAGGGTTATCTGTACAGAGAGCTGTGATCTGTAACAGAAGGGTGTTCTGTCCAAAATAATAAACCGCTGTGTAGGGATTTGCAGCGTTTTTTGTATTCTCATTCTTCCTTGTTCGAATTTGCTCTTAGTTGATTTAGCACCGTTTTCCATTACCAAATCGCTGTATTTCACACTTCGTCGTACATTCTTTCATACAAGAAACACGCTTTCCTTTTTGACATTTTATGTCTTTACTTTGCTACATAAACTCGAAAATGAAACGCGGGACATGCAACGGAAACAACGTCACGAAAATATTTCTGATGATTTTCGCTTACAACCGATTCGTTGCTACGGAACTTTATCTTCGCCAGTTATCATCGTACAAAAATCGTTCACCACTCGTTGGATAGCTCTCGATTTACCTAACCATACTACGTTAACCACTGCGGACTGTGTGGCCAACAAGCTGTGGTATGAGCGTGATTGTTTAAATGAATGTTTACGTACATAATACAGTGGAGTCCGGCTAATCCGAACTAATTGGGACTGAAGGCTGTTCGGACTAGGTGACCAAAACAATTAAGTACGAAGAACTTGGTGTGGGTGCGGGAGGGGGCGCTAAGACATAAAATGTCCCTCGTGGTTGCGTACTTGTACGGAAGCTGTACCCACCGTTTGTGCTTTTATCGCCGTATCTGCATTTCTTTCAGGCCCATCAAGGGCAAGAATGATTGCGGCACATAAATCATCTGTGTCTGACATGATGTTAATTTTACATCCTTTTTCACCCATAACGCCCTTGGGTGTATGACGACAGGGCTGTCGAGCTTCGCAGCACAACTAGAGCCTAAATAAAAAAACTAGTATGCCTAAATAAAAAAACTAGTGCGAAAGAGCGGCGATTTTAAACCAAAATTTATGGTACATTAAAAACAGAAACTTTGTTAGAACTTCAGTTCTTCGCTCGTTGGTCAAAACTGAATCCATATTTATAGTCCCCTCGCCCTAAAAAAACATGTAAAACATCACAACCTCATAAAACCTCACAACCTCATATTACTAAAAAAAACCCTATTTTTACACCAATTTTTCACCCATAACACCATCTTGGGAATATTCCGACAGGGCTGCAAAGTTTCGGAACACAACCAGGACCAAATGGAGCCTGTGTGCGCAAGAACGAAGTTTATAGAACTAAAATAAAGTAGATATACATGATACGGTGGACGGCGAACGGACACTGCATTGTTGGAATCTAATTACCCTTCATCAATCTCTCTTATTTTTGAGGGGGAGTTCAAAAAAATTGTTGCTGAGCGGATACATAGGTGTATTATTAACAGAATAATAAACCAAAATATTTACCTGTATAGATGCCCCTTCTGCGTAGATCACTGTTTTCTGTGGTCAGTACTCTCGAGCTCCCTCCAGGAAAGCCCTAAATCGAGTACTGGAGCTGGCCCGGGGATTGAAGTTTCGTACAAATACGCAGGATTCAATAATTCATCATTCATCATTTTTTTTAGTTTAAATTTAAATATCGAAATTTTGAATTTGGAAGTAGTGATATCATGGACTGGGGGTGGATGCTCAAATAATTTGAGTAGGAACCTATGTACCTGAATAAGTAAAAAGTAAAAGAACATTACTCATTTTTTTGTCAAAAAATATATTTAATTCACAATTAATTATTTTGTACCGTTCAATCTAACAAAAAACATTCATAAACTTATGATTACTAGGTACTTGTATACCTATCACCGTACGTGCCTGTTCGAGCCTGTTGAATAAAACATAGTTACCTTTCTGGACGTTGAGATTCAGAGGTAAGTAGGTAGTTGATTTTGAACATTCCTAAATTTACATTTACCGACCTAACTGCTTAAAATTCTGTGATGAACCGATTTTGGGTGATGGTTAGAAAAATAATTTGTTCTCTAGAATATACATCAACAACATTATTCGGTCGCATTTCAAAACTTTGCCTCTAAAACACTAAATGATTTTATTGCGCTGTAAATACAATTTACGTGATACCTACGTCAAAACAATCGATTCAGTTTGTAAATACAGAAATAAAATTATTGTGGAGGGTTTCAAGAATACATATTTTTACAGTTAATCGAATAATATCCCTAAGTACAGTAGAACCTGGATAATTGACGCATCAAGGGACCGACCCTTTACTGGTCAATTTAACCAGTTTTTCAACTATCCGGTGTTCATTTATCCAGTTCAAGAATGATAAATCTGTCAATTAAGCAGGTTATGAATGAGAAAGGAACACATCAAACATTTCATAATAAAAAACTATGACTGTGATCATATTGACACTGATGACAGGAAGGTCTATATCAGGCAATTACAGAGGTCGGCTGTAAAGTAATGGAGGGGGGAAACGAGGGGTAATGGAGGGGGAAGGCTGTCTGTAAGGTAATGGAGGGGAGAAGCGAGAGGGAGAGTTGAAAGTCCGTTCAATTAATATAACCTGATTTTGGTGTTGAATTTTTTGTTTCAATTAAATAGGTTTTTATCGGTTGATTATGGAGGTTTTCGGGGGCCTCGAGCAAAATTCCCTCAATAAAAGTTTTTTAAATTACCCTGGCGTCAAATTAACCAGGTACTACTGAAGGAACTGCCTACCTACCTAATAATTTTCTAGAAAATGTTTGATAATATTGAACCCTGATAATACGAAACTTTCTCATCACAAGAACACAATGCATATTATGGTAAAACTATTTACATTATCTCTTATCATCGGTATTATTTTCATGAACTGACTACCTATGTTGTAGTTTTCACTCAAACATGGTTTTCGTCAGGTCGCAGTGGTTTCATCTCGTGCTGAGTTACTGCACCGTTCGCTCGTTTTTCCACTTCTTGACTTGTTTTCATCGCTCTCCGTTTGTAGTCGTTAGGGATTATCGATGCCACCACAGAAGCAAAGACTGCAATAGAAAAATATATTTTACATTTTTTTTTTAATAACTTGTACATTTTTCGTTTGGGGTTAACACGTGAGTGTACGATAAAAACGCTGCAAATCCCTGCACAACGGTTTATTATTTTGTACAGAATACCCTCCTGTTACAGATCACAGCTCTCTGTATAGATAACCCTTCTATATAACATATGTACTATTCTACACCCTCCGTAGGTTAGAACCTAACCCCGTACTCGTTACTAGGTACCTACCTAAACCGTTGTGTAATAATTTACCTGTATAGGTTCCCCTTCTACGGAGATAGTATAACGAACCGTTGTGTAATAATTCGCCCATCAATAATACTTCAACGGTTGTACAAGCTGCAAAAGCTTGTATCAACAAAATCCAGCCCCTTCTTGGTAGATGAGCCGTCGTGTAATAATTTACCGTTGTGTAATAATTTACCGTGGTGTAATAATTTACCGTTGTGTAATGATTTACCATTGTGTAATAATTTGCCGTTGTGTACTGATTTGCCATTGTGTACCTAATGATTTACCCATCAATAATACTTCAACGGTTGTTCAAGTTGCAAAAGTACCTATCAACAAAATCCAGCCCCTTCTGGGTAGATGAGCCGTTGTGTAATAATTTACCGTTGTGTAATAATTTGCCATTGTGTAATAATTTACCCATCAATAATACTTCAACGGTTGTTCAAGTTGCAAAAGTACCTATCAACAAAATCCAGCCCCTTCTGGGTAGATGAGCCGTTGTGTAATAATTTACCGTGGTGTCATAATTTACCGTTGTGTAGTAATTCACCATTGTGTAATAATTCACCGATGTGTAATAATTTGCCATTGTTTAATAATTTACCCATCAATAATACTTCAACGTTTGTTCAAGTTTCTGAAGTACCTACCAACTCAATTCAATAGTCCATCACTTGTCAAATGAAATAATATCGCAGAACAAACAACTCGACTTCATACAGCCATCCTTGATTATAATCAGATGCTCCGTAGTTATGATATTTATCTCGGCCGGATTTATACCGTTTGATTCACGATCGTGTTGACGAAGCTTTTTGGTGCACACGAACGGTTGGACGTACGATGCTCCGGGTGGCCTCAAAAAATTGTTTAGCTCAAGACAAATTTAATAACGTAAAAAAAACCATACCCTTCAATCGAAAGTTTTCGAGATACGGCGTTCTGAAAATTTCAACCCCTATTTTGAACCCCTTAGAGATGACTGACAGTAACGCCGAGCTTCGAGGACCAACTAGACCCCAAACGGAACCTATAACCCGAATTTCATCAATTTTCTTTCATGGTAACTAAGAAAAGTGGCCCGTACGGCGTACGACGGACAGACAGAAATATTTTAATTGCAGTTTTGGATTCTACATACCTTGAAACGTAAACCATCAAATTTTGAGGGGGGAATTTTTTTTTTTTCTTGCTCGATTCCAATGGTTCATTATTGAAAATAATAAACCAAAATAATACAAACGTCACATTAGAAGCAAACGGTATGGTAAAGACTCGGCGCTCCGCGCCTCGCCAGGGGGCAAGCCCCCTGGACCCCCGGTTACCTCTATTTACATACTTCGGACGAAATTATAGAAACACAGAATGTGTTTTAGCTCACGCGTTTCACATAAACCCGTCTTCAATCTTCGGCTGAAGATTGGTTAACTTCCTCCCACTAATGTTTCGTCGTAACTGGTGGTGCCTTATACACAGCTTCTGATATACACACTCACGAGTGCACTTCATAAAAATTTTGTTAAACATAAACTAGTCCGAGCTTCATCTCCAAGACTCCTACATCTCCAAGAGATAATTTGTTTATCGGTTGTTTGGTCTTAAAATCGTCGGCTTACAAGTGAAATTCACTAAGTCAATTTTTTCAATTTTCGGTTTATTTGCTACTCCTATGTATTTTTCAACGCCCGATCGATTGGTGACGTCAATTTTGAGATCCTAGGAACCGTTCTCACGGAAAATGCGAAATAGTTTTTCACTGTCAGAATGTTAAAAAAATTAGTCAGGAGAAATTCACTAAGTCCTTACCGTGATGATTATCGAGACTTAGTGAATTTCTCCAAAGGCAATAAATTATTGCCGTTGAAGTGAAATTCACTAAGTCACTTGAATGGATTCATATTTCTGATCATTTCGTGTGGATCCGGGATAAAAATACGACTAGGCAGAAAGGATTTTCGCGATTCACCTACCCACAGCGTCAGTTACCTCGACTCGAGACAGTTATTAATGAAATAAATATAAAGAGATATAAATGAATATAAAGAACACTGTGTCAGAAAAGATGCAGCCATGAAGGAAAAGGATTTGGACAAAAAAAGCCACTCATGACAAAAGCTTCATGTCGATAACTTGTGATCTTCAAAGCGTGCTTCAGATCCCCAGTTCTGGTGTAAGTTTGCTGTATTACCTCAGAAAAATAAATGTGTACAACTTTACTGTGTATGAGGCAGCACCCCCGAACAACGGATACTGTTTTTTCTGGACTGAAGTAAATGGCAAAAGAGGGAGTTGTGAGATCGGGTCCTGTTTGCTGCAGTTCATAATGGACCACGTTCCTCACACAGTAGAACGCCTCACTATCTTCTCGGACACTTGCGGGGGTCAAAACCGTAACATTCAAATATCGGCACTGTTGTTGTACGCTGTACGCAATCACCCCAGCTTAGAAATCATCGAACAGAAGTTTATGGAGAGCGGCCATTCTTACATGGAGGTCGACTCAATGCATTCTGCAGTCGAAACAGCAAAGAAAAATGTGGATGTCTTTAATGTTCATGAATGGGAAAACATTTTTCGAATTGCACGAAAAAGTAAGGATGGATACCACACTAAAGAGCTCTGCTTTCAGGACATGTTAAACTTAAAACACCTTGTTCAGACAACAGTGTTCAACAAGAACGTGGACGATGCGGGTCAAAAGGTTAACTGGCTGAAAGTAAAAGTGTTTCAGTACAGAAGGGATGAGCCAGAATCCATTGGATATAAGTACGGTTATCAAGATGAATTCAGGAAGATTCCGTTGAGAATGGCATCAGCCAGAAAAAGCCGGGCCTCCACTTTGAGGATGACTAAAACATATTTAGCTCCACTGTACCGGAATCAGCTCCCGATTTCAGTGGCAAAAAAGAAAGACCTAACAACTCTCTGCCGTAAGGGTGTCATACCGCAGAATTTGCAGCAGTGGTTCTATGGTTTACAGACAAGTAACGCCATAGTTGACCGGGCTGCTGAACCTGCACTGTCAGACGCTTCTGACGAAGAATAATAATTTTGTGAGAAGTGAAGTTTTGAACTGAATTGAGAGCATTATTTTGAATTTTAAAGTTCCTTTTTTTCCACAAAGTTTCAAATAATAATTGTATTGCAGTCGAAACTCAGATTTTAAACAATAAATTACTTTTAAAATCCTTAAAAAAATACTTATTAAAATCCTTCACCCCCCTCATTAATGCGATCAAAATTCAGGGAGAAATAGATAGAAGAATCCCTAAGTCATCACATCTCAGAAGTTTTTCGACAAGTGAAAATCATTAAGTCACTATAGTCAGGTGAAATTCACTAAGTCAGGTCCCTTCGTACGAAAAGTACATTTTTAAGTTAGTTGTGAATGCGCTAACCACTTGGGGATCACGTGGAAGTAAGTCGACATCACGAAGCAGCTGCACACCAAATTTCAACCCTCTAATCCAATTTCTTCCTAGCAAAACGGGTCTCACCAAAAACTGAATTTTTCAAATTTGATTTTCTCAAAACTATAATATTTGACTTAGTGAATTTCACTTGTAAGCCGACGAAATTATGTCTTTACTTATATAAAGCTTGCAATCGTGTTCACAATATAAATTATTGAGAATGACCACCTATGTGTAAACAATTATTTAAACAATCACGCTCATACCGCAGCTTGTCGGCCACGCACTCCGCAGTGGTTAACGTAATATGGTTAGGTATATCGAGAGCTATCCAACGAGTGGTGAACGATTTTTGTACGATGATAACTGGCGAAGTTAAAGTTCCGTAGCAACGAATCGGTTGTACGTGAAAATCATTAGAAATGTTGTCGTCCCAGATTTCGTTACGAAATTTCGTTAGCTTTTGGTTTATTATTTTCAATAATGAACCATTGGAATCGAGCATGAAAAAAAAAATTCTTACCCCCCCTCAAAATTTGATGGTTTACGTTTCAAGGTATGTAGAATCCAAAACTGCAATAAAAATATTTCTGTCTGTCCGCCGTACGCCGTACGCCGTACGCCGTACGGGCCACTTTTCTTAGTTACCATGAAAAAAAATTGATGAAATTCGGGTTATAGGTTCCGTTCGGCGTCTAGTTGGTCCTCGAAGCTCGACGTTACTGTGAGTCATCTCTAAGGGGTTCAAAATAGGGGTTGAAATTTTCAAAACGCCTATACCATTTTTTTACGTAAATATTTTTACGGTTTTAAATAGTTCTTGAACTTGCGAGTTTTTTAAGACCATCCGGAGCATCGTACGTCCAGCCGTTCGTTCACAGTAAGGCCCCGAAGTTTGCACCGACAGGCATTTTCGACTCCAGTGTGAATGAAATTGTATACAATTCAAACCAAATCTCGTAACCAGAGACGCGCCCACAATAGGAATTTGTGAATACGGCCAATCATTGGTAGGGATCACCTGATTATATTGGCGGAGTATGAAGTCGAGTTGGTTGTTCTGTGATATTATTTAATTTGAAAAATGATGGCTCTTTTGGAGTTTGTTGGTAGGTAGTGAAACTTGAACAAACGTTGAAGTATTATTGATGGGTAAATTATTACTACGGTAAATCATTACTCAACGGTAAATTATTACACAACGGTTCATTATACCATCTACGTAGAAGGGGCTGGAGTTTGTTGGTAGGTACTTTTGCAACTTTTTTCACTCCTCATCAACAATTTCTTTTCAGAACTTCGTTGTGTGTTTCTTTTTGTTAGGTACTGTTTGTCATCGGCAGAATTATTTTAGCAACATTTAACTCGTGATTTAGGTAGGTACCTAGTAACGAGTACGGGGTTAGGTACTAACCTACGGAGGGTCTGCGATCTACATAATATGTATAGAATAGTACATATCATATTATATAGACGGGTTATCAATACATAGAGCTGTGATCTGTAACAGAAGGGTATTCTATACAAAATAATAAACCGTTGTGCAGGGATTTGCAGCGTTTTTTGGCTAGTAATGTTAGTCCATGGCTAAAACACATTCTGTGTTAAAATGAAAACAGTGTTTATACTTTTACATTCCATGAGTTTGTTGATAGGTAACGTTTTCTCAATAGATATAGGTAGGTACCTACTGTCTTACATCTGAAAGTTATCACAATATTTTCATTTTTGGATGGCATTTTTTTACTAGGGTGGAGTTACCTACAAACCCAGCACAAAAGATTTTGTTCTTTTTATAAGCTGATCATCAAATCATAGATTATTTTCAGTACATCGATGACATAACTACTCGTACTAACAAATCACCAAAAGAATAACAATAAATTTCGGAGCTTTGATTATCGAAATAGAGTTTTCAAAATTGGTTCAGCATTTTATTGTAGTGGTTTAGTTTCTTTATGGACTCGCAAGTGAGATATTTTTTAATGTGTAATACTCTTTAACTTACTCATGGAAAAGGAGAAGGCATACAGACACCAGATTACACCTTTCGACTGTATAAGTAAGGACCCAAGTATCGTCGTCCCGATGGCCGCCGACTGGGGTATTCCGTTCAAGATCCCCGATGACGTCCCCTCGTTCTCGGGATATGCGAGCTCTGCCCCATATTCAACCCCAATCGTAAAGTAACCCGTCATGAAGAACCTTGAAACAGTGAATTAATTAATGACGAATTTATTGCTAGGTACGAGGTAGGTTGTACTATTAGGTATAAAGCAGCGCATACACTTGAGCATTCGCCCCGAATGAGCGTGCGTTCGCCCTGTTTTGCTCAGTTGTGTACTGTTGTACAGGGCGAACCAATGGACACGCATGCTCCAGCCCGGTCCGTTCCTGAGACGTAGTGCACAACCAAGGCCTGTATTCTCTGTACTCGCCTTGGTGCACAACTATGGACAAAACTGTGTCAAATAAAACCGTAGATTAGTACCGAACCCCGTACTCGTTACTAGGTAGGTACCTATCTAAATCGCGAGTTAAATGTTGCTAAAATGATTCTGTCGATGACAAACAGTAGGTAACTAAAATGGCGAAAAGAAACGCAGATAATGAAGTTCTGAAGGAAAATTGATGATGTGGAGTGAAATAGATGCCCCTTCTGAGTAGATCACTGTTTTCTGTGGTAAATACCTACCCTCGTGGTCAAGTATAAATGAACCGTTGTGTAATAATTTGCCCGTCAATAATACTTCAACGGTTTTTCAAGTTGCAAAAGTACCGATCAACAAAATCCAGCCCCTTCTTAGTAGATGAACCGTTGTGTAATAATTTACCGTTGTGAAATAATTTACCGTTATGTAATAATTTACCGTTGTGTAATAATTTGCCGTTGTATAATAATTTACCATTATGTAATACTCAACCATCAATAATACTTAAACGTTTGTTCAAATTTCAGTAGTACCTACCAACAAAATGCAATAGTCCATCACTTATAAAATGAAATAATATCGCAGAACAACCAACTCGACTTCATACAGCCATCCTTGGTTATAATCGATGCTCCGTAGTTATGATATCCGGGCCGGATTTATACCGTTTGATTCACGATCGTGCTGACGAAGCTTTTTGGTGCACACGAACGGTTGGACGTACAATGCTCCGGGTGGTCTCAAAAAATTGTTTAGCTCAAGGCAAATTTAATAACGTAAAAAAAAAACAATACCCTTCCATCGAAAGTTTTCGAGCTACGGCGTTCTGAAAATTTCAACCCCTATTTTGAACCCCTTAGAGATGACTGACAGTAACGCCGAGCTTCGAGGACCAACTAGACCCCAAACGGAACCTACAACCCGAATTTCATCAATTTTCTTTCATGGTAACTAAGAAAAGTGGCCCGTACGGCGTTCGGCGGACAGACAGAAATTTTTTTATTGCATTTTCGGATTCTACATACCTTGAAACGTAAACCATCAAATTTTTGAGGGGGGGGGGGGGTTAGAATTTTTTTTTTTTTTTTCATGCTCGATTCCAATGGTTCATTATTGAAAATAATAAACCAAAAGGACCACGCAAATCGGTTAAGAACTGTAGCCTGGGCATCGGGTACAACACTTTTTGCGCACATTCACACACACAGAAATACACCGATGGTTTTTTCGAAGTATTCAATCTTGGAATGGTCTGAAACGGATTTTTCGTTACTTTTTCTCTCCATTCAGCGTTGACCCCATCCAACCATAAATAACAATTGGGTCGCCTCTGACTATAAGACGTTTGACGATTCCACCAAGCTTCTAAGAGGCGGCCCTGAACAACGGAGTCTTACTGACAGGTGGTGTATTTCGACTAATACAGACACAAAATATGCCATTATACCGGTTCGGTGATCCTCCTCCTCATTGTCCTTTCAATAACTCAATTTTTTATTTTTTTATTTTGAAATGGGTTTTCTGCGATTTCATCACGAGGGATTTAGCTCATAACGAAGCATAAATCTATCAAACACACTCAGAATTGAACGTGGATCCATATTTTTAGCTCAACAAGGTACTCTATACACTACAAATATAGTTAACTGTTGTGAATTATAAACTCACCCAATGGCTCCAGCGCATAAGTAAATGAGCGTTATGTGTCCTTGGTCTATCAACAAAGCCAATGCTAAAATCGCAATGCCTGAGAACACGCTGAATATGATGGACAATTCCCTGCAACCGAGAATGATAGATACAAATTAAATTCTCTCGCCGAAATAAAAAATTTTTATATGTCATAATCCAGTCCTGGTTATTTAATAAATCACAAAGAAAAGGTCGAGAAAAATCCCGTCTGGTAGTGTGGTAGTGTGCCCCTCCACTTCAACATTTCTCAGACCCCTTGAGTTTTCATAAATGCCCCACGTAAGTTAACCCCCCCCCCCCCACTCCATGAGTTAATATTATGGTGGATAAAACTAATTATACATAACTTTAGTCAATAGTTAGGTAATTAGTTTTGATTATTTATAATTTTCATTAATTTGGTTGTTGATTCCCGGGGACGTGGTGTAGGACCAAGGCGTTGTCTTGGGCATATGTTGATGTTGAAGCATTCGATTTGTGGATTATAAATAAAATACTTAGTTCCTAATTGGACCGGTTTAGGATCAATGAATAATAAGTTACTGACTTGAAATGCCCGTATCTGTCGAGTAGGCAACCAGCCGCAACAGCCCCAGTCCCTCCAAACAATATCAATATGAGTCCAATCCATCCAACGTGTTCGCCCGCATCCTGTCAAATCAATAAGATTCTGTAACATTATTCTCAATGAAATGAACAGATGAAACTGATTCGTGTTATTCGAGTTCATCGCACAACACTTCATTATGCCAACTTAAAATTATTTTAAAAAATCCAGAAATACAATATTTTGTAGGCGATTTTAACATGGAGCAATAGCAAATAATTTTGATACAGTCGACCAATGATGGTTACCTACGCTTCGTCTTTTTGTATTCTGATTGGTCTCCTTATGATATAACGATGAATTTCATACACATTTCATTACATTCAGTTTGAGTACCCACAGCCAACTCACCGGGAAAAATCTAAGGACCATTCTATTCAGGAATGTTGCTAAGGCACAGAATACGCCCATGTTGATACCATACACCAATCCAACCAGAAGGTACCTTGAAGTGGAAGAATTCAATTTAAAAGTAAAGTTGTCCATCACAATCGGTTGACATCTATGTAAATAGGTGAACTGTGAGTTTACTCGCCGTATACATTTTAAATTCAGGTTTTTGTAATTTGCTCACCCTTTGTTAGTGGCCAGCCGTTTGAGGGTTCCGATGAAGTCGATTTTCTCTTTCCTTTGCTCCAGGGCGGCTCGACTTGGAGGAATTTTCGGTTCATCTTTCAGACCTGAAACCCAAATTCCATTGGTAGGTAGTGATTTTGGCCGAAACGCGCGATCCTAGAACACATGCGCGGGTTGTAGGCAGTTGATCCACAAATTTGCGTATTCGTTTTATCATGTGAAACATGATAAAACCAGCTGTCCAGAGAGCTGCTAAAATTAGTTTATTTGTCAATGGTATGTGGTATCCGTACTTCAGTAAGGCATATTGGTGTGTGTGAGGGGGGGGGGGGAGGGTTGCGTATCAGAGTCATACGGAAACTGGTGCTTCTCCAGAAAGCTGTTTTAAAAGTGATGCTCGGGAAGCCTATAAGGCATTCAAGTGCTTAGTTCACCAAGGGCTTAGTACTTCAAGGGCTAAGTACTTTTTTCAAATACTTCAGAATATAGTCAATCCCAGAGTAAACGTCACCCTTACATCAAGAAGTTTGGAGCATTTAATCTATCTCATTTACAATTCCCTGCCTGCTAGCTCATCTACCAAGAAGGGGCTGGATTTTGTTGATCGGTACTTTTACAACTTGACCAACCGTTGAAGCATTATTTATGGGCAAGTTATTACACAACGGTTCATTATACTTGACCAGAGGGTAGGTACTGACCACAGAAAACAGTTATGTACGCAGAAGGGGCATCTATTTCACTCCACATCAACAATTTTCCTTCAGAACTTCATTATTTGCGTTTCTTTTCGCCATTTTAGTTACTGCCTGTCATCGAAAGAATTATTTTAGCAACATTTAACTCGTGATTTAGGTAGGTACCTAGTAACGAGTACGGGGTTAGGTACTAACCTACGGAGGGTGTGCGATCTATACCATATGTATAGACTAGTATATATTATATAGACGGGTTATCTTTACAGAGAGCTGTGATCTGTAACAGAAGGGTATTCTGTACAAAATAATAAACCGTTGTGCAGGGATTTGCAGCGTGTTTCTATGGAAGGATGTATTTTTCTTTCTTTTATAATTCCAAAAATATCTTCTCTCTCTCTCTCTCTGGTCATTGCAAAATTTTAGTTTTTTAAATTCTCTCTGACATCTTCGTCAAATTCAAAGTTTCCCAAACAGATTCAAACCTTTATACAGGGTGAGCGAAGTGAACCACAATATAAATTGACGGCTGTTTTAATTTTTGAGATAGAGTGTTGAAGATGATCAAAAGTTGGAGGAATTTGTGGAAGTTTATTGAATACCAAAACAATAATCTGCCAGTTCGAGTAGGCAGTAGGTATAGGTTCCACATGAACGTATAGAATAGTTGGGGATTACCTATCACATTTTTATGTAATCATGATCTGATAGAATAGCATCTTCAACTTCACTTCAAAAGTCACTGCTACTATCGGCCGACTCTTCCGACTTTCTCCGAATTTCATTTATTTCTGTTACTTTATTCACTTATGAAAACCGAGTTCATCTTTGGAAGACCGCTAACCGCAAGGGAGTAGTGTCATATACCGACGACAAGCAAACACAATACTAGCCAAAATCGATCATTTTGGATAAACGTAAAGGAACGCAACTTCTATTATGGAACACGCGGTTGTAGTCACTTTACTGAGAGGGTAATCAAGGGGAAGAGCCGCATACCACGAAAAATGGCGCGCACGCGCGAGTGATACGGTGGTAGGTAGGGTTTGAAATTGAAGAATAATCGAAATATATCTAACACCCGCGGGCGAGATAGGATTTAATGTAGGTAGTTAGGTACTTACTTATGAACATGACTACATGCACCACGATGCAAGCTGCCGCTACCAAGTAGTTGACAGCATTTATCTGGGATCTCGTGATTTCCTTGTCTGCATTCATTTTGATGACCATTGGAGGAAGAACGAACCCTATCGCTACTCCAAGCTGAAATTGTAAAAGGTGGATTGATTTACTACCAACATTTAGGTCGTACCGAGCGAAAGTTCTTAGGTAGGTAAATCGCTTGCTGGCACCTCCGTGAAAAAAATTTAACTGAGTTTTTAAAATTTAACTTGTTATTCTGTTATTCTTGCTATTCTGTTATTCTTGGGTAGGCATGGAGCGACCATTTTCCTTCCTATAATAAGAATTCTTATCGACAAATTAATTTATACTGTTTTTAAATTCTCGTCACAGATTGGTTCGTTTAATAGTTTTGCTAATATCCGATTGGCGAAGTTGATATGCATTTTCATAGCTTTATGTCGGTTTTTTAATAGGTAGTTGGGGAAGTTAGGGCTCGTTCCAGTGTTGGCTTTGGTTCGATATATTTATGTGAATGTTTCCCCTAATTTACCTAGGTTTTCTCAACTAACTCGTGATTTCAAATAATCTGCCACTGACGTACCTGATTACCGAAGACACCGAGACTGCAAGCTGTAGATATTTCGTCTGCTCCAAACCAAAGTGCTGATACGCGAGAAGGTAGATAGCCTAACTGAAATAAATGTGAGATGCACTTACAGTGATTAGGTACAATTGGTTTTACAGTCGATTTTACTTATCCATTTCAAACGTTAGTTAACTACTGCCGATGCCTCATTTACCTGTCCTGCTGCAACGAGCCACTGCCCTGCGAAGGCGATCATGAACGATTCTCTCGAAGCAGAGAAAAGCTTCAGGACAGCTCCAATGGTGTTAAACGACGACGCCAGCAGCAAAATTTTCCTCAAACCCTGTGATTGTGTAGGAATAAAAAGCGCTAGTTAGGTATAATGATATACTCAGCATTCATTTTGAAATACAATAACTTATCGTAGAATATATAGCATAAAATATTGATGAATATTCTCAAATAATTAGACTGGTTTGAATTTTATCCCGGAAAACCTGAATCAAACCACGGGAAAGTGATAGAACGATCGTAGACAATTTTTTCCCACCAAAAATTCGAATTTGCCGGATACGTAGCAGAAAGGAATTATTTTATACTTTTAGATCATTTCAAAATAAAAGCGTGTTAAAATGATCAATTTATTTCCATTTTTTTAGGAAGCCTTGTAATCAATTTTTGTGATACCCAGGAACACTAGAGTTTTCTGTTACTCAAATTATTACAGAAAGGTTTATTATTTACCTGTATAGATGCCCCTTTGCATAGATTACTGTTTTATGTGGTCAATACCTACACTCGAGCTTGTAATGGATGAGGGGTTTAACTACGCCGCCCATACAGCGTAGTTTCCCCCACTCCATCCTCTATAAAGGTAGGGAGGCAGTGTGACAGCTGCCCCCGGAGACAAATGGTTAGATTATAACGCGTTGCCTTCAGGAGTTGATGATTCGTTTCCGCGAATCAACCGCCCATTCAGCCGCGTGTCAAAAAGATCGGGAAGAGCCAGCATCCAAGATGGACGGGATTCCCATATACCGTCACAAGCTCCCCCCCAGGGAAGACCTAAATCGAGTACCTGCTGCAGCGGGGCGGACATAGTTTGATAAAAGCGGGGGGATTCAAGAATGGGCAATTTCCATGTGTAGGAATTGTTTATTTTTGAGCTCATAATCGGATTTAATACCCTTGAAAACCCCCCACTGCAAATTTTCATCTCAAAACTCCGTGTAGGTTGGGCAACGAACGGAAAGAAAACGAAATGACGACATAAGTGGATGGCGCTGAGGGTTCTCCCCAGGCGGACGCGGGGGTGAGGGCCTTTACCTATGACGTCATTTCGCTTTCTTTCCGCTGGTTTATCGCCCGCGTTCGATCATCGGATACCCCTCATACAGCACCTTTTCGGAAAGCGCTCGCCGAGATCTTTTAAGAAAATAAAAGAAAGCAGGTGAACTTGCCCATTCTATCATTTCTTTTCTTCTATCATTCTTTTTTTCTATCATTTTTTTTGTCATTTTCATGCCTTAGCTCTGGCACATGAAATGAAAATTGCTCACGAAAAATCGTTACGAAGAAATGCTCACGGGTTCTTGTCTAATGGTTTTCGCTTAAAACCGAATCGTTACTACGGAACTCTATCTTCACCATTTTGCATCGTACAAAAATCGTTCACCACTCTTATTATTTCTTAAACTGTGTGTTCACTGTGTGTTCACCACTCTTATTATTTCTTAAACTGTGTGTTCACTGTGTGTTCATCACTCTTATTATTTCTTAAACTGTGTGTTCACTGTGTGTTCACCACTCTTATTATTTCTTAAACTGTGTGTTCACCACTCATATTATTTCTTAAACTGTGTGTTCACCACTCTTATTATTTCTTAAATTTGTGTTCACCACTCTTATTATTTCTTAAACTGTATGTACACCACTCTTATTATTTCTTAAATTTGTGTTCACCACTCTTGCTATTTCTTAAACTGTTTGCTAAAGCTCTTGATTTATCTGACTCATCACCACATCTCACGCTGCCAATTTCCTCCTCCATACATCCCTGAGAAGCACTGATTACGAGCTCGGTGTGATGCAAAAACTTGTTTGGAGGGCGTTGCCAAAAGGACATGACGGCAGATCATGGTTGGTGGAACTACCTACTGTCAGAGGTAGCGCTCACCAGCGCGATATTGTTCTACTGGAGCCGTATACTTACTAGTTTACCGATGCCACTCGTAGACATGAAAATGGTCTCCCGTCATTGTATACATGTATGTATGCAACTTCTTTCTATGAGCTTTCAAAGTTTCGACAACGAGTGTTTCCATTTCTTCCCCAACACAGTCCCAAAACTTAAACTTTATTCATGTAGAATAACGTTTGTTCAAATTACAAAAGTAGGCACCTATCAACAAAATCCAAAAGAGCCATTTCAAATGAAATATATCACTGAACAACCAACTCTATTTCATAGTGCCATGCGTGATTATAATCATATGTTCCCAGCAATTATATGGGCTGGGTTTATACCGTTTCATTCACGATCATGTTGACGAAGCCTTTCGGTGCAACTTCGGGCCTTAATGTGAACAAACGGCTGGACGCATAATACTCCGGGTGGTCTCAAAAAATTCTCAAGTTCGATATCAATTTAAAAACATTAACAAATTCGAGATAACGGCGTCCTGGAAATTTCAACCCCTATTTTTCACCTCTTGGAGGTGACTGAAAGTAACGCCGAGCTTTGCTTTCCAAATTTTCGGATTCTACCTAGCTAGGTACCTTGAAACAGGAACCATTGATTTTTTATTTTTTTTTAATTATCTAAAATAATAAACCAAAATGAGGAGCTGTATTACACAAGAATTACAAAAGAATTACAGCAATTACAAAAACGCCTTATTATACATATTTCTTCTAACAAAATTAATGAAAAATACCTTATTCGACTTGTCTGAACTAAATTTCGCACGAGCCTAGGCCCTATGTACGCACGAGCTATCTAATAGCTAGGATTCTAATATCAACATTTTAACACAGTTTTGTGGGACTGGGTGACGTCACGCTACGTCTACACTTACACCTCCTCTATTAGGTACCTGAATCATGTACCTACCGCGACATCATCATGTATTTTTAGTTATCGAGATTAACTGGATTTTTCAAAAATGTTTTTCACGCATCAGAATAAGTCGAACACGAACTTACGTATCTCTGCAGAAGCCAGGCCCAAGGTATGATGAACACGCTCAGGCAGAAAGAGTAGGACATGGTCGTCCACTCGACGACGGAGGAGTCGATGTTGTAGTAGTCGACGATGACGTCCTCCACAACGGCATACTGTGACCACTGGAATTGGTTGGTGGTGCTGAACGTTATGAAGATCGCCAGGATCCACCATCTTTTCTTGTAGAGTTTAATAACTAGAAAAGTTCGTAAGAGAGTCCGTTCAAAACACGTCATTACCATCCTGAATTTCCGAAATTTCTTTCGGGATTCCTAATTTAGTAGTTCGTAGTATCTACTCCTATAAAAATTCGTCTAAACAAATTAAGTACCAATTTAATTGTCATCATACAGACTTTCTTCTTTCCATGTGAACCTACATGGTGGTGAGACCTTATGATCAGGTTCGAGGCTCTAATTGAGGCTCCAATGATTCCCTGTAAAAACCGTACCTAATCAATTCCTAATGCCTCAGATTTGAGACTCTAAATTTCTCTACCTAGCAGTAATCAATAATAACTGTCGCGAGTGATTTAGTTCGTACCCCCTCCCCCCTCTTGGGGTGATCACATCTTTTTGCATTGACGAAGCAAATTTTTTCCCTGTAGAATTTTTTACTCAGCTGGTTGGTACCTACACATTTGTAGTAAAAAATGTTCACCATACAATTTTTTTCCTCAGTTAAAATTTAAAGAATAAAATAAACCACAACATCGGTTTAAGTGGAATGTTTTTCTAATTTAAAAAAAAGTTCGGAATTTTTTTAGCTCTTTAAAAAGCGCTGCAAAAAAGTATAACGAATGTTACAGCGCTCCAGACGTATTGTCAGTTAGATTGTTTGACCATGTAATTTGCAGCGTTTCAAACAGTTATAACTGGGCTCCTTCTGAACCGATCGGGTTCAGATTTTGAGCACTACCTCAGGGATCCCCAGTGGACAAGTGCGCCAAATTGCCAGCTCTTTTAAAACCCTCTTTAACTTACTCCTAGAAACTGCATCCCCTTTCCTTCCACCACCAAGTGGTGTACGAAAAATCGACACCGGAGACCTGTGTAAAAATCTGCGTATTTGTTCTGTCGTGTAAACAGTGTTCCTGGTCGCTTTCGAGTTTTTCGGTTTTCTTGGCGGGCGGGACGATCCCTGGATCATTATTATTTAACAATTTCCTAAATTTTAGTGCCTGCACTGTTTTATGATTACTTGTACGAATTTATTACCACTTCATTCGAATTTAGGCAATAGCAAATTAAATACTACCTGGCTGCACTTCATTTTCCTTCATTGTACGTCGAAGTGTAGAAAATATCTACTTGAGAAGGCACAAAACAACTACTTGCTTTGAACTATTATAAATAACAGGTACCTTACAGTTAATGCCATAAGTTGAACTGCCTGCCTGACATTGGAGTTTCTCTATTTCACATCTAAAATATTAGATAAGATTCCCACTTCGGGTAATTTAAACACTAGGTGACCACGTATTCAGTAGATTGTGGCAATGGGGATTTGTGTCGATGCCCTTATGGAGGATGTATACAGAGATTGCGGTGGTTAGGTACCTATCTAACGACAACCGTTTTGTTTGTAGCGTCAATAAAACGAGTGGCAGACGTTTGAGTGTTTGCACTGGATTAGGAAAATTACAAAACGTAGGAAGGTACCTATTACCTATTCAAAGAAATAAAAGGAGGCCCACCACGTGTTCCACACACAGCAGATTTACGAAGGTACCTGTATACCGTAAATATATAAGTACATATCTATATAATCTCCTATACATTTCAGCTCATTTCCAAACCTATTTTAGTGGCTATCTATTTTCCTTCCAATATTTTCAAGTGTTATAACCATAGGTCGCAATATAAAAACACTTAATTTAAACGTACCTATTGGTTTATTATTTTCAATAATGAACCACTGGAATCGAGCATGAAAAAAACAATTCTAAACCCCCTCAAAATTTGATGGCTTACGTTTCAAGGTATGTAGAATCCGAAAATGCAATAAAAATATTTCTGTCTGTCCGCCGTACGCCGTTATGGCCACTTTTCTTAGTTAACATGAAACAAAATTGATGAAATTCGGGTTATCTAGGTCCCATTTGGGTCTAGTTGGTCCTCGAAGCTCGGCGTTACTGTCAGTCATGTCTAAGGGGTTCAAAATAGGGGTTGAAATTTTCATAACGCCTATACCTTTGTTTTACGTGAATCTTTTTACAGTTTCAAATAGTTCTTGAACTTACGAGTTTTTTGAGACCACCCGGAGCATTTTACGTCCCTCCGTTCCTTCACAGTAAGGCCCAGAAGTTTGCAAGGATAGGCTTTTTGAACAGCAGGGTGAATGAAATTGTATGCATTTAGCCCAAATCTCGTTACCAGCGACGCGCTAACAATCGGGAATTGGCCCGAGATAAAATCATTGCTAGGGATCACCTGATTATAATCGCGGAGTATGAAGTCGAGTTGGTTGTTCTATGATTTTTTAATGTGGCCACATTGTTAATTAGTGCCTACCTCTACCAGGGCGGCGGATAGGTGATTTCACCAGATGGTAATATCATCATCCAGGGTCTGTTTACCATGTTAAACTTGGCTTGTTAGCTCATTCTAATACTCCATTTTTTCATTCGTGATAATAACCCTAAAATTAAGATAGATAAGAATATTCGTGATATAATAAATCATCTTATTATATTTCTTGTTTTTGTAGGTACGATCATTACAATTACTATACCAAAAATTAGGAATAGAAAAGCGATTTAAAAAAAGTTTGATGAAAAAGGAATTCGTGAGGATCTTTTGGGGTCAAATCCACATTCGAATGGGGATATTTTTTCTAGATCTAATGTGTTTTTGTTTTTTTTTTTAATTAATTTTTCTACATGGTATTATTATGATAATTGATAATAATATTGCTAATATAAATGGTAGTGTAATTTTTAATATTACTTGTACTTTTTCTTCTAAAAGATCTTTTGATTGGAAGTCAGATATAATAATTTTATACTAAAAAAGTAGCTATACCTCATCAGTAAATGGTAATAATATATAGGAATAATCATACTACGTCTACAACGTTTCAATATCTTTATGCCCTCAATTCTCATGCAATATTAGTCCCCCCCCCCCCCCCCCCTCAATAATGCAAATGAAGTTAAATTATGTAGTATCAATCTGCTGAGCTCTAGATTTACATCAGAAACATTTGGTTGATCGACGTCGGAATCCAATTTAGCGAATTTTCAAAGAAAACGAAGGTGCAATGGGCCCAACAATTTAAGAACATGAATTTTTGAATTTTTTTTTATCGGCAAATCCGTTTCAGAGAATCCTAGACTTATCCCTAGATTTTAACAAAAAATTTTATGTATTTATTATATACCTACACACACATACACAATATTATTCTTATATTAGCCCTCCTGTTCATCTAGAGCCGCATGACAGGCAGTGCGTAGTTAAGTACAGTTGTGAACCTCCAGACGATTTTGTCTGAGAACAGTAGTGAATCCCATAGTATTGTGTTGCAGGCCCTGAACAGTGAAATTGGCTGATCGGATACCCATTTGAAAGGTAGAATCGAATTGAGTGCAGAACGTGAATCGGACATTCAATTTATTAGAAAATCAAGGATGAGATTCTGCCCAATTTTTATCCTTGTTGGCAGGAAGATGCCAATCCCGACCTGGATGAACGGACGCCACAGGAGAGGCTGGAGAAGGACAGGAGGCAATGCGAACCCGGCGCTACAGCAATTGCTGCGAGTGTAGTAATCGCTCCAAATCCTCTATCAATCGTCCCTACGTAGCGTACCGTAACGTAATAATCTTGAAACCACTTCAAACGCACCGATAATAACTAGGAAATCAATTGTAAATTTTATTGTTGTTATCAAACGACGAACTGGTGTTCTCTAAAACTTGTATTCGAAATTAAGACCTTTTACCTACCTATTTATTGTATTCGAGTCAGTACCTGCCTACAGGTAATAAGCTCAGCCACCTTCTAAATTCTGACCTTATTCCACGGCCTTAACTTCCTCTTGAGAGTAGTTTGGAAACGCCAGCCAGCAGGCAAAACTAAATTCTTACTGCTGAAGACAGAAAGGTAGGTAATTAATTATATTCCTAACATCGTTGGAGCCGCTTGACACCGATCCCTGTGCGCGCTGGAACATCCGGGGGATGCAATGTCTACGAAAACTTTTACTGAATGTTGTATGCCCACCTTTACGGACGCCTACCACGGCAGCCACCCAGGCAACCAAGGTGAAACATTTAATAAGGGGTTATATTAATAACAGACATTTATCAGGATAACCTTAGGAGAACACTGCTTATTACATAATTAACGACCAATTTAACCATCCATCATACGATTGCGAGTAGGGCCGAGCTTGTTGACAGAACCACTCGCGTCGAGGTTTTACGTAAATCTCCCAGGTGACAGTAGAATATGCCTGTCTATTATGGTGATGGCCCAACGATCTGTCAGCAAAACCAGTTTCAGTAGGTGCCATAAGGAAGTACCAACCATTCTGCCGTCAAAATGAAGAACGCCTCGTCTCAAACATTTTGGAAAATGGGGTTTTTACGTTTCCCCCGTAATTTTGACATGCTCTTTCCACTGTTGAAGTCACAAATTGAAAATTCAAATTGGAAAACGTCGAAATTTTCACCCGAAAACTGGAAAATTGTGGTGTTAAAAGGAAAAGCGCCTCACCTCATTCTCAAGTCAACGGTGAAACGGCTCAAGTACGGCACCATAAACGCCTCAAATCATTTATTCTAATCATAGATTCTGAGGAGAAACACCTCAAGTCGGTGAAAATCGAGATGAGGCGTTTCACCTTGGAATCATTGGCTTCTTATGAGGTCATAATTAAGGTCATTGTATTAATGGGTAAACTATTAAACAGCGGTAAATTATTACAAGGTTAATTATTACACAACGGTTTATTATACTGTCTATGCAGAAGTTTGTTACAATAGAATGCAAGGCCACTTGTATCCAACAAACCTAGCTTTGACAACTTTTTATCCCAATACAACATAACAGTAGCCAGTCCCAAGCCCAGATGAGAGAGGAGGACTTTTTCTCTGTGATTTATTAAATAACCAGGACTGGATTATAGTATGTTGAGAAATTTTATTGCCACAGGAGGATATTAATTTGTATCGTTCTTGGTTGCAGGGAATTTTCAATCTTATTCTGCGTGCTCACAGGTATTGCGATTTAGCGTTGGCCATGTTGATAGAAAGGACAAATAGCACTCATTTACTTATGCGCTGGGGCCATTGGGTGAGTTCATAATATATAAACCTACACCATTATTATAAACAAACTACATGCATTCGTAGTGTTGGAGGTAGTTAGTGACAAATAATACCTAATCGTCGAGCTCTTACAGTTCCTACCGCTAGTAATAAGTAAGTATGGATCGAAGTCCAATTCTGAGTGTGTTTCGTAGATTTGGATCATGTTTGCTCTAATCCTTCACTTTTCTTATAATATCATTTGTAACTCATATCTTTCATATGGGTCTTATGACGTAGGTATCTAAAGAGTATGTACCTACAGCTAACAAGTCGACACCCAACCATTTGTACCTGTACAATTTGTTGTGTTGTGGTTTTCACGTATTCCCCCTAATTTTGACATGCTCTTTCCATTGGTGAATTCAAAAATTGAAAATTCAAATTGGAAAGCGTCGAAATTTTCACCCGAAAAACTGGAAAATTGTGATGTTGAAAGGAAAAACACCTCACCTCATTCTCAAGTCAAAGGTGAAACGACTCAAGTACGGCGCCATAAACGCCTCAAATAATTTATTCTAATCCTAGATTCTGAGGAGAAACACCTCATGTCGGTGAAAATCGAGATGAGGCGTTTCACCTTGGAATCATTGGCTTCATTATGAGGTCAAATCATTTATGGTCAGATGAGCGAGGCGTTCTTCATTTGATTATTATTTAACAGCTTAGTCCACATGAGGTGTTCTTCTCGCCATTTCATTGTAAACGGTAAAAAATCTGAATTCTGAAACAGAAACAGCTTACAGTATACAGTGCCGTCCATTTCCCGTATTTATAGAGTCTTATTTACTAGTAGGTATTCAAGGTTCTTGAGAACGATCTTTCAAGTTTATAAGTTTACAAGCTTGATAAGTTTACCTATTATAAAATCATTTCTGTCTTACCGATTCCTGCTTAACGTTATAACATTGGAACAACCGGGAAACAACAATGTTTAGTAGTAATTTTTGTTTTCCTGAAGGAATATTTGAAAAGAAAAATAAATATTTGAAATGAACATCGAGGAAAAAAAGAATACTTGGAAATTTGGAATATTTGGTTATAAAGCTGAATGCTTTTTTTAAGGGTTAGTTGTTGTTTTGTATGATACGCAGAGATGAGGTTTCATAAAAATGAAGAAAATACCTTATACCTCAGGTAACAAAAATATGTATTCGTGGATGGCAAATACAATACATGATCGATTTAAACTCGGCGCTGCGCGCCTCGCCAGGGGGCAAGCCCCCTGGACCCCCGGATGCTTACTGCTTAGAGCCTACGGCTAAAATTCAAGAAACATGGAACATGCTTTAGCCGCGCTTTTTATTCTGTTTGTAGTTTACTTTTACTGCTTAAAACCATGCTTCTGTAGCCGCACTGTTATGATTTCACTTCGTCACCAGGATACAACCAAGTGACAACCAAACAAGCGTTGTTTACTATCCATTTATAACATCCGTTTATATAGTTATAGTATGAAACTACGAAATAAATACCAAGAACAAATACGAAATAAATTCGTGATAAATCAAGAGCTTTCCAACGAATGGAAAACGATTTTTGTTCGATGAAAATGAAAGAAGTTTCATTTCCCTAGCAACTAATCGGTTGTACGTGAAAATCATCGTTAAAATTTCGTGACACTTCCGCGTTACCCATCCCGCGTGACATTTTTCGGTTAGTTAGTCCAAGGCTAAAGCATGTTCCATTCTAAAGCTATGGCTAGAAGTCTCTTCTGTCACACGCTTCATTAACTGCCTGCCAAGCTAAGGCATAGTTTTGTTCCAAATTTTGAAATTAATTAATTTATACTGAGTGCTTGGCCACTTAGATCACGAAATTTTTGATTTTGAGGTAGTGACTTAATTTCATGAACAACAGATACACATGTATCTCGAAACTTAGGCCAGTTGTCCATCTCTCCACTGAAGGGTGTTAGTTTTATTTCGGGCAAACGAGAGAATTTTCATGAATGACGGTAGAACTCTCCATCATTGGATCTGGTGGACTGCGAAAGAGAAGGTGGTGTGGGAGTCAGCGGAATATTCAACGCCTTGGTCTCATAATAGTATTTCCGCAGAGTAGATCGGGTAAGTTTCATCTTCTTTTGCCGGAAAAATTATTAGAGGGGATGAAATTGTGCTAGATTCCTGCGAGGACGATTCACCGGACTCTTCGGAAAATACTGCTAATTCATCATAACAATTTTCGTTCAGAGAATAATATAGGGTGTAGCAAAAGTCGGTATCTTTTTGATTCTCCCATAACTTTATTAAAAATAGGTATAATTACATTTACATTTTCGTCATTATGTAGGTAAAATCTCCGATTTAAGTATGGAAGATAATATCCGGCATATGGCCACCCCTAGCCCGATGACACGCGCCTACTCGCTCCAAGAAATTTTGCAAGACTCGCCCGCAGAGCAGCTGGGCGACATCAGCGATTTTCCAGAATTTCTTCCTTCACTTCCTCGACGGTCCTGGGTTTATTGTAGGTATTAGGTACAGCCAGTACTGTCACAACTGCCATCGTCGATCTCGATTTATTACTTTCTTACGTTTGTTATACAAATAAAGTTTATTGCAAGGCTGTGACTCGTGTATTTGACAAGTCCATGTCATCATTGATCTCTGCTAATTTATTTCTTCTTTTTATAACAATAATACTAACGTTTATTGAACGGCTGTGACTCATGTGACAAGGTCCTATAGGTCATATAGGGTGGACTATCTTCTGTATGTACCTGGGTGTAATATAGTATGTTTTGCTTCAAGTATGGGCAAGATGGATAATGAATAAACGTTCTGGTACCCAAAATTATCTTTGTATTAAACAAAAACACGTTTCGATATGAATTGTTAGTAATTACTAAAATACACTTACTAACCTAAAATCAAGGTACGAAATATAATTAATCAAATGCCCATCAATTTTGAATAAATTATATGCAACTGAGCTAAAATCGACAGAATAAAATTATCTCTTATTGAAAATAATTGTATTGTAATAACTCCATAAATAAGAGATTCGTGGAAAGGGAAAAAAAATTGAGCCTGGGGAAACAACGGAGAATTACTGAGACCTCCAAGACAGGATATTTAAGGAGGTGTAAAGATTCGTTACAAAATGATCGTATTACCACTACCTATTATACTATACAGATCCATTATCATTTAACTGAATTAATCTAAAAATTACGTCTAATCTATTTTTATATTTGGCGATGCATGTTCAAGTGGTTTTGAGATTTTTACGTTACGGAAGCTGGACACTATTATGTATTGCTCGGCGTGTACAATATAAACATGGAACCGTAAAAACTCTTTATGTACAGTGGACCAATGGTATACACGAATTACAACAGGTACCTATGTTTTGTGAAATTATAATAACAAATAACTAGGAGTCGAAATGAAGGTAATTGCGTTAAAATTATTTTGGTTCATGGTAAATAAGAAAAAACGAAGTACGGCGCGGCTTACATCGGACGGACAGATTATTTTAATAACATTTAGGATTCTACGTACCTTGAAACGGAAACCATCAAATGAGGGAGGGTTAAAAAAAATTTTTCATGCTCGATTCCAATGTTTTGTTATTGAAAATAATAAACAAAAATGAAGGGAGTGTTCAAGTTACCCCGTTGTGATGCTGTTATGATGGGGGTTCCCAACCATTGAAAAAAAAAAGTTTTCAACTGCGAAGAGGAAAATTGCGAAAAAATCTGCCAGGATGAAAGCAGCCAAAACATGATTTTTTCAGCCATGTCAACTTGGCCCAGATATCTCGACATACCTTCCTAGTTTGTATTTGACTCTCCTTCTATTCTAGCTCCTTCTTGTTTGTATGATTCTCGTTCTTTCTTGTTTCAATTTGCTCTTACCAGTTGATCTAACACCGTTTTCCTGCCTCTTTCCAAAATGCTGATTTTCATATTTCGTCCAACATTCTTAAAGATAAGAAAGACGTTTTCCTTCTTTTTGAATTAAAATTATTACAGAAATTTTGAATTTTGAAGTAGTGATATCGTGGACTGGGAGCGGATGCTCAAATAATTTTGGTAGGTACCTATGTACCTAAATAAGTAGGACATTACCCGTTTGTTTGTGAAAAAATATACGAACTTAATTCGCAGTTAGTCTGAACTGTTATATAGTTCTAACTAACAGTGAAAGATCTATAACTTCTGATTAATACACCTATCACAATACGCGCCTGTTCGAGCCTGTTGAATAAAAAATAATTACCTTTCTGGAATAAATTGTTTAAAATTCTGTGATGAACAATTTTGGGTGATGGTAAGAAATATAATTATTCGTTCTCTGGACAGTACATCAACAACTGTTCGGTCGCATTTTGGAACTTTGCGTCTGAAACACTACCTTGTTTGATTGTGCTGTAAACAAGTTCACTTTTACATGATACCTGCATCAAAACAATCGATTCAGTTTGTAAATATTGAAATAAATTATTGTGGAGGGTTTCCAGACTACATATTTTTACAGTTAAGCGAATAATACACAGCTAAGTAGGGACCTGACTAAATAATTTTCTTGAAAATGTTTGATTCCGCAGTTCATTTGGTAAAACTATTATCTCTCATCATCGGTACCTATTATTTTCATGAACTGACTACCTACCTATGCTGTGGTTTTCACTCAAACATCGTTTTCGTCAGGTCGTAGTGGTTTCGTCTCTTGCTGAACTGCTCCTTCTTCCACTTCTTGACTCGTTTTCATAGCTCTCCGTTTGTAGTCCTTAGGGATCATTGATGCCACCACAGAAGCAAATACTGCAATACAAAAATATATATTTTCATAAATGTTTACAGGACTTGGACATTTCTTCTGGGGCTAATGTGAGTGTAGCATAAATACAAAAAACAAATTATTACACAAAGGTTTATTATTTACCCGTACAGATGCCCCTTCTGCGTAGATCACTGCAATCTGTGGTCAATACCCTCGAGCCCCCCCCCCCCCCCCCCCCAGGAAAGCCCTAAATCGAGTACTGGAGCCGGCTCCGGAATTAAATTTTATGCGTGGGATTCAATAATTCAATCATTAATTATTTTGAAGTTATTAATAATAATAAACCGTTGTGTAATAATTTACCTGTATATGTGCCCCTTCTACGTACCTAGATAGTATAATGAACCGTTGTGTAATAATTTACCTTTGAGTAATAATTTACCGTTGTGTAATAATTTGCTCATCAATAATTATACTTCAACGTTGTTTAAGTTGCAAAAGTACCTACCTACCAACAAACTCCAGCCCCTTCTACGTAGATGGTATAATGAACCGTTGTGTAATAATTTACCGTTGTGTATTAACTTATCATTGTGTAATAAGTTACCATTGTGTAATAATTTACCCATAAATAATATTTCAACGTCTGTTCGTTTCACTGCCTATCAACAAACTCCAAAAGAGCCCAAATTAAATAATATCACAGAACAATCAACTCGACTTCATACTCCGTGAATATAATCAGGTGCTCCCTAGCAATTCAAAATAATAAACCAAAAATTTAAATTAGAAGCAAATGTTACGAAAATGAAAAATAAGTAAGAAAATAAAAGTAAAAAATAAAAATATTGCGCAACTTTTACAATTCGTGAGTGATAGGTAAATCATTTTCTCAATAGATAAATATAGGTACTATGTTACATCGGCTCAAATTTATCACAATATTTTCATTTGGGGATGAAATTTTTGTAGAGAGAGCCACACTATCCTAGGGTGAACACCTACTTACAGACCCAGCATAAAAGATTTCGTAATTTATAAGCTGATGCTGTCATCATAGACTATTTTTCAGTTCATCGATGACATACACAAATCACAATAAGTTTCGGAAACAGAACTTTCAAAGTCGGTTAAGCAATTTAACGAATTATCAAAGAAAAGAAGCTTTTGCAATGGTTCCAAAATTTTCAGAACATGAATTTTTGAAATTTTTTTATTGGCAAATCCGTTTCATAACACCCTAAAATTATCCCTAGATTTTACGAAAAAATGTATATGTATATATATATATAATAATATATATTTGTTTATATGTTATTCCAGAGGATATAATTTCCTTGCGTACATGACAACATTCGTTCGTATTGCTAAACAAAAGGATGAGTTCGAAGATGAGTAATTTTCAAAAATTCTAAGGAGGTCAAATTTGAGTGTTTAGGGGTCAAAAATCGATAAAACGTCTGAAATTACGAGCAATTGACATAAAATCACTGAAGTAGTATGGAAGGGTGAGTAAAGACAGACAAATACCATTTCAGTTGTTTTTCATACAGAATAGGGGTCAAAATCAGATTGGGGGGGGGGGGGTCACACATTGGTACCACTGACGTTGTGCTGGATGGTGATTCACGATGGAGGGGCTATTTCGATAATAAAAATATTTTTCTCAAGAAAGAGTGGGACAAATTTGACTTTATAAGGGTCAAAAATCGGTAAAAACGGCTAAAATCACGAAAAAACCACAGTCATGCAGCATGGCTATAAGAGCGAATTTTCGAAGTTTTCGGCATCTTCCTCCTCCGCCTAAAATTTTCTGAAAATTAATTTTCGGTCAATGTTTTCCCAACTTGATACCATACAAAATTAAAACAGGAGTAGTTTTACGCAAAGTAAAATTTGGGGTGGAAGGAGGGGGAGGTGGAAATCAAAAATGTTTTGAATACCAGAAGAGTAGGTATTGGGTACGTAACAAATTTTTTGTTCCATTTTTTGCCGAGTAACACCTCGGTTTGTAGATTTTCCAACGCTGAACACGATGGTGAAGTCAGAATTGCGATATCCCATTCCGTTATCAGATTTAGAGCAGGCGAACCAGGAAGAACATCTCAAGAAATAACCACGTTCCTTCATCTTCAAAGTGCTCCAGTTTGAGAATGGAATGAGATATCGCAATTCTGATTTCACCATCGTGTTCAGCGTACAAAAACCTTTAAAATGAGGTGTCACTTGTCAGACTTTTTCATTTTGGGAATTTATGGGTAATTTTCCCCCCCTAAAACTCCCCAAAACTCCCCCTTAGGGTGACCCGATTCTGCCCATCTTCGAACTTAGCCTGTCGATTGCCAAGACAGATTTTTCGTGCAAATTTGAACTTTTTATCTCAATTCTTTCGAGAGTTATCGTCTGGAATGACACATACATATATAAATATATAAATATATATATAAATATATAAATATATAAATATATATATAAATATATAAATATATAAATATATAAATATATATATATATATATACATATAATTTTTGGTGTCTTTCGGCAGGGAATTCAGGATGGTCTGAAACGGATTTTGGTATAAAAATCTTTCGGAAATTCGAGTTTTAAAAATTTTGGACCGAGAACAATAGCTTCCTTTTCTTCGAAAATTCGCTAAAAATTACATGATTTTACGAAAAGTGGTATGGGTTTCTCGCTGTATCATCTTTTTACACAATGGCACGAATATTTCTTTGAAAATTCGCTCTTGCAGCCATGTTATTGTACCTAATGCTTGAGTTTATTTATGGACACACAAGTGAGATATTTTTCTATACATAATCGTCTTTCACTTACTCATGGAAAAGGAGAAGGCATACAGACACCAGATTACACCTTTCGACTGTATAAGTAAGGACCCAAGTGTCGTCATCACAATGGCCGCCGACTGGGGTATTCCGTTCAAGATCCCCGATGACGTCCCCTCGTTCTCGGGATATGCGAGCTCTGCCCCGTATTCAAACCCAATCGTAAAGTAACCCGCTATGAAGAACCTTGAAACAGTGAATTAGTTAATGACGAGTTAATTGCTAGGTACGAGGTAGGGTGTACACGTGTACAATAACTACAAGTGTCAATTGGTTGGGTGCCGGGTTCTGCGGGATCGTTACCTGTAGGTACATACTCTTTAGATACCTTCGTCACAAGACCCCTAAGAACAATATGAGTTACAAACCATATTTTATGAAAAGTGAAAGATTAGAACCAAACATAATATCTGTGAAACACACTCAGAATTGAACTCTGATCCCTATTTATTACTAGCAGTAGGAACTGCAAGAGCTCGAAGATTATTAATTATTACTACCTACCTCTAGCACTACACATGTATGTAGTTGAGGTGTTCATAAGTCAGGTGGGTACCTAATATTTATAGTAATGTAATAAGTTTATATATTATAAACTCACCCAATGGTACCAGCGCATAAGTAAAGGAGTGCTATGTGTCCTTGGTCTATCAACATAGCCAATGCTAAAATCGCAGTACCTGTGAGCACGCAGAATAAGATTGAAAATTCCCTGCAACCAAGAACGAAACAAATTAGTATCCTCCCGTGGTAGGCAATACAATTTCTTAAAATGCCATAATGC
The DNA here is from genome assembly GCA_954871275.1 of Leptopterna dolabrata. Taxonomy (NCBI): domain Eukaryota; kingdom Metazoa; phylum Arthropoda; class Insecta; order Hemiptera; family Miridae; genus Leptopterna; species Leptopterna dolabrata. The sequence continues at coordinate 32,561,687 of OX940986.1, read as the reverse complement.
AGTCCTGGTTATTTAATAAATCTCACAGAAAAGGTCGAGAAAATCCCATGTGGTAGATTGCCCCTCCACTTCAACATTTTTCAGACCCCTTGAGTTTTCAAAAATACCCCACATGAATTGACCATGAATTAACAGTGTGATGGATAAAAAAAAAGTATGTAAAAAAAAGTAAAATGTATGTATGTAAAAATGTATGTAATAAAAAAATACATAGGTTACCTGGTAAAACCTCTACTGTATGTCCTTAATATTGGTATAAACGCGAAGACCTTTCCCGAAATATTTAAAATTGCCAAAGTGGTAGCTTTGCATAAGTCAAATTTAGCAAACTATAGGCCTATTTCTATGCTAAGTTCGGTTTCTAAACTGCTTGAAAGGTGGGTAAAGCTAAACTTGACTAAATTGTTTGGAGGAAAATAATGTCTTGTCCGACTCGCAGTTCGGTTTTAGGCTGGAAACGGGGGTGAGTCATGCTCTGTTTTCCCTGGTATCGGAGATTCATGGGGTTAAGGATAGAAGTCAAAAAGCCATAATTGCCTACCTGGACTTGGCTAAAGCTTTTGACAGTATAGATAGGAGTATTTTGCTCAAACGGATGGAAGAGGTCGGTATCAGAGGGTCTGTTACAAGTGGTTTGAGAGCTACCTATCCAATCGAACGAAGGTGGTGTCGACCCTTGACTCAATCAGTTATCCTAAGACTGTTGCCTATGGGGTTAGCCAGGGTGGTACTCTGGGGCCGATTCTGTTTCTCATTTACATAAATGAAATTGCTAGTGTATTGCAGAATGAAAAAATGTTATTGTTTGCTAACGATGCCGCCATTTTGTTTGTGGGCAATGATTGGAAGACCGTTTTTGATGAGGCTCAGATAGGTATTAACAGGGTGAATGACTGACTTCGACATAGTTCTCTAACTTTGAATGTTGGAAAAACTAAATGTATGACCATTGGCAACCTTGCCAGATCTGACGCCTCACGAAGTATTGTTATTCACACCTGCAGTAGAGATCCAACAAATTGTGAATGTGAGGAGCTAGAAAGAGTGGAAACTTACAAGTATTTTTAGGTATACATGTAGATGCTAAATTGTCCTGGAAAGGTCATGTTGGTTTTTTGTATGACAGACTCAAGAAATTCCCTTCTCTCTTCTATAATATCCGCTCCATGTTGGGACTGCCTCAACTACGCCTTATATACCATAATTTAGTGCAGTCAGTTATCCAATATGGAATTCTGGTTTGGGGAGGAACCTACCCAACAAACTTGGAAAAATTAATAATTTTACAAAAATTTATTATTAAAATCATCCATAGGAAGCCCAAACTATTTGATAGTGAGTCCAAGTTATTTTCTGTGCGTCACTTATTTTTGAAGAATTTATTGTTCTATTACCACAAAGTTCCTTCCTTAATTAGCGATCAACCCGCTCACGATCATACCACTCGTTTCCAAGTATGCAATGCTGTAATTCCTCGGAGCCGCATCGTTTTAACATCAAAGAGCCCTCATTATATCCTTCATGTGCTGTACGACAAATTGAGCGGGGAACTTAAGTCGCCAACTACTTGTTCAAAGGCCAAATATAAGGCTATGGTAATTTCCTATTTGATTTCGCTGAATCTTGTACAGTCTAATTTGATTTTGAAAAGCATTTATGTTTGTTAGTTTAGTTATTTCATTTGTATTCTTTTCGTCTACCTTTCGATAGAGTTTCAACCATAGAAGTTTTTTTTTCTGGTCAGTTGTTTTCGCCCCAGTTTGTGTCAACAGTAGTTGTTTTCGCTTATATCGACAGAGATATTCCTTTGTTGTTGTCTCATTTGTTTTCTTACTTAGTTTTTAATTTTATAATTATAGACATGGGGTCCTGATTAGTGACTCTTGACCCGTCGCCACGGGCGTCAGCCTTTAGACGGGCAATATTTGTTCTGCACACTATTTTGCTCACTTTGTACTCCATGTATTGTGAATAAATAGATAAAAGTATTGTATTGTATTGATAATACTAAAATTATAATGGGCAATTCTCGTGGGTTACGAATTCTCTTTTTTTGCCAAATTCTGTTCAATAACGGTAATTAACGCTAACACTTATTGACCGCATAATGAGGTGCTTAGGTCGGAAAGTCTAGGCAGAAACCGAGTGTGAAATTTTCATTTCCAAGTTCCCGCTAGAAATGACGTAGCAGGTAAATCACTGAGTAGTTAAACTCAAATTCCGCTTAGGGCGCTAGTGCATCACTTTAAACGATGTATTGAACCCCAATGGATCTGCAAATATAATTATCTGCAACGGATGGACCTGCAAATTTATAAATAAATTTAAAAATACGTCCTCAAAATCAAACCGAGGGAAAGGTGACGACAAAGGTTCTTGAAGGTTGCCAGGAAGGTTTGCCATTTCTAATGTTGGGTTGTTGGCAGCACTGAGAATCTTCGCCTCCAAAGGTCTGCTCCACCTCCTTGGGCCAACAGCCAGTCAGATATCAATAGACCTCATACCTAATTGTTTGCCTCATTTTTAATTTTAATTACCCTCATTTGAAAAATAACGTTTATTTTATTTATTTATTTTTATTTTTTGGTTTATTATTTTCAATAATGAACCATTGGAATCGAGCACGAAAAAAAAAAATTCTTACCCTCCCTCAAAATTTGATGGTTTACGTTTCAAGGTATGTAGAATCCAAAACTGCAATAAAAATATGTCTGTCTGTCCACCGTACGGGCCACTTTTCTTTCTTAGTTACCATGAAACAAAATTGATGAAATTCGGGTTATAAGTTCCGTTCGGGGTCTAGTTGGTCCTCGAAGCTCAACGTTACTGTCAGTCATCTCTAAGGGGTTCAAAATAGGGGTTGCAATTTTCAGAACGCCGTATCTCGAAAACTTTTGATAGAAGGGTATGGTTTTTTTTACGTTATTAAATTTGTCTTGAGCTAAACCATTATTTGAGACCACCCGGAGCATCGTACGTCCAGCCGTTCGTGAGCACCAAAAAGCTTCGTCAACACGATCGTGAATCAAACGGTATAAATCCGGCCCAGATAATCATCACTAGGGAGCACCTGATTATAATCAAGGATGGCTGTATGAAGTCGAGTTGGTTGTTGTGCGATATTATTTCATTTGATAATTGATGGACTACTAGATTTTGTTGGAAGGTACTTGTGAAACTTGAACAAACTTTAAGTAGGCATCATTGATGGGTAAATTATTACACAACGCTTCATCTACCAAGAAGGTTTTTGTTGAAGAAGAAGGATTTTGTTGATCGGTACTTTTGCAACTTGACCAACCGTTGAAGTATTATTGATAGGCAAGTTATTACACAACGGTTCATAAAACTTGACCAGAGGGTAGGTACTGACCACAGAAAACAGTGATCTACGCAGAAGGGGCATCTATTTCACTCCACATCAACAATTTTCCTTCAGAACTTCATTATTTGCGTATCTTTTCGCCATTTTAGTTGGTACTATTTGCCATCGACAGAATTATTTTAGCAACATTTAACTCGCGATTTAGGTAGGTACCTAGTAACGAGTACGGGGTTAGGTGCTAACCTACGGAGGGTCTGCGATCTACATAATATGTATAGACTAGTACATATCATATTATATAGACGGGGTTATCTATACATAGAGCTGTGATCTGTAACAGAAGGGTATTCTATACAAAATAATAAACCGTTGTGTAGGGATTTGCAGCGTTTTTGGTTCATTATTCTGTGAATAATACACCTATGTATTCGCTCAGCAAAACATTTTTATAACACCCCCTCAAACTTTTTTCTTTTCCGTTTCAAGGTGCGTAGATTCCAAAAATGCAATGTCCGTCCGCCGTACGCCGTCCGCCGTATCACGTCTACAGGCTTCATTTTCGGTCTAAAAAAGTCGTTCTTTCGCACACATGCTCCATTTGGGCCCTAGTTGTGTCCCGAAACTTTTCATCCCGATCGGAATATACCAAGGGGTGTTATGAGTGAAAATGTGTGTAAAAATAGGTACTTTTTGCGTTTTAGTAACATGTTAGTAACATGAGCTTTTGAGGTATCGTTTTCCATGTTTTTGGGGACGAGAAGACCGAATATGAAGTCGATTTTGACCAAGGAGTGGAAAATTGAGGTTGTACCAGATGTTCAGCTCACAAAATTGATTTTTTAATGAGCCAAAAACCTGGAAAATCATCTTAAATCACCATCAGTTTGTAGAATAACACTGGAAAAACGCTGCAAAGTCCTTGTCACATGGGTTTATTATTGTACTGGACATACCTACAGAAATGTTGGCTGTTCATTTATTGTTTCTTTCATGTGAAATAATTGAAATAGCTGTTTCTGATGGTTTCCACCAATTTTGGCCCCCAAAACACGAATTAGGTAGGAATTAGGTAGGTACGCTCCTTTTTGGTTTATTATTCTGAGAATAATACACGTATGTATTCGCTCAGCAAAGAATTTTTATAACACCCCCTCAAAATTTTTTCTTTTCCGTTTCAAAGTGCGTAGATTCCAAAAATGCAATGTCCGTCCGCCGTCCGCCGTACGCCGTATCACGTGTATCGTCTTCATTTTCGATCTAAAAAAGTCGTTCTTTCGCACACATGCTCCATTTGGGCCCTAGTTGTGTCCCGAAACTTTTCAGCCCGATCGGAATATACCCAGGGGTGTTATGAGTGAAAATGTGTGTAAAAATAGGTACTTTTTGCGTTTTAGTAACATGTTAGTAACATGAGCTTTTGAGGTATCGTTTTCCATGTTTTTGGGGACGAGAAGACCGAATATGAAGTCGATTTTGACCAAGGAGTGGAAAATTGAGGTTGTACCAGATGTTCAGCTCACAAAATTGATTTTTTAATGAGCCAAAAACCTGGAAAACTGTCTGAAATCACCATCAATGTGTATAAGAACATTAGAAAAAGTGTAAACAGGTAAATCGAGACCATTAAATGGCACTACCAATGATCAAAGATGATCTGAAGGAAAAAAAAGCGTAAGTACCTATTTCATGTTTTGGGGCCAAAATTGGTGGAAATCATCAGAAATAGCTATTTCAATCATTCTACATGAAAGAAACAATAGATTTAACAGCCAACGTTTCTTTAGGTATGTCCAATAGAATAATAAACCCATGTGACAAGGACTTTGCAGCGTTTTGGTTTATTATTCCGTGAATAATACACGTCTATGTATTCGCTCAGCAAAAAAGTTTTATAACACCTCCTCAAAATTTTTTCTTTTCCGTTTCAAGGTGCGTAGATTCCAAAAATGCAATGTCCGTCCGCCGTCCGCCGTACGCCGTATCACGTGTACAGGCTTCATTTTCGATCTAAAAAAATCGTTCTTTCGCACACATGCTCCATTTGGGCCCTAGTTGTGTCCCGAAACTTTTCAGCCCGATCGGAATATACCCAGGGATGTTATGAGTGAAAATGTGTGTAAAAATAGGTAGGTACTTTTTGCGTTTTAGCAACATGTTAGTAAAATGAGCTTTTGAGGTATCTTTTTCCATGTTTTTGAGGACGAGAAGACCGAATATGATGTCGATTTTGACCAAAGACGCGGAAATTGAGGTTTTACCAAAGGTTCAGCTCCCAAAATTGGTTTTTTATGAGTCAAAAACCTTGAAAACTGTCTGAAATCACCATCAATGTGTATAATAACATTGGAAAAAGTGTAAACAGGTGAATCAAGACCATTAAATGTCACTACCAATGATCAAAGATGATCTAAAAAAAAAGAAAAAAAGCGTACCTATTTCATGTTTTGGGGGCCAAAATTGGTGGAAACCATCAGAAATAGCTATTTCAATCATTCCACATGAAAGAAACAATAAATTTAACAGCCACAAGAATCTCTAGAACTCCAATAGAATAATAAACCCATGTGACAAGGACTTTGCAGCGTTTTTTTAACGGGCTTCAACTTACAATTTCCACCAGTTCTAAATTTCTAATTTTCAACAAAAAATTTGATGAAAATTCCTCATTGATTAATTTGGTTAGTTCCCAATGTGGCATAGGCCGACTGGCATATGACCTGTGCTGTGGAGTTAGGCCAAGTGTGCACACGGTGTGACTGTTTTGAGACGAAGGTTGCAAAACAGTTGAGCTCGCAACTGTTTTGACGAGGCGATCGAATGAGATTAGGTTGCAATAAGTTTCAAATTGGTTGTATGCAATCGTTTTCCGTGGCAGAGTTGCGTTGAAATTTTAGGTTTCACCAAACCACGAGCTGCTCGCCACTTGCATGTTCTGTTTGTTCACCATCAGAGACCAAGAACTAAACTTTAAATTTGTTGGAGAGGTGGAGAAGCATAAAGAACTGGATTTCGGCATTTTGTAAAAAGCTATTAACTTTCTACCTGTCTTTGACAGTTCTTTTGCAGCTACGAACAACCTGAAGTTCACTGTGTCCCTTATGTACGGATCGACCCAGTGCTTCCTCAGTATCTTGCACAGCCTGCGGTATTGATAATAAAATCAATGATGTCTTCCTCATCTGAATGTGACACAGCAAAAACCAACTGCACTGCTCGAATATATAACACCCATTTTATTGATCCACAATCAGTTTGTCCGTGCGTGGACAGAAGTTTTGTTCTGGTTGTGCTGCAACCATCGTCACCAAACAGTCTGAGAACCAGGGCCTTGTCAAGAGATAGATTGCCAATCCTTCCTGTCATAGGTAGATGGCTCCACCATCTTCGCACACCAAACTAGGTCAGGTCCTCCTCAATGTTCTATAGCCAGTGTAGACGTGACCTCCCTCTCAATCGTCTTCCATCTGGTACCTCACACAAGGATGGTATGGTGTTGGCAGTTTCAAACAAATGTAGGCACCGCTTGCGTATGCGATCTCAGCGCACTTTCGACCCCCCAATATGCGATCTCACAGAAGCCGAGTGATCTCAGAGTTCAAAACACGGCATTTTCCCCTTTCTTATCTGTCTGTTCTTCTTCTTTCCGTATCCACATCCAATTCAGACACTTCCGATGACGATGACACTCAACGGAATTATGGCACTAGAGTGCAAGGCCTTTTGATGGGTCTTTTGAATGTGTGTGTGCTGAATCTTTTGGCTGTTAGCGTCGATTTTTCATTGTCGAGAAAAGGAACAGAGAGACACTGCTACCAATCATCAAAAAAGAGATCGAGGTCGGTTCCGTGATTTATTCGGCCATTCAGAAAATTTCGTCGACCCACTTACTGCAGCTGAGACACAGACAATTGAATGTTATATTGAATAATATAAAAGTAAATGGAGCCGGTAACATGTTGGAACAACAACTAATTGAAGAGTGGTGGCGCTCGCTCCATCCGACTGACGTATTCCACGCCTTTTTTTGAAGATTTGAAGAGAACGATTTGACGGCACTAATTTCGGCACGAACGACCTCTTTCTGCGGAGCGGATCCATAACTCCACGACGATTTTCATTTTCGAAAAGAAAGGTATATTACCCTTTTTTTACATTTTCCAAGTGATTTTTCATGTTTTTCATGGCAAGTGAAATCGCATACTGAGTCCAGACAACGTGTCGCGTCGATCGCAGGTCGAACTGAGATCGCATACGCAAGCGGTACCCAAATGTATGTGCCTTTTGTGTCTGTTTCGATTTGTTGATTATCAATCAAAAAGTTCCTAATCGGACTGGTTTACTGGTTTTGGATAAATAAATGATAATTTACTGACTTGAAACGCCCATATTTGTCGAGCAGGAAACCAGCCGCAACACTGCCGATCCCTCCGCACAATATCAACATGAGTCCAATCCATCCAACGTGCTCGCCCGCATCCTGTCAACCGGTAAGGTTATGCATTAGGTATTCTCAATGAACTTATGAAATCGATTCGTGTTATTCAAGTTAATCATACCATACTAGGTACTTCATTATGCCAACTATTTTGTACACAATTTCAACAAGGAACAATCTTCTTATATATAAAACTCAGTGTTTGTTTGTATGTCTTGAGTGGATGGCCAAACGAGTGAACGGATCCTGATACGAGTTTTTTTTCGGTGGTATCTTCAAACACCGGCGGGTAATACAGGCTACATGAATTTTTCCAGATCAGACTCCTTCATCATAAACTCGGTGCGGTGGCCCTTCACGAGACAAAATGTTCACATTTCGCCGTAATTTAGGGCTTGACGAAGTAAGCGGTATAACTTTTAGAAGCGGTTTCGGACGAAACAGGATTCAACGGAAAGATATTTTCTCGGTGATTCCAAGAACACCAAAACTATTTCTCTGCGATTAACCGTTCGTCATGTAGGGAGACACGTAGAGGATGTAGGGAATGTTGCCTAGTGGGCAGGTGAAACATTAATACTGGCACCTAGAGTTCTGCCTTTTCAACGTGCAATGCACGGGTAAACCAGCTAGTAACAAATGAAATTCATACACGGCTTAGGTTATGACTTTCCACCATCCACAATGATTGACCACAGGCAACTCACCGGGAAGTATGTAAGAACCATTCTATTCAGCAGTGTTGTAAAAGCACCGAATACGCCCAGGTTGATACCATACGCCAATCCAAGCAGAAGGTAACTTAAAGCAGAAGAATTAATTCAATTTAAAAGTCAAGTTGTCCATCACAATCGGTTGACATCTATGTAAATAGGTGAACTGTGAGTTTACTCGCCGTATACATTTTAAGTTCAGGTGTTTGTAATTTGCTCACCCTTTGTTAGTGGCCAGCCGTTTGAGGGTTCCGATGAAGTCGATTTTCTCTTTCCTTTGCTCCAGGGCGGCTCGACTTGGAGGAATTTCCGGTTCATCTTTCAGACCTGAACCCCAAATTCCATTGGTAGGTAGCGATTTTGGCCGAAACACGCAATACTACTACTTACTATAATACAGGCGTGGGTTGTAGGCAGGTAATCATGCAAAATTGTAGTTTTAATAGGTTTTTCTCTGGCATTACCAAGTCTAGTACAAGGTTTCCAAACAGATTCATGACTTCATAGAACAAACGGTTTTCAAAAACCATTTTTCAAGATTTTTCAAAACAAATTAAAAACTTTCAAATCGAATGTACATACCTACCCAGGTTAATTAATTTTTAATTCAAAATTGAATGTGATGAGGAAACATCGAATTTGACTTTGAAATTGTGTAGGTACCTAGCGTCTTCTTCATAAAATTTTGAAGAATAATCGAAACGTTCAACACCCACGGGCGAGATAGGATTTAATGTAGGCAGGTGCTGATGCTTACTTATTAACATGACTACATGCACCACGATGGAAGCTGCCGCTACCAAGTAGTTGACAATATTTATCTGGGATCTCGTGATTTCCTTGTCTGCATTCATTTTGATGACCACTGGAGGAAGAACGAATCCTATCGCTACTCCAAGCTGAAAATGTAATACCAACATTTAGGTCCGCCCGGGCGATTTACTACCAACATTTAGGTCGTCCCGAGCGAGGGTACGTAGGTAGGTAAAGCGCTGACTGACAATCCCTTAAAATGTTATAGGTACCTACCTACCTACCTGATAACTCCAAATTCCTCTTTTTCGAAATATCCTGCAAAATACTACCTGTTATGAACACGGACAAAACTAACCGCACCCATAGTGCCAAGAGCGTGTCCCGATGTTCGATGTCTTTTAGATGAATATTTCCCTTAATTTACCTTGTTATTCTGAATAAACTCAAGATTTCAAATAATTTGGCACTGACGTACCTGATTACCGAAGACACCGAGACTGCAAGCTGTAGATATTTCGTCTGCTCCAAACCAAAGTGCTGATACGCGAGAAGGTAGATAGCCTAACTGAAATAAATGTGAGATGTACTTACAGTAGTTAGGTACAATTGGGATTAATCTACTGATTTTACAGTCGATTTTTTACTTTCTGCGCCATTTTAAACGTTACAACTACTGCCGATGCCTCAATACCTGCCCTGCTGCAGCGAGCCACTGCCCTGCGAAGGCGATCATGAACGATTCTCTCGAAGCAGAGAAAAGCTTCAGGACAGCTCCAATGGTGTTTAACCACGACGCCAGCAGCAAAATTTTCCTCAAACCCTGTGATTGTGTAGGAATAAAAAGCGCTAGTTAGATTATTGGATTTTCCGAAAACGTTTTTAACACAATCAGATTAACTCAAACACGAACTTACGAATCTCTGCAGAAGCCAGGCCCAAGGTATGATGAACACGCTCAGGCAGAAAGAGTAGGACATTGTCGTCCATTCGACGAAGGAGGAGTCGATGTTGTAATAGTCGACGATGACATCCTCCACAGTAGTATCCAAATGTACATCCTGGGCCACTGCCTTAGATCTCTGATAAAAAGTTTTAACATAAAAGATCAGAACACATATTTTCACTTGAATCCTTGATGTTTTTTATTTACACTTGAATCCTTGATGTTTTTTATTTTCACTTGAATCTCTGATAAAACTTTTTTATCACAAAACATCAGAACCAGTGACTTTTTCATTTTTAGCGACTTGAATCTCTGATAAAAATTTTTTTAACACAAAACATCAGAACCAGTGACTTTTTCTTTTGGGGGGGGTTAGTTAAAAGAATCTCTTTTATAATAAAATTAAAATGTCAACAATTGAAATTTACAAAAAAGCAGCCAAAAAACCCATCTACTCATCATTCAGAAATCTGGATAAGGGAGCTTATGATCTCTTAGCAAATTTTATACAAGATACGGAATATGGTGAAACTGTTGTTGTTACTATTAATACTGAAAATGGTGAATTAAATTTATGTTTACCCAAGAAAATATCTAGTCGACTTCTTGAGCATGTTAGAAACAATCCAGAAAGACACCCCAACAAACTTATTTATAATGGTATTGATAAAAAGACAAAGGCTTTTATGATTGACTTTGAGTAAAAAATATTATAATTGATTACATACATAACCCTGAACCACACTTTTATATAAAGAGAATCTTTATATAAATAATCACCACAAAATTTATAAAAATCATTTTTCTATCCTGAAAACCAAGTGAAAAATAAAAGATCATAAATTTGACTGGAGTGGCCCAGGATGTACATTTGGATACTACTACCATTTTTTCTATCCTGAAAAAAATCAGTAGCATAAGAATTTTTAATGAGCTGTGTTCATTAAAAATAAAATCTCCTTCATACCCCAAGCATTCTGAACTTTATCAATAGATATCTTGAAACAGATTCTCAAACTGCTTCTTCAGTTTGGCTTTATCCTCATTATAAACCAATTTTCTAAGTTGATGTTCAGTAGCATTTTTAGGAACCTTAATATTTTTTTCATTAAGGCATGTCTTTACTTGCTTCTTTGTAAGGAGTGATGGTTTACCATCGACACCAAATAAAATTTCTCTGTACAGACATTTACAATATCTATACTCCTTCAATCTCTGTAAAACATCCTCTAGTGAGTAAAGGTTTTTATCATAAAATTGAAATTCAGATGTCTTTACCAACTCCCAGAAACCTCCATGTTTTTCACATAAATTTATTGCTTCGTCGCTTAAACCCATATCTCTTTATTTATTATAGAAAATATTTTTTTTTTTAGACCTGGTAAATTACCGGGTCTAAAAGTTTTCAACAGTACGAAAATAATTTAAAACCCAATATATTTAAAGGTGGGGGCGAATCGACGCCACCTTTTTAAATTAAAAAACTCTTAGGATTTCTAGAGCCTCATGCTATCTAGCTTGTTGCGTGTGAACTAAAGGAAATGATAAATAATGCGAGATTAATATTCCGTACACTATCTCAAAGGAGGCCAGCTAGTTGACCTTGCATTCCCATTTCAGATAGTTCGCTTTCAATTCCTATATCCATATTCACAATCAGTTTCTCCTCAACTGTTCAACATGGCACAACCTCCTGAATATTTAAAGTTAGCTTATTGTGATGATTATGATTTCTGTGAAGAAATTTTAAAAGTGGAACAATATCACCAGGAATGTTTGAGTTTCGTGCAGAAAGTGAAAAATTGTGTTAGTGCAAGTGAAGCCAGAGAACTAATCACGAAAAACAATGTGAGTCTACCAGGTAGTAGAAAATGTGATTTTCAAAAGCTTTTGAAAATCCCAAAAGTGTCTAATATATCAAGAACTCCAGATCAAATGCATCAGTACCTACACAAATTTGTTGTATTTGACCATGAAATGGAAAAGGTGAAACTTCCTAATCAAAATAACATTATGGAAGTAGAGAATTACCTTATTAAATCTGGTGATTTGATAAAGAAGCAAACATCAAGACTTTTTTATACTACTGCTGTTTATGGATACTACTTGGAAGTGTATTTTCAACATATGAAGATCACAGGAGAGGATTGGAATCTCTGTTTAAAAGAAAAGCTACATGTGTCCTTGAGTTATAGTAAGAAGTTGAGAAGAGTTGGAGTGATTGTGAAAGACCATCAAAAACTTAAAATGTTGAGTATTTCATTTTTGGGCTCAACTACAGTGATAGTGAATGTTAACCTTGAGGGGGCTCACGCGTGAGCTCCTAGAAGGTCATTCCAGAGAACATTCTGAGCTGAAATATTCTGGACTCAACTACAGTAATATTAAGATCAGCCTGTAACCTTGAGAGGGCTCACGCGTGAGCCTCTTGAAGGATATCTGAGGAAATATTACCAGTTGGAGTTGAAGCAAAATAATGTGTCTGATATATTTTTTATTGAGAATGTTCCCAATAAAAAAATTGTTATTTATATTGTTTATCCTTTTTTCCCCCCTTTTCTTATCAAGGTAAGTTTTAGATTTCCTCTTTTATAATATTTTTAAGTGGCATATAGTTGAGAGTGACTTCTGAAACCAAAATTACGTAAGCAAAAGTGTTTTCTGGCACATTCTTTTCAAAATCTGCTCGTAAAATTATATTACTTTTTTGTCCAGATATGGACTGTGGTTGTCTAGTCATATTCACACTGAATATTGGATAGTTCTCTTTGAAGGACTGAGGCTCATGATATGGAAGGGATGAGTCTTGGCATACTATTCTTTTGAAATCTGTGTACATGGTGTAAGCTAAACTAAAATCCCCTGAACTCCAATCTAAATTCAAATGTTCTTCAGGATAACTTTTTCCTGCTACTTCAAAACTAATATTTTTAACATTCAAATGATCAAATTTGGAATTATTTTTCTTTTGATCATTTTTTCTGGCAGTTTGGAAGGCAACAAATCCCCAGATCGGATTCTGTACATTTCTGTAAATATTTGTAATGTTGAAGTTTAGAGTTTTTCCAGTAACTTTTTGTTCGATACATTGTAATTTTTTAAAGTGAAACAAATAAGGAGAAGTACAGAGTTCAGCAATTAATTTAGCTTTGGATTCACTTTCATATTCAATTATTGGGACTCTTAGGCAGAAAGTTTTAATTTCTACTTTTCCCTCCACACCTTCAGGAGAGGTACTGTAACGGAAGAGTACATTATCATCAGAATTTCTAATGAATGTAATTTCAAATCCTCCCTTATAAATTGGTGCAATATCGCTGAAGAATCCAAGGCCTAAATCAGCCAAGTTACCATTCGCGTTGAAATTTCCACCACCATTCACTTTAGAATTGAAACCAGAATTCATTAATTTACCATTATAGTTTGATGGTCCTGAGAAAGAAGCTATACCCATCACCGTACTAGCAATACCTGGTTCTTCAATTTCATCAATAACCGTATTGTGCTTTTTTACTTCAATTTTGGAAAAAAGGTGTGCAACAAAATTGTCTACCATCATTATTGTATCACTGATTCCATATGTTTTTGTTGCATCTTTAGGAATGTATTTTCCAGCAATGTAATATTGAATATTGCTGCTAAGAAACTCGTCATCTAGAAGCAATTTGAAAACCGTTCTCTTATTCTCAGAGTTAAATTCCAAATTAGATTCAGGATTAAAGTTTCGATATTGAAGCCTTGTGATTTCAGAATCGTATTTTGAGTAGATTGATTTAATTTGATTCATTTTTATTATAGAATACATTCTTTTAACTAACCCCCAAAAGAAAAAGTCACTGGTTCTGATATATTTTAGGTAGTTTCAGTTTATTGTCTCCTTTGATCTCGTATTAAATTTTTAAAGCCGCGGCTCACATGTGAGCTGCGGCTTTTGATATCAGTTAAAACTTTTTATCAGAGATCCAAGTCAGTAGCACATGATTAGTATTCCGATAATACTAACACCTTTTAAATCGTCGTTCTCGGATGATTAACTATGAAGTCGAATACAAGTCAATTTGATTTTTAACAGTAAATACATCGGACCCGTCTGCCAGACGGGTCCGATGAAAAGACGAATACAAGTCGAGAACATTTAAAAATTTCTTTTAAAACTCTTAAAAAAGTTTTTTTATAGAATCGAAATTCTATAAAAAATATCAAGATAGCGGAATAGAAAATATTAAAATCCAGTTCTGAAAACTTCCCCATGTTTCAAAAGTGATAGTTTGATAGGATCCACACTTTTAATTTCTTTCTTATTTTTATTATATTCATTTAGAATAGTACTTTTCATATTTATATAATTTTTTATTTCTTGTTCAATATCATTGAACTCATCATCAGATATTTTACCGTCTTTAATTGCTTTTCTGAACTTTTCTTCAATCGAATCTAATTTAGCTTTTGCCAAAAGCTCAATTTCTTTATGTTTATTAATTTTTTTATTGAAAAATCCGCTTGAAGTCCTTAATATTATCGATAAGGTTGTCAATCCTACAGAAATTGGAGCACTGAATGGAATTATTATTGGTAATGCTATAGAAGTATTAACCAGGCCGAGTTCTGAGAGGGCGAATAAAAATTCAGTACCGTAAAGAGTGCTGGATATTTTTCCATATTTTTTTTTCAAACCATTTCTCATTTTCACTTCATCTTCTAAAAATTTGTATTGATTGATAATTCGATTGATTCTATAATTGTTCTCATTAAACTCGGGAAAAATTATTTTTGGATATAATCTAGAATGAGTTATTGGAGTAAATTCTTCAGGGGCTGAAGGTGTTTCATTATTATTTGTGTACATCATTTTATTATAGAAAAAAATTTTTTTATAGAATCGAAATTCTATAAAAATATCAAGACTATAAAATTTAATAAAAGAAATTAAGATTTTCCTTCAATGTTCTCATGCTATTTACAAAATCGTGTCCTTCTGATAGCTTTTTCAAAATTAATAAACATAAATGTCCACAGATAGGCGGATCATATTGGTTTTGGATTTGCTCCTCATTATAAAATAAATTTTCTGAACCTAAATATTGAACAAGTTCTCTTGGTGGTGGTGCATTACCATACGAATCAAAATAATATTTTAAATTGTTATTTTTATGAAATGCAGTCCAGTGGCTTCCAGCCTCATCAGAATTTTCTAGATTTATAATTCCACATTCCGTGTGGTTCACTTTCTCTGGTAAATCATCCTTCATGAAAACTCCTCTGAAGTTTTTAATTTTCATTTCTTTCGATAATCTTTCAATATCAAAATTGGTAAGAGGCTGGAAGCTATTTAGTTTTTTGATTTGGTAGGTTTCTTTTTAGGTTTCTTTTTAGGTTTCTTTTTCTTCATTCCAGAGCCGATACTTAGACTTTTTGCATTTTTAGCTAGTTTTTCCATCTCGAGATTATGACGTTTTATTTCGGCTTCTTCAGCGGCCTTATGTTTCGAGTCTATAACACTAGAAGCTACTGCAGCTCCACCACCCATTAACGCTCCAGCTGCTCCCATTGCTGCAAAAATTAAAGGCAAAAAACCCCCAGAATGATTTATTTTTAACTGATCATAATCCAGTTCCAATTCTAGGCCTTTTTTATTCTTTATACTTTTATCAATATTTTTTTTCTGTGTTTCATTCAACAGGATTTTATGATTTCCTTTTCCAGTAATATCTGCAAAAGCCAGTCGTACTTTTACTGGAGCACGTTTTTTATAAGCAGATCTTATTTTTTTCATTTGTATTTCTGACAAATTTATTTGATGCGTAATCATTTTATTATAGGAAAAAAAGTTTTTTTATAAGATGATCTTATAAAAAAATAATCATAATACCTAATTAGTATACACCCATCCCAAAGAATCTTTTGGTTTTCATAGCAGTTTTTACTGTAGCAGCCCCCAATTTTTCACCGATATTTGTTGAACTTTTCATAATTTTATCAGCTTCTACTTCCAATTTTTTATCAGCAAGATGCCTATCACTAGTTTTCTCATGATCTCTGTAAAAAATGTCATGTTGTTTACAGGCTTTATCAAGACTATTTATACCTTCATCACCTCTATTTAATCTCTTATCCAATTTAGTAAATGGTCCACAATATTGATAACCACCTGGGAGATGCATTTCTGGAATAACAGGCCCAAGTTTATTAAGAATAGTATTGAAAATACCAGAACCATTTTTTATCATATTTTTGGGTAAATTATTAATAATTTTAATCAAGTATTCAGTTCCTTTGGGTTTATCAATATCTTTCTCCAGTTGATCTTTAATGAAATTTATAATTCCCAATTTTTCATTGTGAAAATTATTATTTCCTGCCTGCTCTTGTGCATACAAATAGTATAGTCTTTGTGTAAGTTGATTCAAATTATCTATATATTTAAATTCTACAGGATTTTCAGTATATTTAATCAACCCAGTACCAATCTTTTTCTTTTTACTATACTCCCAGATTGGTTTTATGATTTCTTTCCATTTTTTACTAACACTTGATTTTGGTTGTTTAGATTCGGGATTATTATTTTGAAACATGCTATCTGTTTGAATGAGGATTTTTGTATAAGCTTTAAAGTCTTCATTAGTGTACTCATCTTTGGATGGAATATCAGAAGCTATGGGTTTTGTTAAGAGCTTCCATAAGCCTTCAGTACCGGAATATTTCATTTTTTCTATTTCAATATCATTTCCATTTACTCGTATCTGTTTATTTCCAATAAAGATATGATTTTTTAAAGGGTATATTCCAAATTGTCTATCAGGATGAAGAATATATAATTCTGCAATTGGTCCAATACCTAAAGGACCTACAGAAGAGTTTGGTAATTTAACACTTTTTTGTAAAATTGTTTCCATTTCATAATCCCTATCTACATTGTCACTTGAAAAGCTTTGATTTAATGTATCTTCAGTATCAATACCTTGGGCCTCGGTATCAACATCTTTAAAAGTAACTTTTTTAGGCGAACTGATAGCCAAGGGGTTAATTGTTTTTATTACAGGAATGAGTTCTAATTTTTTACCAAGATCTTCATCAGTCTGTTTCACTGCTTTTTCTACCTTATCTAATCGTGAAGTTATAGGTTCATAAGCCTTTTCTCTTGTTTCCTTATCAGATGCTTGGTTAACCCTTTCTTGTTTTGCTAATTTCTGTAAATTTTTCTTGAGTTTAATCGATTTATTAGCTTCAGCCACAGTCATGGGCTTACGTTTTCGTTTTGTGAAAATTATTTGTTCATCTTCAGAGGGTTGATCAATCTTTTTGATTTCTCTAAGTTTGACTTCTTTTTCCTTCATCACTTCATTTTGCGCTTCTTTGAATTTCTGTCTAAGCGCTTGTTCTAAAGTAATTTTTGTTGTCATGTTTTTATTATAGGAAAATTTTTTTTTAAAATCGGTTAAACGTTAAAACGCTCAAACGCTTAAACGCTTAAACGCTTAAACGCTTAGGAACGCTATTTTTGCGTTTTTAAGCGTTTTCCAATGTGATTTTTGAAGCGTTTCCCAATGCGATTTTTGAAGCGTTTCCCAATGTGATTTTTTGAAGTTATCCGTGTAGCGTTTTTATAGGGAATCCCTATAAAAATTAGGGCCGGTAATTCGCCGTTCCTAATTAAGGCAAACTTAAAATCTATATTTTTTATCTAAAATATTTCACCAAATTTCTTTCGGTAACGTCCGTTACTGCGTTTCTTTGTTAGGTCAATCGTTAGAAAACCAAAGTCCTCATCCCAACAAGAATAGCATAATTCTTTGAATTGGCCATAAGTGAAATCACTTCCCACATATTCATCATAAATATCTCGCATGTATCTTGGTCCTTGTCTAAATACACATAAAAAATTAATATTGTTTCTAATGAGTTGTTTATCAACTTTTGACCATGATTGTGTCAAGTAAACGCACGAGATTTTCTTAGGACGTCCTCTAACGTAATAATCTTTAATAACTTGTTGCTGTTGAACATTAACACAATCATCAAAAACTACCAAACTGTTCGACTGACAATCATCTAGGGGTAAAAGTTCTTCACAATTACTGAAAAACTGTGCTATTTCCACACCATCTTTTACAGAAATTATTTCATAAGCGCTTCTCAAAAACTCATATGCATTCTGATCCATAGATTTTGAAAAAATATATAGATAATGAAAGGGGATTCCCCATGATTTTGTGATGAGATTATAGAGAAGTGTTGTTTTCCCACAACCAGAAGTTCCTACTATTAATGCTCTTAAAGGTAATGGTAAAATTCCTTTTCTAGCCTCTTTTTTATCAAACGGAATTGGTTCAATCTCGTATTTACTCATCTTTATTATACGAAAAAAAACTTTATCTAATAATAAAAGCATGACTCTAATAAAGATTTCTGATAAACATCGAGATCTAAAAATAACTTTTGCTCAAAAAATTGTTCTAAATCCCAATAAAAATTATAAACTTGGAATAGTAAAGTTATTATTTACTTCACCTTCTCTTTCATTTCAAGTAAAAGATGTATTGATATCATTAAAATTGCTTATTACAGATGTATGGTATCATCACGAGTATGTGTTAGATGGCACATTTACTGTTGAGACGTTTAGAAGAGAATTATATTTAAAAATAAAAAGTTATATAACTGAACTCATGGAGGGTTTTGAAAAGAATAAAACATTATATAAATCACAAATTGACACATTAAAAAAAATAAAACCTGAAAGTTTGGTTTTTAAAGTAGACTACACTACAAATCGTAATAGATTTTTTCTTAAATCTCCTGTTTTAATTGAAATTTTACGTTTTGGAAATTTCTGTGAACTATTTGATTTTAAACAATGTAAAACACCTGGGGATTATTTTGAAGTTAATAAGGACTACTATTCTGAAGACAACCCAAAGTTAATCAAACCTATTTCGTTAATTGAATGGCATTGTAATATTATTGATTATAGTTTTGCTAATCATGATGAGCATTCCCATCTTCATAGCGAACATGAATTACTGCATGTATCTTTGATAGAGAAACTGATTCTCCCCAATACTATTTATATGGAAACAAATAAAAAGATTCTTTACAGCCCTATACGAGAAGGAATGAGAGATATTAAAGAGATTAAACTATCATGTAGAAATGAAAATGGAGATGAGCTGCAATTTGAAAATGTTACAGTTTATTTGCATTTGATTGAAGAGTGAGTGAGGAGCTTCTTTTTTATGAGATATTTCTCATAAAAAACTTTTTTTCCTATAATAAAATGGATAATGATTTAACTGATCCTATTTATTGCCATAAATGTAAGAAGAGAACCAATAATATTGATGCTGAAAGAGTGCAAACTATCAACGGGAGATGGAGAGTGGCTGCTAAATGCTCAAAATGTAAAACCAAAAAGAGTAAATTTATCACTTCACCTGAGAAAGAAAATTCTGAAGAACCTGTAGTAGAAGATCTGAATGATGATGAAAAATTATCTCTTGCTAAAGAATTACACAAGCCAATAAGAAATAAATTTCAAAAAAGGACAATATTTACTAAAGGTATTGATGATTTGTGGGCTGCTGATTTGATAATCATGAAAAATTATGAAAAAGAGAATGATGGATACGGCTATATGCTTAATGTTATCGATACATTTTCAAAATTTGCATGGGCCTTACCCTTGAAGAAAAAGGATGGAAAAAATGTTGTTAAAGCTTTTGAGAAAATAATAGAAAAAGCAAAATCTCAAAATCATAATGCCCCCAATTTGCTTCATACGGATAAAGGATTGGAGTTTGAAAATAAACTTTTCAAAGATTTTCTGAAAAATCACCAAATAAAAATGTATCATACACAGAATGAAGAAAAATCTGCCATTATTGAAAGATTTAATCGTACATTGAATGGTAAAATGAAAATTCTTTTTGAAGTTGAGAATGATAAAAAATGGGTTGATTTTCTACAGGATTTAATTAATGAATACAATTATAAAGATTTTCATAGATCTATTGGTATGAAACCATCAGAAGTCACAAAATTAAATCAAAATGACGTTACAGTACGATTATTTGGAAACAAAAAAAATTTACAGAAAGTTAAATTCAGTGTTGGTGATAGGGTTCGCATCAAAAGATTTAAAAAAACTTTTGTAAATAAATATGAAGCAAATTGGACCAGAGAAATTTTTGTGGTTTCTGATATTCTCTCTACTAATCCAATAACATACAAAATCAAAGATTTAAATGATGAAGATATTGAAGGATCTTTCTATGCTCAAGAACTACAAAAAACAGAATTCTAGAATTATGAATAAAATGATTTATATAAAAGATTTCTTTTATATAAATAAAATGTTATGTGATAATATTTCGACTATCGTTGATAGAATATTCGTAATATTCAACCGATCCCATTAAACCCTATTTAAGAATTTGGGTTTAATGGGTCCCATGTATTTAAAAATTTTTTAAATACATGAAGAAGCTAAGAAAAATAGTTTACATGTTTAGAAAAGTCACTGGCTAAAAAAATGAGGGGTAAGTTAAAAGGATCTCTCCAATAATAGACAAAAGAAAAAGGTGGCGTCGATTCGACGCCACCTTTAAGAATTCAAAAAAATGAGGGGTTAGTTAAAAGAATCTCTTTTCTAATAAAAATGAATGATTCGAAAAATTATATATCCTATAATAAAATGGATAATACGAGAAGAAATTGTGAAAAGTGCAATGTTAGCACTACTTATAAAAATTGGGCTAGACATCTAAAGTCTAAGCGTCATGGAAAAAACGACCCGGACCGGACAATGACTATCAGAAAACCTAGGAAAGCGAAACCTGTATTTGTAAATCCGAGGAAATTACACAAAGTATTTAATTTTAGTGAAAAAGTATTTGAAAAAAACATAGAACCGAAAACGGAAATTGCTAAAAAGGAAATGGCATTTAAATCTAGATTAGTGACTTACGACATTAAAAATACGAAAGGATTTAAAGATGCTTCCAAATTTCTGAACAGTATTAAAAGAACCGTAACAGGTTTAATCAAATGGAAACTTAGAGAAATGAAACTAAAAGTTAATGTAGTTTTAATCGCAGAATTTAAAAAAGGAACTAACAAAAATAACATGGAGTATCAGGAACTCAATTTCAAAACTAAAAACGTAATAATATTGCAGTCAGCAGAAGTTGCAAACTGTTACGATGAAATGAAACAGAAAATTCTAAATGAAATGGAAACATTCGAAATTAAAGGATCTAATTGGCAACTTCATAAGATCAAGCATTTGGAACTGAACGTTAACAAGTACGTTCCTTTGAAAGGATCGTCTTACATTGAACTCCCAGCTTTTCTGCAAAATAGGAAAGCAATTATAAATGTGAAAAATGACGATAATAAATGTTTCCTTTGGTCTGTTCTTTCAGCTTTACATCCAGCTGACGAACATTCGTATAGAATAGGAAAGTACATTAGTTGGGAACATGAGTTTGACGAAGCGTTGAAAGATATCAGTTTTCCTATGAAACTTACAGACGTAAAAAAGTTTGAGAAAAGAACTGGGATTTCCATAAATGTTTACTGTCTGAATGAAAAAAATACTATAGTTCCCTTGGAAATAACGAAAGAGGAAAAGGAAAAACACGTTGACTTGTTGTACTTGAAAAACGAGAAAACTGAACATTATTGTTGGATCAAGGACTTATGGAAACTGGTTGGTCATAGTCAACTAACAAAACACCACAAACGAAGGTACTTGTGTAAAATGTGCTTGAATACCTTTGGAACTCAAGATAAACTAAACGACCATAAAAAATATTGTGGTGTTCATAAAGCTGTTAAAGTAGAACTACCAAAACCTTACGATAATATTTTACAATTTGAAAATTATAGCCACTCTTTAAAAGTACCTTTTACAATTTATGCAGATTTTGAATGTATGTTACAAAAGATTGATACCTGCAAACCAAATCCTGATGAATGTTATACAAATGACATTCAAAAACATGAACCGTACAGTTTTGTTTACTTCATGAAAAATGCTGAAGACGAAAGTAGGAAAAACTATGTAGGTGATTATAAACTTGTACAATATTCTGGACAGGATGTGGTAAAAGTATTTTACGAAAAAATAAAAAAAGATGCCTTAATGGTGGCGAGAAAATACTATGACGTTAATATTCCCATGAAAGATTTAACCGAAGAACAACAAAGAGAATACGATAGTGCTGAGAGTTGCCACATTTGTGAAAGAAAATTTAATGAACTCCCACCTATAATTGAAAATAGACATGATGTACTGAGAAAAACAATTAAACACTTTATCGATAAAAAAGATGACAATCAAGCAGATATATATATTGAAGAATTAGAAGTTTCGAAGGAAAATATACCTGATAATTGTATAAAAGTACGGGATCACTCACATTTGACTGGAATGTACAGAGGAGCAGCTCATTCGATTTGTAATTTAGAATATAAAAATCCTAAGTTTATTCCAGTATTTTTCCACAATCTTTCTGGCTACGATGCACATCTATTTATTAAAGAATTTGAAAAAGATAATTACGATATTAAACTTTTACCGCAAAGTGAAGAGAAGTACATTTCCTTTTCTAAAATGATAGCTTATGAAACTGATGAACTCGATAAAAATGGTCACAAAAAGAAAAAGACTATAGAATTGAGATTCATAGATTCTTTTAAATTTCTTTCTGCTTCTTTAGATTCTTTAGCTAAAACTTTAACTAAAAATCAATTTAAGGAAATAAAAAAGTATTTCCCAAAAGAACATCTCGAACTAATTACTAGAAAATTAGCTTATCCATATGAGTATATGGACTCTGTTGAAAAATATCGAGAAACTAACCTTCCACCTATAGAGAAATTCTACAGTAAACTCACTGGAGAAAATGTTAAAGAAAATGATTATAAAAATGCTCTAGAAATTTGGTCTACATTCAAAATTAAAAATTTGGGAGAATTTACAGAACTTTACAATAAAATTGATGTTCTTTTGTTAGCAGATATCATGGAAAACTTTAGAAATATAGCTTTAGAAAAATATAAATTAGACCCCGCTTGGTATTATACAACACCAGGTTTCGCTTGGGACTGTATGTTGAGAATGACCAAACAAAAGATAGAATTGTTAACAGATTATGATAAGATTTTACTCGTAGAAAAAGGAATAAGAGGCGGAATTTCTCAATGTTCAAAACGATACGCGAAAGCTAATAATAAATATATGGGAGACCAATTCATCAAAGAAAAAGAAACTGTTTTCATTGAATACTTGGATGCAAATAATCTTTACGGTTGGGCGATGAGTAAATTTTTACCTTATGGAAATTTTGAATGGAAAATGGATCTAGATAATTTCGATATACAATCCATTCCTGATGATTCGCCCAAGGGTTATATTTTAGAAGTTGATTTAAAATATCCTCAAGAACTCCACGATTTACACTCTGATTTTCCTTTAGCTCCTGAAAATAACTATGGTGATGAAAAACTATCAAAACTTTTATGCACGTTGTATGATAAGAAAAAATACGTTATCCATTACATTACGTTAAAACAGTATTTACAACTAGGAATGAAATTAGAAAAAATTCATAAGGTTTTAGAATTTGGCCAAAGTGCTTGGTTAAAAAGCTATATTGATTACAATACAAATCTTAGAGCAAAAGCCAAAACAAAATTCGAAGAAAAATTTTTTAAAGATATGAATAATAGTGTATATGGGAGGACAATGATGAATGTACGTAAACATGTGGATATTAGGCTTTGTTCTGATGGTTTTAAATTGGAAAAACTAATTTCAAAACCAAACTTTAAAGGTAGAACTATTTTTTCCGAAAACTTAGCGGCTGTACACATGGAAAAAGTAAATATCACATTTAAACAGCCAATTTTCATCGGAATGAGTATTCTAGACATTTCAAAAACTTGTATGTACGACTTTTATTACAACACAATTAAAAAACAATATAAAAGTGATGTAAATTTATTATACGGAGATACAGATAGTTTAATAATGGAAATAAAAACGGATGATTTTTATAATGATATGAAAAATATGTTGGATCATTTTGATACTTCTGACTATCCAAAAAATAATGTTTACAACGTTCCACAAGTTAATAAAAAAGTGTTGGGGAAATTTAAAGATGAGTTACAAGGTAAGATTATGGATGAGTTTATTGGACTTCGCCCAAAGTGCTACGCTTTAAAAATATTCGAAACTAATGATGTGAAGAAAAAATCTAAAGGAGTAAAGAAAAATGTCGTTAATAAGGGTTTAAGTATAGAGGATTATAAAAGATGCTTATTCTTTAAAGAACCAAACTATCAGAAACAGATATTATTCAAATCGAAAAAACACGATGTGACCACAGTACAACAGAATAAGAAAGCTCTTTCCGCTCATGATGATAAAAGATTTATAATGAAAAATGGCATAGATACTTTGGCTTGGGGTCACTATGAAATAAACATAAGTAGAGACAATTTTAAAACTCACCTTGAAGAAATAATAAAAGAAAATAATAAAAAAGAAATGGAATTATAGGTAGGATTAAAGTAAATACTAAATTATAATTTTTATAAGGGATCCCTTATAAAAACCTAATGGGACCTCCTCTTACAAATATTCTGTGCACAAAGTTTAGCATAATTTGATTATCCTCTTCGATGCATTCAAAACAAATATTACCATTTCGTACTCTAACCCTAGAATTTCTGAAAGGAGTAAAATTTAGAATGTTTTCAGTTAGTTTATTTTTTCCGGTAAAAAAGTTACGTTTCACAGTTGGTAAATCCAAAAACTTATGATACTTCCTCACGAAATAATCAGTCAGTTCTCCAGATTCAGATACTTCCCACCACTCACTCTTGGAAAGACAATTTCCATCTTCTAGTTCTCTTAACGATTTAAAGTGTTCCATTTTTATTTTATTGGAGAGATCCTTTTAACTTACCCCTCATCTGAATTGAATACTTAAAGGTGGGTCCGTAGATTAAAAAAAAATATTTTCTATAATAAATAAAGAGATATGGGTTTAAGCGACGAAGCAATAAATTTATGTGAAAAACATGGAGGTTTCTGGGAGTTGGTAAAGACATCTGAATTTCAATTTTATGATAAAAACCTTTACTCACTAGAGGATGTTTTACAGAGATTGAAGGAGTATAGATATTGTAAATGTCTGTACAGAGAAATTTTATTTGGTGTCGATGGTAAACCACCACTCCTTACAAAGAAGCAAGTAAAGACATGCCTTAATGAAAAAAATATTAAGGTTCCTAAAAATGCTACTGAACATCAACTTAGAAAATTGGTTTATAATGAGGATAAAGCCAAACTGAAGAAGCAGTTTGAGAATCTGTTTCAAGATATCTATTGATAAAGTTCAGAATGCTTGGGGTATGAAGGAGATTTTATTTTTAATGAACACAGCTCATTAAAAATTCTTATGCTACTGATTTTTTTCAGGATAGAAAAAATGGTAGTAGTATCCAAATGTACATCCTGGGCCACTCCAGTCAAATTTATGATCTTTTATTTTTCACTTGGTTTTCAGGATAGAAAAATGATTTTTATAAATTTTGTGGTGATTATTTATATAAAGATTCTCTTTATATAAAAGTGTGGTTCAGGGTTATGTATGTAATCAATTATAATATTTTTTACTCAAAGTCAATCATAAAAGCCTTTGTCTTTTTATCAATACCATTATAAATAAGTTTGTTGGGGTGTCTTTCTGGATTGTTTCTAACATGCTCAAGAAGTCGACTAGATATTTTCTTGGGTAAACATAAATTTAATTCACCATTTTCAGTATTAATAGTAACAACAACAGTTTCACCATATTCCGTATCTTGTATAAAATTTGCTAAGAGATCATAAGCTCCCTTATCCAGATTTCTGAATGATGAGTAGATGGGTTTTTTGGCTGCTTTTTTGTAAATTTCAATTGTTGACATTTTAATTTTATTATAAAAGAGATTCTTTTAACTAACCCCCCCCAAAAGAAAAAGTCACTGGTTCTGATGTTTTGTGTTAAAAAAAATTTTATCAGAGATTCAAGTCGCTAAAAATGAAAAAGTCACTGGTTCTGATGTTTTGTGATAAAAAAGTTTTATCAGAGATTCAAGTGAAAATAAAAAACATCAAGGATTCAAGTGTAAATAAAAAACATCAAGGATTCAAGTGTAAATAAAAAACATCAAGGATTCAAGTGAAAATATGTGTTCTGATCTTTTATGTTAAAACTTTTTATCAGAGATCTAAGGCAGTGGCCCAGGATGTACATTTGGATACTACTCTCCACAATGGCATACTGGGAAAACTGGACTGCACTGATTGTGGCGAACGATGTGAAGATTGTCAGGATCCACCATCTTTTCTTGTAGAGTTTAATAACTAGAAAAGTTTGTAAGAGAGTCCGTTCAAAACACGTCATTATCATCATGACTTTCCGGAAATTCTTTTGGGATTCCTTATTCAATAGTTGACCACGTAGTATCTAATCCTATAAGATTCGTCTAAACAAATCAAGTACCAATTTTAGTTGCTCTCATACAGAGTTCTTTGTTTTTTGTGAACCTACGTGTGGTGAGACCTTACGATCAGGTTCGAGTCTCTAATTGAAGCCCTGATGAGTCCCTGTAAAAACCGTAATCAATTCCTAATGCCCTAGATTTGAGAATCTGGGGGTTATTGTTTGTTACTGACGGTGGTTTGATCACCGAAACCGATATAACAGTGTTTTTCGTGTATTATTGGACATAGACCATTTTTCCCAATAACTCCGTTTTGTTTATTATTTTCAATAATGAACCATTGGAATCGAGCATGAAAAAAAAACGCTGCAAATCCCTGCACAACGGTTTATTATTTTGTACAGAATACCCTCCTGTTACATATCACAAGTCTCCGTATAGATAACCCTTCTATATAACATATGTAGGTACTATTCTACACGTATTATGTAGATCGCGGACCCTCCGTAGGTTAGTACCTAACCTCGTACTCGTTACTAGGTACCTACCTAAACCGTTGTGTGATAATTTACCTGCATAGGTTCCCCTTCTACGGAGATAGAATCACGAACCGTTGTGTAATAATTTGCCCATCAATAATACATCAACGGTTGTTCAAGTTGCAAAAGCACCTATCAACAAAATCCAGCCCCGTCTGGGTAGATGAGCCGTTGTGTAATAATTTACCGTTGCGTAATAATTTGTCATTGTGTAATAATTTACCCATCAATAATACATCAACATTTGTTCAAGTTTCAGAAGTACCTACCAACAAAATCCAATAGTCCATCACTTGTCAAATGAAATAATATCGCAGAACAACCAACTCGACTTCATACAGCCATCCTTGATTATAATCAGGTGCTCCCTAGTGATGATATCTGGGCCGGATTTATACCGTTTGATTCACGATCGTGTTGACGAAGCTTTTTGGTGCTCACGAACGGCTGGACGTACATGCTCCGGGTGGTCTCAAAAAATGGTTTAGCTCAAGACAAATTTAATAACGTAAAAAAACCATACCCTTCAATCAAAAGTTTTCGAGATACGGCGTTCTTAAAATTTCAACCCCTATTTTGAACCCCTTAGAGATGGCTGACAGTAACGTCGAGCTTCGAGGACCAACTACACCCCGAACGGAACCTATAACCCGAATTTCATCAATTTTGTTTCATGGTAACTAAGAAAAGTGGCCCGTACGGCGTACGGCGGACAGACAGAAATATTTTTATTGCAGTTTTGGATTCTACATACCTTGAAACGTAAACCATCAAATTTTGAGGGGGGGTTACAATTTTTTTTTCATGCTCGATTCCAATGGTTCATTATTGAAAATAATAAACCAAAAAAATTCGAACCCCCCCTCAAAATTTGATGGTCTACGTCAGTGGCGTAGCCAGGGGGGGGGGGGTTAGTGGGGGTCATAACCCCCCCCCCCCCAAATTGGCTCGAAAACCTTATCACAAAATAAAATTAAATCTCACCAAACACAAAACCAACAATAACAAAAGGAACCAAATAAATACAACAATACCAGATTAAACGGTAAATCAAAATATGGCTAAACAGTTAAATAATATTACGTTTATTTGATTACAAACTATCTGTCCCAAAAATTTGATCCACTCTTTTTGACAAAAATGTTTATCGAAATAGTCCCTCACCGTCACCATCCCACACTTCAGGTGAATAATATTGATTTTAACCCTTAATACCAATTTTTGACCCACAATAATCCTAATTAGACCCCCATTCTGTGTGAAAAACCACTGACATGGTATTTTTCTGTCTTAACTTATCCTTCCATACCACTTTCAGTGATTTTATATATCAATTTTAGCCGTTTTTGCTAATTTTTGACCCAAAAAAACTCAAATTAGACTCCTTTCGAATTTTTGAAAATTGTTCATCCTTTTGTATGGCAAGAAGAAAATTTTGGTGAAATTAGGAATTTTTATCACATACCCAAGGTCAGATATCGTCTGGAGTGACACATAAATAATTATATATAATATACGTATACATTTTTGTTAAAATCTAGGGATGAAACCAGGATGCTCTGAAACGGATTTGCCTATAAAATAATTTCAAAAACTCATGTTCTGAAAATGTTGGACCCATTGCATTATCTTCATTTTCCTTGAAAATTCGCGAGTTGCCAAATAAATGTTTTATTTCATCAGTTTATCGTACCTAACGTTACCTGTAACATTTAGTGCTTTGTTAAATTTAATTTGAATTCAGCTTTGTTTGTAATGTCAAACCTTATTAGCGAACTTTCAACAAAAATGAAGATTGCAATGGGTATCATTTTCAGAACATGAATTTTTGAAATATTTTTATAGGTAAATCTGTTTCAGAACATCCTCAGTGCATTCCTAGATTTTAACAAAAATTTATATACCTATTATGTATATTTATGTGCCACTCCAAATGATATCTGTCCTTGGGTACATGATAAAAATTCCAAATTTCCCCAAAACTTTTGTACTGCCAAACAAAAGGATGAGTTCGAAGATGAGCGATTTTCAAAAATTCCAAGGAGGTCAAATCTGAGTTTTTAGGGGTCAAAAGTCGGTAAAAACGGCTAAAATTGCAAATAATTTATATAAAATCACTGGAGATGGTACGGAAGGGTGAGTAAAGACAGAAAAATACAATTTCAGTTTTTTTTTTCACACAAAATAGGGGTCAGATTTTGATTTATGGTGGTAAAAAATTGTGGTATTAATGGCTAAAATCAATGTTAATTCACCTGACGTTGTGTGGGATGATTAATCACGACGGAGGGACTATCTCGATGATAAAACTATTTTTCTAAAAACAAGTGGGTCAAATTTGACTTCATTGGGGTCAAAAATCGGCAAAAATGGCTAAAATCACGAAAAACTATATAATTTTAAGAAAAGTGGTATGGTTTCTCGCTATATCATGTTTTTACACAATAGCAGGAATATTTATTTGAAAATTCGCTCTTATAGCCATGCTGCATGACAGGAACCCCCCCCCCCCCCCATTCAACAATCCTGGCTACGCCACTGGTCTACGTTTCAAGGTACGTAGAATCCGAAAATGCAATAAAAATATTTCTGTCTGTCCGCCGTACGGGCCACTTTTCTTAGTTACCATGAATAAAAATTGATGAAATTCCGGTTATAGGTTCCGTTCGGGGTCTAGTTGGTCCTCGAAGCTCGGCGTTACTGTCAGTCATCTCTTAGGGGTTCAAAATAGGGGTTGAAATTTTAAGAACGCCGTAGCTCGAAAACTTTCGATAGAAGGGTATGGTTTTTTTACGTTATTAAATTTGTCTTGAGCTAAACAATTTTTTGAGACCACCCGGAGCATTGTACGATCAGCCGTTCGTGTGCGCCATAAAGCTTCGTCAACACGATCGTGAATCAAACGGTGTTGGGAAATTTAAGCAGCACCGCGCTCAGTAACATCTACATGGATAGTGGTGCCACCAAGAAGGAAGAACGAAGTTCCCTATGATCCATGGATCCATGATTCCCCAACGGATGGAGCTATATATTTTTCGATGCCGCAAAAAACGGGTAAAAAAAAAAAGTATAAAAAACTGCGCTAATAAGTACATGTATAACTTCTTCTGCATACAGCGAATTATTGTAAAAAAGTAGATACCTTTTATAGAAGAGCCTAGGTAGGCTATCTATAATTTATTACAAGAGCTGTCTCGAAAGATGTAAGATGGTCTTTTGTAGTAATGACAGAGTGGAGTCGAGCAGAAGTTCTCAGAATGAGAATGACAGAGGCTAGAGGCATAAGAAAAAATCGCGAAACTTCCGCAACTGGCAGTTTAATGTCTCCACAACAGAGGATGGCGGACAAAATTTAAGTATCCATAGAAGAAATATCACAGATCCACAACTCATGGATGAGCGTCTCTCCTCCATGTCATCTGTAATACGGGATTTGTGTTTCTGGGGATAGCAATGCTGATGCAAACTGAACAATCTCGGCTTAAACCCAAGTTCGGCTAAACCGCGGATCAAAAACGTTGGTGAAACTGTCGAAGCTCTGAACCACAGATCAAATTTGAATCCAGGATTTATTGATACCAGGTTTAAGCTGCGTTGGTGAAACCGGCCCTAGGGAGGTTAATCAGAAATCAGTTAACCAGTTTATGTTTTGATGATTATTAGATTTGATGTAGCAAGAGACAGAGCATGTAAAACAAGTTGTATTTCTCCGGGATGTATTAAACAGGTTAATTTTGGCATTTTCACACAAGTATCGAGTCGTCTATCTTCTTTCCTCGCATCTCATAACATAAATTTTGGTGACCCCGACGTGATCTAAGTGCAACACAAAATCACGAGTTCAGAGAAGAAGATCGCCGTTCGCGCAGTTACAAACATTGCCGCCAGCCTGTCTCAGCATCAAAATACTCAAGACTGTGAGTAATGATTCCACATTCATCTGAATTGAATTTCCTTATCCTTGTCTCATTTCCTGATTGAGTTGCTCACTGTACCGTTCAGCTAGCCTAGTTAATTTGTTGCACAGGAGGTACATATAAGACCAAGTTCTCGCAATCAGTAGGTACCTAATCTCACATGACTGAATTATCAACCATCCCTAATCCAACTATCTAACCATCTAACCATCCCTAATTCCAAAATTTGATGGTTTACGTTTCAAGGTATGTAGAATCCAAAACTGCAATAAAAATATGTCTGTCTGTCCGCCGTACGGGCCACTTTTCTTAGTTACCATGAAACAAAATTGATGAAATTCGGGTTATAGGTTCCGTTCGGGATCTAGTTGGTCCTCGAAGCTCGACGTTAAGCAGGGTTCACATCCATCCGGAAAGCTATCCGGAACGTGCGTATGAGCAGCTGATTGGTTGGACATCAGCTGGGGAGGGGGGAATATTCTTTCCGGAGAAGCACTTTTGAAGCGAACTGTACGCATCTGATTTTTCAGATATTTTCCGCTCCGCATCTGCGCAGTTCACTACTGCGCATACAGAATGGCGTCGGCAACCGAAACAGCTGTGGGAGGAAGCGCGGGGAAACGAGTTGTCAGCCAAAATTCCGGATGGTTATGAACGCCTTCCCAACTTCCGCGATTCCCCTCCATCCCTTCCACTGCTTTTCACTAGCTTCCCCTATCCGTATTTCCGGACGGCTCCGGATGGATGTGAACCCTGCTTTACTGTCAGTCATCTCTAAGGGGTTCAAAAGAGGGGTTGACATTTTCAAAACGCCTATACCTTTTTTTACGTGAATCTTTTTACGGTTTTAAATATTTATTGAACTTGCGAGTTTTTTAAGACCATCCGGAGCATCGTACGTCCAGCCGTTCGTTCACAGTAAAGCTAGGTTCACATGGAGACGCAATTCCGGACGGCAGTCCGGCAAGGCTATGCGTTCTACAATTCTATTGGCCAACGCCAAATTGATTATTGCAACGCAGTGCCTTGGATACTATATCAAAATCTCCAGATATTTTCCGCTGTCGGATCAGTTGCCGGATCTGCGCGGAGGTTACTGCGCACACCTTTCTTGTTTGGTTGTTCAGCCATATTGAAATTCGACATTATGTGGTTGATTTTGCGGTTTCGAGTTCGAGCAACTGTTTGTTTTTTGTGATTGCATTTTGTTATGACTCCGCTGCCATGTGAACGCCTCTGCGGCAAAAATTCCGGCAAATGCGTTGCCGTGCCGGATTGCCGTCCGGAATTGCGTCACCATGTGAACCTAGCTTAAAGCAGGGTTCACATCCATCCGGAGCCGTCTGGAAATACGGATAGGGGAAGCTAGTGAAAAGCAGTGGAGGGGATGGAGGGGAATCGCGGAAATTGGGAAGGCGTTCATAACCATCCGGAATTTTGGCTGACAACTCGTTTCCCGCGCTTCCTCCCACAGCTGTTTCGGTTGCCGACGCTATTCCGTATGCGCAGTAGTGAACTGCGCAGATGCGGAGCGGAAAATATCTGAAAAATCTGATGCGTACAGTTCGCTTCAAAAGTGCTTCTCCGGAAAGAATATTCCCCCCTCCCCACCTGATGTCCAACCAATCAGCTGCTCGTACGCACTTTCCGGATAGCTTTCCGGATGGATGTGAACCCTGCTTCAGGCCCCGAAGTTTGCACCGACAGGCATTTTCGACTCCAGTGTGAATGAAATTGTATACAATTCAAACCAAATCTCGTAACCAGAGACGCCGACAATCGGAAATTGGGCGGAGATAAAATCATCGCTAGGGGCCACCTGATTATATTGGCGAAGTATGAAGTCGAGTTGGTTGTTCTGTGATATTATTTCATTTGAAAAATGATGGCTCTTTTGGAGTTTTTGATAGGTAGTGAAACTTGAACAAACTTTGAAGTATTATTGATGGGTAAATTATTACTACACGATGGTAAATCATTACTCAACGGTAAATGATTACACAACAGTTCATTATACCATCTACGTAGAAGGGGCTGGAGTTTGTTGGTAGGTACTTTTGCAATTTTTTTCACTCCTCATCGACAATTTCTTTTCAGAACTTCATTATGAGTTTCTTTTTGTTAGGTACTGTTTCTAATCGGCAGAATTATTTTAGCAACATTTAACTCGTGATTTAGGTAGGTATCTAGTAACGAGTACGGGGTTAGGTACTAACCTACGGAGGGTCTGCAATCTACATAATATGTATAGACTAGTACATATTATATAGACGGGTTATCTATACAGAGAGCTGTGATCTGTAACAGAAGGGTATTCTGTACAAAATAATAAACCGTTGTGCAGGGATTTGCAGCGTTTTTTCCTTCAGATAGCTTTGAGATGGGGAAACTATTTTTCTTCACGGGATCACAGCTGGATCGACCCATTCAGAAAATCATTTTTTCCAACCTAGATTGGCCATTCTCCCCACAAATTTGCGGCGTCAGCCTTACCCCTTACGTTTTTAGAAACAATTTCGGCAAACCCCGGTATTTGTTCGATTTTTTTAAATACTGAAAGTATCATTTCGGGAAAGTGCCATAAACAACACAAAGTGAATACCTTGACAGACGAGCCTTGTTAAAAGAGGTAGGTACCTACAAATTACTTCTCCATGTTGTATGCACTTACATGACATGTTTAATAAGCAGATGCAAACATCGGAAAGTTGTGTTTAATTACTTACGTTGATCTGGTTTATCCATTTCGACTATTGAATCAGTTTCTCGTATTCTTTCCAGGAATCAACGTATCCACTGACTCGAATCCAAAAACCAACTAAAAGACCTTTTTTGATCATTAGAAGCCTGAAGGAGTTAATTAACGGTAAAAGACGGTCATGATTATTGAAATAATTAGGCAGCTTTGTTAACCCAACAACACTTTTTCCTTTAATATTTTCGCTAATGAATCTTTGGAATCGAGCATGAAATGAAAAAAAAAAATGTAACCCCCCCCCTCCTCAAAATTTGATGGTTTCCGTCAAAAAATCATCAACTAATGATGTTTGATGAGCATTTACGGTGGCACATGCACTCATTTACTACAGGGGTTCCCATCTTTTTTGACCCCATCCCCCCAGCTCGATTCGAGCACCGTTGCGCCCTCTTTCCCCTTATTCTACATAAGCATACTCACCCACTCCTCAAAAATGATGTATTTACGGCAGTAGATAGAATAGATACGTTCTGGTGCAGCAAAGTCCCTGCGAAGGTCACGGGATACTAAACCCACACGACAGCAGACCCGCAATGCGCGGCCTCCGCTCCAGCCCCCCCCCCCCCCCATTCCCCTCCACCATGACAGGCAGGGCAAGAAAAAGAATAGTATAGAAAGGAAGGATCATACCCTCGATCTCCTGTATATGAGCCTACGATGCTAATCAGCAGCCTAAGGGAGCCAGTTGTTATGGGTTGTTTAAAAACGTGATTATACGTGGCTCGGTCGGTGACCCGACGACCTACCAACAGTGAGTATAGAAATAACTAGAGCGGCCTTCCCCGTGCTGGAAGGTGAATGGGCGTATGCTCTGCCCCCCCAACCATCTGGTGCCTTGCCACGCCTTGTCAAGGGGCTTCCACTGGGGGCCTATTCACTAAGCCAAAGAGACATCTCTTTCAGGTCCGACTCTCTCTTTGGGCCAAATAGATTTTTATAGTATCCATGACAGGGTTATTCAGTAACTTTTCAAAGAGAGAGTTGGCGGCCATCTTGGCATTCTCGATCTCTTTCAGAGAGACACCTAATTAGGTGTCTTCCCTCGAAAGAGAGAGTCTATTTCTCGTTTGTTTCACAGTGATCGTGTAATATCCTCCTTCATCCGTGTAATATCCTCCTTCATCCACAACCACATCGGTACTTTTGATCGTGTATTCTTTCATTTCATAAAGGTAAGTCAATTTTAATTAAAAATAGATACATAATCAATGATTCATGAGTAAAAACGTCCAAGTACGGGTTGAGGTAGGTAGGTACCTACCTACCTAAGAGGTTCATTAGGTGTAGATATAACACAAGCATTAAAAGCCCCCTAATTCGACTTTTTCTGTTTATAATTGAGACTTTTTTCAATTTCATTTAAACTTTTATCCGATTCGTGAGTAAAAACGTCCAAGTATGGATTGAGGTAGGTAGGTAGCTAATTACCCATTGAATAGGTATTACTAAGAAATGCGTTCATTATTAAGGAATTGAACTCCCGGGGGCACAAACATCTCGCACTTCATGGATACTATGGCATTTTCGTGTATTAGGATCCATATCTCTTTCTCAAGGTCTCTGGAGCTATTCTGTAAAATAGACGAACCCGGAGACATTGGAAGAGACTGTCTTCCCGGGGGAGACTATCTCTCGCGGGAGATTTTCAAAATAGATAATCTCTTTCCACTGTCTATTTTAGTGAATAGGCCCCCTGCTCACGGCCATATACCCTACTTGCATCCTCATACCGCATCTGCTTTTAAATCATGTACAGATGATTTATTGTCATTCCAAATAGGTGTATGAGCTCCCTCGGAATGTAGGTACCTATAATATAGGTAGGCAATTTATTAAAATAACGCACTTGAGAGAGTATCAATAAACTTTATTAATCAAATGAACAATAGACAAATTGGTTGCGAATGGGTTAAATGAAATCATTGTCCTTTAAAATGAGTTTTTTTTAAGCTTCTGTCTCACTCTTTCTTCTTGAATGTTCTGGTTTTTGTCCCAGATATATTTTTTAATTCTGATTGAGCAATACATTTTCCCGATGCTTTCGACTAACCAATGCTTGTGGTTGTCTTCTCCCTGGGTTGATAGATGGGTCGATTCTGTGAAGAGGTTAATATTTGAGCAAGCGGAAAGTAAATTGTTGGTATAATGATTAAGGTTGCTCTTGATTTTGTATTTCGTAATCGTTGTCTTGAAAATTTGCTCGCAGATCCTGCATAAGCGGGTAATATATTATCAGGTGATGGCTGAGTCAGTCCTCCACGGTTTTCAATTGAGACTAAATTGGTGGTCAAGTTCACAGCACTGTTCTCGTCCTTGTTAATTGCCAGTAAACATTCTTCACACTTTATCTTTCAAGGCCACGTACAACATATCCCAGAAAAATATCGACGGAATGGCATATTTTGGTTTATTATTTTCAATGACGAACCAGTGGAATCGAGCATGAAAAAAAAAAACGCTGCAAATCCCTGCACAACGGTTTATTATTTTGTACAGAATACCCTTCTGTTACAGATCACAGCTCTCTGTATAGATAATCCGTCTATATAATATAATATGTAATTTCTACACATATTATGTAGATCGCGGACTCTCCGTAGGATTGTACCTAACCCCGTACTCGTTACTAGGTACCTACCTAAACCGTTGTGTAATAATTTACATGTATATGTTCCCCTTCTACGTAGATAGAATAATGAACCGTTGTGTAATAATTTGCCCATCAATAATACATCAACGGTTGTTCAAGTTGCAAAAGTTACCTATAGACAAAATCCGGACTTATAGTTACTTACCTATAAGTACCTATAGACAAAATCCAGCCCCTTCTTGGCAGATGAGCCGTTGTGTAATAATTTACCGTTGTGTAATAATTTATCGTGGTGTAATAATTTACCGTTGTGTAACAATTTACCTTTGTGTAATAATTTGCCGTTGTGTAATAATTTGCCATTGTGTAATAATTTGCCCATCAATAATACTTCAACGGTTGTTCAAGTTTCAAAAGTACCTATCCAGAAAATCCAGCCCCTTCTGGGTACATGAGCCGTTGTGAAATAATTTACCGTTGTGTAATAATTTGCCATTGTGTAATAATTTGCCATTGTGTAATAATTTACCCATCAATAATACTTCAACGGTTGTTCAAGTTGCAAAAGTACCTATCAACAAAATCCAGCCCCTTCTGGGTAGTTGAGCCGTTGTGTAATTATTTACCGTTGTGTAATAATTTGCCGTGGTGTCATAATTTACCGTTGTGTAATAATTCACCGTTGTGTAATAATTTGCCGGTGTGTAATAATTTGCCATTGTTTAATAATTTACCCATCAATAATACTTCAACGTTTGAGTTTCAGAAGTACCTACCACAAAATCCAATAGTCCATCACTTATCAAATGAAATAATATCGCAGAACAAACAACTCGACTTCATACAGCCATCCTTGATTATAATCAGGTGCTCCCTAGTGATGAAATCCCGGCCGGATTTATACCGTTTGATTCACGATCGTGTTGACGAAGCTTTTTGGTGCACACGAACGGCTGGACGTACAGTGCTCCGGGTGGTCTTAAAAAATTGTTTAGCTCAAGACAAATTTAATATCGTAAAAATAAACCATACCCTTCAATTTAAAGTTTTCGAGCTAAGGCGTTCTGAAAATTTCAACCCCTATTTTGAACCCCTTAGAGATGACTGACAGTAACGTCGAGCTTCGAGGACCAACTAGACCCCAAACGGAACCTATAACCCGAATTTCATCAATTTTCTTTCATGGTAACTAAGAAAAGTGGCCCGTACGGCGGACAGACAGAAATATTTTTATCGCAGTTTCGGATTCTACATACGTAATACCTTGAAACGTAAACCATCAAATTTTGAAGGGGGGTAAGAATTTTTTTTTTCTTGCTCGATTCCAATGGTTCATTATTGCAAATAATAATCCAAAATTCTAACCCCCTCAAAATTTGATGGTTTACGTTTCAAGGTATGTAGAATCCGAAAATGCAATAAAAATATTTCTGTCTGTCCGCCGTACGCCGTACGGGCCACTTTTCTTAGTTACCATGAAACAAAATTGATGAAATTCGGGTTATAAGTTCCGTTCGGGGTCTAGTTGGTCCACGAAGCTCGACGTTACTGTCAGTCATCTCTAAGGGGTTCAAAATAGGGGTTGAAATTTTAAGAACGCCGTATCTCGAAAACTTTCGATAGAAGGGTATGCTTTTTTTACGTTATTAAATTTGTCTTGAGCTAAACAATTTTTTGAGACCACCCGGAGCATTGTACGTCCAGCCGTTCGTGTGCACCAAAAAGCTTCGTCAACACGATCGTGAATCAAACGGTATAAATCCGGCCCGGATTTCATCACTAGGGAGCACCTGATTATAATCACGGATGGCTGTATGAAGTCGAGTTGTTTGTTCTGCGATATTATTTCATTTGATAAGTGATGGACTATTGGATTTTGTTGGTAGGTACTTCTGAAACTTGAACAAACGTTGAAGTATTGTTGATGGGTAAATTATTACACAATGGTAAATTATTACAAAACGGCAAATTATTTCACAACGGTAAATTATTACACAATGGTTCATCTACCAAGAAGGGGCTGGATTTTGTTGATTGGTACTTTTGCAACTTGAACAAACGTTGAAGTATTGTTGATGGGTAAATTATTACACAATGGTAAATTATTACAAAACGGCAAATTATTACCAATAAGTGGCTGGATTTTGTTGATCGGTAATTCTGCAACTTGAACAACCGTTGAAGTATTATTGATGGGCAAGTTATTACACAAAGGTTCATTATACTTGACCACGAACGTAGGTATTGATCACATCAACAACTTTCCTTCAGAACTTCATTATTTGCGTTTCTTTTTGCCGTTTTAGTTACTGTTTGTCATCGAAAATTATTTTAGCAACATTTAACTCGTGATTTAGGTAGGTACCTAGTAACGAGTACGGGGTTAGGTACTAACCTACGGAGGGTGTGCGATCTACATAATATGTATAGAATAGTACATATTATATTATATAGACGGGTTATCTATTACAGAGAGCTGTGATCTGTAACAGAAGGGTATTCTGTACAAAATAATAAACCGTTGTGCAGGGATTTGCAGCATTTTTTAGACATCTTCGAAAAGGAGATGAATTATCATAATAGGATTCTTTAAAATGGTCACCACAAACACTACTGTGATTGGTTGGGTTCCATTTTGGTTTATTATTCTGTGAATAATACACCTCGCTCAGCAAAAAAATTTTATAACACCCCCTCAAAATTTTTTCTTTTCCGTTTCAAGGTGCCTAGATTCCAAAAATGCAATGTCCGTCCGCCGTCCGCCGAACGCCGTCCGCCGTATCACGTGTACAGGCTTCATTTTCGGTCTAAAAAAGTCGTTCTTTCGCACACATGCTCCATTTGGGCCCTAGTTGTGTCCCGAAACTTTTCAGCCCGATCGGAATATACCCAAGGGTGTTATGAGTGAAAATGTGTGTGAAAATAGGTACTTTTTGCGTTTTAGCAACATTTTGGTAACATGAGCTTTTGAGGTATCGTTTTCCACGTTTTTGGGGACGAGAAGATCGAATATGAAGTCGATTTTGGCCAAGGAGTGGAAAATTGAGGTTGTACCAGATGTTCAGCTCCCAAAATTGATTTTTTATGAGTCAAAAACCTGCGAAATCGTCTGAAATCACCATCAATTTGTAGAATAACACTAGAAAAAGTGTCAACACGTGGATCAAGACGATTAAATGATGGCACTACCAATGATCAAAAATAATTTGAAAAAAAAAAAAAAAAAAGATCGTACCTACCTAATTTGTGTTTTGGGGGCCAAAATTGGTGGAAACCATCAGAAATAGCTATTTCAATTATTTCACATGAAACAAACAATAAATGTACAGCCAACATTTCTGTAGAATAATAAACCCCATGTGACAAGGACTTTGCAGCGTTTTTGTGTTTTAGTAACATGTTAGTAAAATGAGTTTTTGAGGTATCGTTTTCCATGTTTTTGGGGACGAGAAAACCGAATATGAAGTCAATTTTGACCAAGGAGTGGAGAATTGAGATTGTACCAGATGTTCAGCTCCCAAAATTGATTTTTTATGAGTCAAAAACTTCTGAAATCACCATCAATTTGTATAATAACACTAGAAAAAGTGTCAACACGTGGATCAAGACGATTAAATGATGGCACTACCAATGATCAAGGATAATTTGAAGAAAAAAAACAAAAAAACAGGGAGCGTACCTACCTAATTCAAGTTTTGGGGGCCGAAATTGGTGGAAACCACCAGAAATAGCTATTTCGATTATTATGCATGAAAGAAACAATAAATGAACAGCCAGCATTTCTGTAGGTATGTCCAATAGAATAATAAACCAATGTGACAAGGACTTTGCAGCGTTTTTCTCTCCTGATTGATTGGACCCATTTTTCTCTGAGTTCAGGGTCTTTAGGGAAACTGT
Source organism: Leptopterna dolabrata (assembly GCA_954871275.1). NCBI lineage: Eukaryota > Metazoa > Arthropoda > Insecta > Hemiptera > Miridae > Leptopterna > Leptopterna dolabrata. The sequence continues at coordinate 32,521,314 of OX940986.1, read as the reverse complement.
GAAAGGAAATCTTCCTTAGCTTGCCATCGCCAACAGCCTTGGTTCTCTCACTGTTTTGGCATCCATACGCGACACACTCACTTGGCATTTTCTCTTTATAAAATTAGGTAGCTACTCGCCTACCTACAACAGTCAATCAAACACATCACACCGCACTAAAGACCAAAGCAAACTTAAACAACTAGGCGCGTCAACAACAAACTGTTCAGAGTGCAGAAAATAAGGAAACGCGGGGAGCGTGGCACCAGCGAGTGGGGGAAGGTAAACACACTCTGGTCCCCCCGATGGCCGCTCTAGTTACTTCTATACTCACTGCCTACCAAGCCGTGGCTGTGGCTGTGGCTTGGGGTGGGGTTCCCTCCAATTTTTAATTACCACCCCCTCACCACTCATCATAGCTATGCATAGTACGTTAAGGGGCCCATAGACGAACAACTTGGTTGTCAACTTCGGTGCCAACTCGCCATGTTGGAGGAGATGTTGCACGTCTGTGGGCAGGTTGGCGGTTGTCGGTGACGGTTGGTCCAACAGGTTGGTGTTTTCAAATCGTTTTGATTTTTGGTGGGCGGAGCCTATTGTTGGCAGACCTGTTGTAGCGTCTGTGGAGAAGTTGACAACACGGTTGACAACCTCAGTTGTGAATGATGAGACGGAGTGTCCACCCGCAGTCAATTTTTTTTGGAGCTTTCAGCGAACTTCCTTTTGAACTTACTTTTGTGAAAACTTTTAATAGTCACAACATGTCATACCGAATACGGCGATGTGGAGTGATTTTTTTGCACACCTCAGAGAACTTCCTGAGCTGTGGAAGGTGAAATTGGACGAGTTCAAAGACCGGAATAAAAAGAGTCTTGCTTTGCAAAAATTGTTGGAATGTTATCAACAAATTGAAGCAGACGCAAACGTTGACACTTAAAAAAAACGACTCGCGAACAATTAGCGGTCGCACTTTATCCAGCAATGCATCATAGGTTTTGCTATCCATTCGTAAAAAATTTTTAAAATCATCAGGTGCGGAGACACGAAGTTCACTTAATAAATTTGAATAAGATCCCTCAGGACGTTGCAGGTACCAGTCCTTTGTCCATACTTTTCTCTTCTTTCTTTCTGGAAGACCCACTTCACTTTCTTCATGGTCACACAACTCGTTCAGTATTATAAATAAAAATGAATTATAATCAACTAATTTTTGGTGAAACCGATAGGCAAAATAGCAAAAATATAGCAAGGTAGGTACGCGGAAAATTCCCAGCCAAACCGATCGGCAACTGCGGTTGGTGTCGATATGACGATGAGGTTGGCAACCGGGTTGACCGTCTGTGGTCAAACCCCCACCGAGAAGTTTGCGACAAAGTTGACAACCAAGTTGTTCGTCTATGGGCCCCTTTAGACCAACTGGATCTCCCGCCTTTTTTAACCGTCAATTTTTAAATTTCTCCCACCGTGGCTACTCCTCAGGAATCAGCTGATGTTTAGGGATGAGCATCGATGAACAAAACATCGATGTTGACCATCGATGTTAACATCGAACCAATACATCGATGTGTGGAAAACATCGATCTCTAATCATCGATGTATTTCGGTGCAAAACATCGATGTTTTAGGATCGATGTTTTTAAAAATTTTTAAAAAGGTAATTTTAGGAATATACTAAATACAATGAAACACTCAAAATTAGGTATTAATGCTGAAAATAAAAAAATTTAATTATTTTTAAAAAAATAATGCTGAAAATTAGCTATTAATTAATGTTGAAATAAAATTAGCAATTTCGCGTTTATAAAACATCGATGTACGAAAACATCGCTGGTTAACATCGATGTACGAAAAACATCGATACCTTACCATCGATGTCAAAAACATCGAACATCGACATGAAAACATCGATGTTTTGAAAACATCGACCATCGATGCTCATCCCTACTGATGTTCTCTTTCCCTCCAGTTTCGAACCGTCAATTTTCAAACACGAGTTGATAACAATAACCTGTACGTTTTCCCGCCTCTTTGTTGTCTGTTGTTGGCGGATGCAAGGATGTGGTTTTTGTTGATTTAACTCAATGATAGGAGAAAGCCCCACAGCGCCGACTTGGGAGAGATAACGCACAAAACGCTGCAAAGTCCTTGTCACATTGGTTTATTATTCTATTGGACATACCTACAGAAATGTTGGCTGTTCATTTATTGTTTATTTCATGTGAAATTATTGAAATAGCTCTTTCTCAGCTATAGCTTTCACCATTTTAGGCCCCCAAAACACGAATTAGGTACGCTCCTTTTTTTCCAATTTATCTTTGATCATTGGTAGTGCCATTTAATCGTATTAATCCACGTGTTGATACTACTTCCAGTGTTATTATACAAATTGATGGTGATTTCAGACGATTTCCCAGGTTTTTGACTCATAAAAAATCAATTTTGGGAGCTGAACAATTGGTAGAACCTCTATATTCCACTCTTTGGTCAAAATCGACTTCATATTCGGTCTTCTCGTCCCCAAAAACATGGAAAACGATATCTCAGAAGCTCACGTTACCAACATGTTGCTAAAACGCAAAAAGTACCTATTTTGGTTTATTATTTTCAATAATGAACCATTGGAATCGAGCATGAAAAAAAAATTCTCACCCCCCCTCAAAATTTGATGGTTTACGTTTCAAGGTATGTAGAATCCAAAACTGCAATAAAAATATTTCTGTCTGTCCGCCGTACGCCGTACGGGCCACTTTTCTTAGTTACCATGAAAAAAAATTGATGAAATTCGGGTTATAGGTTCCGTTCGGCGTCTAGTTGGTCCTCGAAGCTCGACGTTACTGTGAGTCATCTCTAAGGGCCGGTTTCACCAACGCAGCTTAAACCTGGTATCAATAAATCCTGGATTCAAATTTGATCTGTGGTTCAGAGCTTCGACAGTTTCACCAACGTTTTTGATCCGCGGTTTAGCCGAACTTGGGTTTAAGCCGGGTTTGTTCAGTTTGCATCAGCATTGCTATCCCCAGAAACACAAATCCCGTATTACAGATGACATGGAGGAGAGATGCTCATCCATGAGTTGTGGATCTGTGATATTTCTTCTATGGATACTTAAATTTTGTCCGCCATCCTCTGTTGTGGAGACATTAAACTGCATAATAGTAGCCAGTTGCGGAAGTTTCGCGATTTTTTCTTATGCCTCTAGCCTCTGTCATTCTCATTCTGAGAACTTCTGCTCGACTCCACTCTGTCATTACTACAAAAGACCATCTTACATCTTTCGAGACAGCTCTTGTAATAAATTATAGATAGCCTACCTAGGCTCTTCTATAAAAGGTATCTACTTTTTTACAATAATTCGCTGTATGCAGAAGAAGTTATACATGTACTTATTAGCGCAGTCTGCGAGTACCTACCACGTACAATGAAGGTTTGTTTACCTACTAAATAAATAATGATGGGTCCTACGTTGTTGCCTACCTGGTTTGGTGTAAAATTATATTTATTACACATTTTTGGTTGCACTCACATTTCTGTTTCGAGAACTAGAAGGCTTTCTCTTGCATCGAGCGCTAAGCTCATCCCTTCCGTCGGAAGGCGGAAACTCGCGAAAAAATCGCCGTCATCCCACTTGTGGAAATGCTCGACCCTTTCGCGTATTATCACCGTCTGGGCGCGGCCACTTCCAGAAGTTCATTGAAATATTCATCCAAGGATGACTCAAACACTTCAATGTAACGATTCATCGCACTAAATGTTGATGCAAGATTGCAAGTTGAGAAGTACATATGAAATACACTGCCAAGGTGATGGCACAGGAGCTTCCTCGTCACAATCAGAGTGACCCATTATAAAATAGAACAGACTCGGAAGCAAAATAACATAACATAACATTACATTACATTACATAACATTACATAACGTTAAATATACATATTACATAACATTACATTACATAACATAACATTACATAACATTACATGAAATATAGGTACATATTATACATAACATGTGATCCATAATACATTACGTCCATTATACATAACTAGCCTGACCGCTCGCTTCGCTCGCTATCCGAGATTCGCTGTACGCAGTATCGTGGAACCAACAAACGACGGAAAAATCCCATACCCTACCGGGTATTTCTGCCCAATTTTATCAAAATCCGTCAAGCCATTCAGGAGTTGACCATGGTCGACCATATTTCCGCTATGGTCAGGGAATTAAAAATGCGCCTACGTTCAACTTGGGAGGCTACCGGATATTGGTGCCAAATTTGGTCGATATCCGTTGAGCAATTCGGGATTCGACCATGGAGGGGCCCATGGATGCGCTAAGGTCGACCGCGGGGGTAGTCCGAAGGGTCGATCGTAGATAGAATTTCACGTAGATTACGAATACGCGATAAAAAATAGGGGTTACCATTTCAATTAACGAAGTTGACCATGGTCGACCATAGTTCCGCTATGGTCAGGGAATTAAAAATGCGACGTTGCACAACTTGGGACCCTACTGGATACTCGTGCCAAATTTGGTCGATATCCGTTGAGCAATTCGGGATTCGACCATGGAGGGGCCCATGGATGCGCTATGGTCGACCGCGGGGGTAGTCCGAAGGGTCGATCGTAGATAGAATTTCACGTAGATTACGAATACGCGATAAAAAATAGGGGTTACCATTTCAATTAACGAAGTTGACCATGGTCGACCATAGTTCCGCTATGGTCAGGAAATTAAAAATGCGACGTTGCACAACTTGGGACCCTACTGGATACTCGTGCCAAATTTGGTCGATATCCGTCAGGCCATTCAGGAGTTGACCATGGTCGACCATAGTTCCGCTATGGTCAGGGAATTAAAAATGCGACGTTGCACAACTTGGGAGCCTACTGGATATTCGTGCCAAATTTGGTCGATATCCGTTGAGCAATTCGGGATTCGACCATGGAGGGGCCCATGGATGCGCTAAGGTCGACCGCGGGGGTAGTCCGAAGGGTCGATCGTAGATAGAATTTCACGTAGATTACGAATACGCGATAAAAAATAGGGGTTACCATTTCAATTAACGAAGTTGACCATGGTCGACCATAGTTCCGCTATGGTCAGGGAATTAAAAATGCGACGTTGCACAACTTGGGAGCCTACTGGATATTCGTGCCAAATTTGGTCGATATCCATCAAGCCATTAAGGAGTTGACCATGGTCGACCATAGTTCCGCTATGGTCAGGGAATTAAAAATGCGACGTTGCACAACTTGGGAGCCTACTGGATATTCGTGCCAAATTTGGTCGATATCCGTCGAGCCGTTTGGCCGTGCATAGAAGGACAGACAGACAGACAGAGCGCATGCGCAGGGCGAACCGCTGGCTCTATCATGTTGAAATTTATATGGGACCTCAATGGGCCCTACCCGCTTAATCCCTGAGAATTACATTGAAATTGGGTGAAATCTTTGGTTACTACGGCTGTAACAAGGAAATTGAATCTATTTCACGCCAGCGCATGCGCAGAGCGCACCGAGGGTCCGATCATGCTGAAATTCATACTGGAACTCACTAGGCCTTGTCCAAACAACCCTTGAAAATTTGAGCGAAATTGAATCAAAATTGTGAAAGTTATGCGTGTTTGTTGAATTTAATGTTAGCGCATGCGCAGGGCGTACCGCTGGATCAATCATGTTGAAATTTGTATGGGACCTCAAGGGGCCTTATCCGCACCATCCCTCAAAATTTGAGCTGAATCAATTCAAAATCGTGGAAGTTATGGCTGTAACAAGGAAATGCGGACAGACTCACAGACTCACAGATTCACAGACTCACAGACTCACAGACCGACAGACACGGAACCAAATTTGTTCAGTAGGCTTTGAAACGCAAAATGCAAGTGGAAATTTTGATTTCTGAAGACAAAAATTTTTTGGCTCACGAAAGTGAACACAAGGCTTCCGCTGCTTCGCAGACTCGGAAGCAAAACACTGATAAAATAGATTTCAAAATGGCGATGGCCTGGAGGAGAATCGGAGATCAACCGTAGATCAGAGGTTTAAACCACCTGAAACGAGGTATTAACTTAATACGCCGTTGCCGCGACTTATTCCTAGATTAGGCGTTCGTGAAACTGTCTTTTCTCAGAATCGATGGCTTAAACCTCAGCCGGGATTGAACTCTGGATAATCCGCGTTGGTGAAACCGGCCCTAAGGGGTTCAAAATAGGGGTTGAAATATTCAAAACGCCTATACCATTTTTTTACGTAAATATTTTTACGGTTTTAAATAGTTCTTGAACTTGCGAGTTTTTTAAGACCATCCGGAGCATCGTACGTCCAGCCGTTCGTTCACAGTAAGGCCCCGAAGTTTGCACCGACAGGCATTTTCGACTCCAGTGTGAATGAAATTGTATACAATTCAAACCAAATCTCGTTACCAGAGACGCGCCGACAATCGGAAATTGGGCGGAGATAAAATCATTGCTAGGGATCACCTGATTATATTGGCGGAGTATGAAGTCGAGTTGGTTGTTCTGTGATATTATTTAATTTGAAAAATGATGGCTCTTTTGGAGTTTGTTGGTAGGTAGTGAAACTTGAACAAACGTTGAAGTATTATAGATGGGTAAATTATTACTACGGTAAATCATTACTCAACGGTAAATTATTACACAACGGTTCATTATACCATCTACGTAGAAGGGAATGGAGTTTGTTGGTAGGTACTTTTGCAACTTTTTTCACTCCTCATCAACAATTTCTTTTCAGAACTTCATTATGTGTGTTTCTTTTTGTTAGGTACTGTTTGTCATCGGCAGAATTATTTTAGCAACATTTAACTCGTGATTTAGGTAGGTACCTAGTAACGAGTACGGGGTTAGGTACTAACCTACGGAGGGTCTGCGATCTACATAATATGTATAGAATAGTACATATCATAATATTATATAGGGGTTATCTATACATAGAGTGGTAGGTATGTCCAATAGAATCTATACATAGGAATCTATACATAGACGGGTTATCTATACATAGAGTGGTAGGTATGTCCAATAGAATCTATACATAGGAATCTATACATAGACGGGTTATCTATACATAGAGTGGTAGGTATGTCCAATAGAATAATAAACCCATGTTTGGTATAATGCAGTTGGTTTCTGAAAGTCTTAGATCTATGCCGATGCAATAATAATAAAGGTAGCATTCTGCTCAAGCGCAAACAATGGAAACCTTACAACGCTCGTGAGTCCGGTTCTATTCAACCGATTTCACCCGAGTTAGGTCGTTATCTGATAGGGTAGATACTCGAGAGTACACAACAGTAAATTATTACAAAACGGTAAATTACTTCACTACGGGAAATTATTTCACAACGGTAAATTATTACACAACGGTTCATCAACTAAGAAGGGGCTGGATTTTGTTGATAGGTACTTTTGCAACTTGAACAACCGTTGAAGTATTGTTGATGGGCAAATCATTACACAACGGTTCATTATACTTGACCACGAGGGTAGGTATTGACCACAGAAAACAGTGATCTACGCAGCAGGGGCATCTATTTCACTCCACATCAACAATTTTCCTTCAGAACTTCATTATTTGCGTTTCTTTTTGCCTTTCTAGTTACTGCCTGTCATCGACAGAATTATTTTAGCAACATTTAACTCGTGATTTAGGTAGGTACCTAGTAACGAGTACGGGGTGAGGTGCTAACCTACGGAGGGTCTGCGATCTACATAATAATATGTAGGTATAGAATAGTACATAAATTATATAGACGGGTTATCTATACAGACAGCTGTGATCTGTAACAGAAGGGTATTCTGTACAAAATAATAAACCGTTGTGCAGGGATTTGCAGCGTTTTTTGTATTCTCATTCTTCCTTGTTTGAATTTGCTCTTATCAACGTTGAACCCAAGTTGATTTAACACCGTTTTCCATTACCAAATCGCTGTATTTCACACTTCGTCGTACATTCTTTCATATAAGAAACACGTTTTTCTTTTTTAAATTTAAATATCGAAATTTTGAATTTGGAAGTAGTGATATCATGGACTGGGGGTGGATGCTCAAATAATTTGATTAGGAACCTATGTTCCTGAATAAGTAAAAAGTAAAAGAACATTACTCATTTTTTTGTCAAAAATATATTTAATTCACAATTAATTATTTTATACCGTTCAAACTAACAAAAAACATTCATAACTTATGATTACTAGGTACTTGTATACCTATCACCGTACGTGCCTGTTCGAGCATGTTGAATAAAACATAGTTACCTTTCTGGACGTTGAGATTCAGAGGTAAGTAGGTAGTTGATTTTGAACATTCTTAAATTTACATTTACCAACCTAACTGCTTAAAATTCTGTGATGAACCGATTTTGGGTGATGGTTAGAAAAATAATTTGTTCTCTAGAATATACGTCAACAACATTATTCGGTCGCATTACAGAACTTTGCCTCTAAAACACTAAATTATTTTATTGCGCTGTAAATACACTTTTACAAGATACCTACATCAAAACAATCGATTCAGTTTGTAAATACAGAAATGAAATTATTGCGGATTAAAGACGCAGGAGGTAGAAGCCCAGCCTGGTTCCCCACCATCCCCTACAAACTAGGGGATGGAGGGATACAGCCACCAGGGTCTATAAAACCCCGGCGCCTGCCTCTTTTTCCTCATTCTACGCTTCCTCTAGTCGCTGACTACTCTCTCTCCTCCTTACCTCATCTCTCTCTCCTCTCCTAAAAAGATGCTGTGTGTGGTGGTGGTTCGCCCATAACCCCCAACCAAACAACCTAAAAGATCCCAGGAATAAGGGTGGTGATTCGCTCATAACCCGCCTGGGCACATCCAAAAAGATCCTAGTGATGGTGGTGGTCCGCCCATAACCTCCTAGGCAGCATCCCACAAAAGATTCCGTGCATGGTGGTGGTACGCCCATAACCAACGGACACCTCCAAAAAAGATCCCGGAGAATAAGGGTGGTGATTCCCTCATAACCCGCCTGGGCATATCCTCACTCCGCTCGTGATGAACGCCTCAATTTAAATTGATCACACATATTTTTACAGTTAATCGAATAATACCCCTAAGTACAGTAGAACCTGGATAATTGACATGTCAAGGGACCGACCCTTTACCGGTCAATTAACCAGGTTTTTCAACTATCCGGTTTTAATTTATCCAGGTCAAGAATGACGAATCTGTCAATTAAGCAGGTTTTGAATGAGAAAGGAATACATCAAACATTTCATAAGAAAAAACTATGACTGTGATCATGGAATAAAGGGAGAAGGAAAGCTCAGTCAGTGTTATAACCTGTACTCGAAATTTACCTTCATCCCACCAATTCCATCTGCTGTGGTTAAGCCGAACTAACATAGTTCCATGAAATGACGTTAGATCGCTATCTGTTAGCAGGAGGACCCCCCCCCCCCCCCCCGCAATACAACCAACATCTTCTATTATTATTTGTTCCTAACCTAAATTTCTTTGTTTTTGTTGGGATGTTATTGTTTGTTTGTTACTGTTGTTGTTGAAGGCAAGCACTCAGCATATAATTTGTATTGCATGCATAACTACCAAAAAAGAAAGGAGAAGGAGAAGAAAAAGAAGGAGAACACTAATGCTGGAAACAAAGATCTGGTTGGTAAGATCACAGACAAATAATGGCGGAGGCGGAGGCCAAGCGCCTAGGTCGTCCCCAACATAGAATACTGATACCATGGAAGAAGGAGAGAACGACAAAAACGTAAAAATATACTCAACGCTAAACAAACGGACGGAAGCTGCGACAATCTCAGCAGGCTCGGGGGCCCACCTTCTTCCATGACTGATACTACTGATTCCACAAGTTACTACTGATTCTTCCATTACTGATTCCACAAGTCGAGCATGCCATCACCCTGTCAAGCTTTGTGGGAACCTGCACTCTCGCGACAAATGATCATACTATCATAGTTCACCTCAACCCCACTGCACGGAGCACTCGTCAAAGTCGTCACTCATCTGGCTACCCAGTGAGCCTTCCTTCTCCCTTTATTCGATGCTGTGATCATATTGACACTGATGACAGGAAGGGATATCCGGCAATTACAGAGGCAGAGGCTGCCTGTAAGGTAATGGAGGGGGAAGGCTGTCTGTAAGGTAATGGAGGGGGAAGGCTGTCTGTAAGGTAATGGAAGGGGGAAGTGAGGGTAAAGGAGGGTAAAGGAGGGTAAAGGAGGGGGAAGGCTGTCTGTAAGGTAATGGAGGGGGGAAGCGAGGGATAATGGAAGGGGAAGGCTGTCTGTAAGGTAATGGAGGGGGGAAGCGAGGGGTAATGGAGGGGAAGGCTGTCTGCAAGGTAATGGAAGGGGGAAGTGAGGGTAATGGAGGGGGGAAGCGAGGGATAATGGAGGGGGAAGGCTGTCTGTAAGGTAATGGAAGGAGGAAGGCTGTCTGTAAGGTAATGGAAGGGGTAAGCGAGGGGGAAAGCTGTCTGTAAGGTAATGGAGGGGAGAAGCGAGAGGGACAGTGAAAGTCCGTTCAATTAACCTGATTTTGGTGCTGAATTTTTGGTTTCAATTAAACAGATTTTTATCGGTTGATTATGGAGGTTTTCGGGGGCCTCAAGAGCAAAATTCCCTCAATAAAATAGTTTTTTAAATTATCCAGGTGTCAATTAACCAGGTACTACTGAAGGAACTGCCTACCTACCTAATAATTTTCTTGAAAATGTTTGATAATATTGAACACTGATAATAGGAAACTTTCTCATCACAAGAACACAATGCATATTATGGTAAAACTATTTACATTATCTCTTATCATCGGTATTATTTTCATGAACTGACTACCTATGTTGTAGTTTTCACTCAAACATGGTTTTCGTCAGGTCGCAGTGGTTTCATCTCGTGCTGAGTTACTGCACCGTTCGCTCGTTTTTCCACTTCTTGACTTGTTTTCATAGCTCTCCGTTTGTAGTCCTTAGGGATTATCGATGCCACCACAGAAGCAAAGACTGCAACAGAAAAATATATTTTACATAATTTTTTTGTATAACTTGTACATTATCGTCTGGGGTTAACACTTGAGTGTACGATAAAAATAATACAAATGTCACATTAGAAGCAAACGGTATGGTAAAAAAATGAAAACAGTGTTAAACTTTTACATTCCATGAGTTTTGTGGTGATCGGCTGCATCACAAGTTTGTTGATAGGTAACGTTTTCTCAATAGATATAGGTAGGTACCTAATGTCTTACATGTGCTGAAAGTTATCACAATATTTTCATTTTTGGATGGCATTTTTGTACTAGGGTGAAGTTACCTACAAACCCAACACAAAAGATTTTGTTCTTTTTATAAGCTGATGCTGTCATCATAGATTATTTTCAGTACATCGATGGCATAACTACTCGTACTAACAAATCACCAAAAGAATAACAATAAATTTCGGAGCTTTGATTATCGAAATAGAATTTTCAAAATTGGTTCAGCATTTTATTGTAGTGGTTTAGTTTCTTTATGGACTCGCAAGTGAGATATTTTTTAATGTGTAATACTCTTTAACTTACTCATGGAAAAGGAGAAGGCATACAGACACCAGATTACACCTTTCGACTGTATAAGTAAGGACCCAAGTATCGTCGTCCCGATGGCCGCCGACTGGGGTATTCCGTTCAAGATCCCCGATGACGTCCCCTCGTTCTCGGGATATGCGAGCTCTGCCCCATATTCAAACCCAATCGTAAAGTAACCCGTCATGAAGAACCTTGAAACAGTGAATTAGTTAATGAATAATTTATTGCTAGGTACAAGGTAGGGTGTACAATATGCACCTACAGATAGGTATAAAGCAGCGCATACACTTGAACATTCGCCCCGAATGAGCGTGCGTTTGCCCTGTTTTGCTCAGGTGTGTACTGTTGTACAGGGCGAACCAAATGGACCCGCATGCTCCAGCCCGGTCCGTTCCGGGGACGTAGTGCGCAACCAAGGCCTGTATTCTCTGTACTCGCCTTGGTGCACAACTAAGCACAAAACTGTGTCAAATAAAAAAAGGACCACGCAAATCGGTTGAGAATTGTGGCCTGGGCATCCGGGTACAAAAAGTTCTGCGCACATTCACACACACAGAAATACACCTATGGTTTTTTTCGACGTACCTATTCATTCTTAGAATGGTCTGATTTTTCGTTAGTCACTTTTTCTCTCCATTCAGTGTTGACCCCATCCAACCATAGAAAACAATAGGGTCGCCTCTGACTATATCCGCCAAGCTTCTAAGAGGCGTCCCTGAAAAACTGAGTTTTACCGACAGGTGGTGTATTTTGACTATTACAGACACAAAATATGGCGTTATACCGGTTTCGGTGATCACCATTGTCCTTTCAATAACTCAATTTTTTTAATATTTTTATTTTGAAATGGGTTTTCTACGATTTCATCACGAGGGATTTAGCTAGATAGAAACATAAATCTATCAAACACACTCAGAATTGTACTTGGATCCATATTTTTTTATTACTAGCAGTTGTGCGTGCTGCAAGAGCTCGACGAGGTACCAACCTATCATTACCTGCCTCTAGCACTACAAATATAGTTGAGGTATTTGTAGTGTATTTGTAGTACATTACGCAGGTACCAAAAATATAATTATAAACTCACCCAATGGCCCCAGCGCATAAGTAAATGAGCGTTATGTGTCCTTGGTCTATCAACAAAGCCAATGCTAAAATCGCAATGCCTGAGAACACGCTGAATATGATGGACAATTCCCTGCAACCGAGAATGATAGATACAAATTAAATTCTCTCGCGGAAATGAAATTTTTTTATATGTCATAATCCAGTCCTGGTTATTTAATAAATCACAAAGAAAATGTTGAGAAAAATCCCGTCTGGTAGTGTGGTAGTGTGCCCCTCCACTTCAACATTTCTCAGACCCCTTGAGTTTTCAAAAATGCCCCACGTAAGTAACCCCCTTGAGTTAATATTATGGTGGATAAAACTAATTTATACATAACTTTAGTCAATAGTTAGGTAATTAGTTTTGATTATTTATAATTTTCATTAATTTGGTTATTGATTCCCGGGGACGTGGCGTAGGACCAAGGCCTTGTCTTGGGCATATGTTGAAGCATTCGATTTGTGGATTATCAATCAAATACCCATATGCCCGATAGTTCCTAATCGGACTGGTTCAGGATTAATAAATGATAAGTTACTAACTTGAAATGCCCGTATCTGTCGAGTAGGCAACCGGCAGCAACAGCCCCAATCCCTCCACACAATATCAATATGAGTCCAATCCATCCAACGTGTTCGCCCGCATCCTGTCAAACCAATAAGATTCTGTAACATTATTCTCAATGAAATGAACAGATGAAACTGATTCGTGTTATTCGAGTTCATCGCACAATACTTCATTATGCCAACGTAAAATTAAAAAAAAAAAAATCCAAAAATACAATATTTTGTAGGCGATTTAACATGGAGCAATAGCAAATAATTTTGATACAGTCGACCGATGATGGTTACTTACGCTTCGTCTTTTTGTATTCTGATTGGTCTTCTTATGATATAACGATGAATTTCATACACATTTCATACATTCAGTATGAGTAACCACAGGTAACTCACCGGGAAGTATCTAAGGACCATTCTATTCAGGAATGTTGCTAAGGCACAGAATACGCCCATGTTGATACCATACACCAATCCAAGCAGAAGGTACCTTGAAGTGGAATAATTCAATTTAAAAGTCAAGTTGTCCATCACAATCGGTTGACATCTATGTAAATAGGTGAACTGTGAGTTTAAAAAACTACTGGATAAAAATAGAAATAGTCTATTTCCACGTCAAACTAACAAACTGTAGACCGGTTTCGGTTGTAGTGCACGATAGAATCGTGTACTGATGATGGTGTAACAACCGAAACCGGTCTACAGTTTGTTAGTTTGACGTGCAATGGATTTCCACTATTCCGCCGCAAGTGATTTAAGTTATACTGTGAGTTTACTCTCGCAGTATACATTCTCAGTTCATATTATGTTTGTAATTTGCTCACCCTTTGTTAGTGGCCAGCCGTTTGAGGGTTCCGATGAAGTCGATTTTTTCTTTCCTTTGCTCCAGGGCTGCTCGACTTGGAGGAATTTTCGGTTCATCTTTCAGACCTGAAACCCAAATTCCATTGGTAGGTAGTGATTTTGGCCGAAACGCGCGATCCTAGAACACATGCGCGGGTTGTAGGCAGTTGATATGCGAATTTGCGTGTTTGTTTTATCATGTGAAACATGATAAAACCAGCTGTCCAGAGAGCGGCTAAAATTAGTTTATTTGTCAATGGTATGTGGTATCCGTACTTCAGTAAGGCATATTGGTGCGGTGAGGGGGGGGGGGGAGGTTGCGTATCAGAGTCATACGGAAACTGGTGCTTCTCCAGAAAGCTGTTTTAAAAGTGATGCTGGGGAAGCCCATAAGGCATTCAAGTGCTTAGTTCACCAAGGGCTTAGTAATTCAAGGGCTTAGCACTTTTTTATTTTCGACATCCCGACATTGTAGATAAACCCTCTGTTCACTCCCATACCACTCGTTCTCAAATACTTCAGAATATAGTCAATCATAGAGTAAACCTCACCCTTACATCAAGAAGTCCGCAGCATTTAATCTATCTCATTTACAATTCTCTGCCTGCTAGTCTTAGAAATACACGAATATACTCGGCCTGCCTATGAGAGACTCTTGTTCGCCTGGATGATAAATTTAGGTTCTGAGAATGCTGAGAGAATGTTGAACAGTGTTTACGCTTAACACAGCAAAGATGCTACATAATAATTTAACTAAAATCTAATTTAAAATTTAATTTTCACTTCATTGTATGTAAAAAAACTTCAGATCCTTGAGATGAATCTGTGAGATCCTTGCAACTCTAGCTCGCCAGCACAGGCCTGGCCTACTGGCGAGCTATGTTATTCTTTATTTTTTTCCTATGGAAGGATGTATTTTTCTTTCTTTTATAATTCCATAAATATCTTCTCTCTCTCTCTCTCTCTGGTCATTGCAAAATTTTAGTTTTTTTAGGTTTTTCTCTGACATCGTCGTCAAATTCAAAGTTTCTCAAACAAATTCAAACCTTTATACAGGGTGCGGCACAACTTCCTTTACGATTTCAGGAGGCCATAGAAAAAAACTAAGCATGATATAAAAAATTTATTGATACCCAATTGTGATGAATTTAGAATTTCATCACGGTGGCGTGAGGAAAGGAAAGGCGCAGGCGGCGGTAATCCACCGATCATCTACGCCCGGTTAAGGGGAGATAGAGGTGAGTGTAGGAATTTACCCAGGCGGCGGTAATCCACCGATCATCTAGGTTTGAGAGAGGAGGTGCTTGTCTAGGCGGCGGTAGTCCACCGATCATCTAGACAAGAAGGAGAAGGTATTCTCAGGCGGCGGTAATCCACCGATCATCTGAGAGGGGGAGCAAGGTAGAGGAGAGAAGAGAGAGAGCTAGTTAGAGGAAGTGTCGAATGAAGCTGGAGCTCCAGGATCCAGGGTTTTATAGGGACTGGAGGCCTCTCCCTCCAACTCCCTGTAGGGAGTTGGTGGTGGGGCCCCAGGTTGTGTACCCTGGGTTCTGTCGCCCGTATCCCCACTCATATCTTTATTTGCGGAAAGTAAGTTTGGCGTTAGAATGTTGGTGAGAACTTAAATATTAGAGGAGTGTTCCCGGGAGGGACTCACGACAGAGGTCCCCCCAGTTTGAACCAAGATTCGTGGAGCTGAAGGCGCAAGGTGACAGGAGCTGAGGGCTATAGCAAACATAAGTGGGGCTGAAGGCCAAAGACGAGGAAGAGACTGAAATTCGTGGGGCTGAAGGCGGAAGGTGAGAAGGGCTGAAGGCGCAAGGTGACAGGGGCTGAGGGCGCAGGCAAACAGAAATGGGGTTGAAGACCATGTTCTTAAAGCTAGGTGGATATATACTTAGGCTAAGGGTGGTTACAATGGTTGATGTCGAGTATTTACAATGGGTGATGTATGATAGTTAGAGCGAGATACAGTAGGTATTTACAATGGTTGACGGGGAGTATGATGGTACAATGGTTGATGTCGAGTATTTACAATGGGTGATGTATGATAGTTATAGCGTGATACAGTAGATAGTTGGGTATAATAGTTAGTTATAGTTATAGGTATAGTTATGGTTATAGTTATAGCAATGTACAAATGTTGTAGTTATTTACAAAGTATTTACAAGTTATTTACAAGGTCGAGGGGGTACAATAGAAGGGGGGCGGAAGTCCGCCGTTCCTGGGTGTGGATAGGATGTGGTGTGTGGATGGGTGTGGGTGTGGTTTAAGTGAAGTGAGGGGGCGCCTCGGCGATGCGGAAGGACCCCTGATAGGGGGTATGGAGGACCTACCGGGAGGGCCCTCCGCTTCGCCGGTGCGCCCGTGCTGTCTCCGTGTGCGGTGTCGGTGATGGGGCGGCCGCGGCGGGGCTGTGAGGGGCGGTACAGTGCGTGTGGGTGAATTAGACACAAGCTCTGTCCCGCCGTCTCAAGGCCCCGCCGTGATTGCTCGTGGCGGAGCGGGGCTATTGGGCCGCCGGGACGCGGGGGATTGGGGGACGCTCCCTCCGTCCGTTTCGCCGCCCGGGCCGTTTTGTCCCGGCGGGAACTATTGGGGATATCCCCGGCGGTGGTGGGGGGGTAGGGGGTGTTGGGGGTTTGATGATTTCGGTGGGTGGTTGGGGGAACTGAATGTCGGGGGGGTCGAAAATCGAAAAGTGGGGGGTTGAAATTTGGGGGGCGGAAATTTGAACTTCGGGAGGTGGGGGGCAATTTACCGGGGGGGGGTTTGATTTGAATGGGGGGTGGGGGGGGGGCATGAGTTCCGCGAGGCGGAACTCGTGGAGAATGGTGGACATGAGGGGGTCGATGGGGGTGTAGGGAGGGTGTACCCCGGTGGCTTTTGCTGCGCGATATTCGCGTAGTATCCGCCACTGGGGGTACTTCCACCGCCGGGGCCGGGGAGGTAATCCGGTAATCCGTGGCGGAGTATAGAAAAGCGGTGATGGGGGCCCGGGCGAGGGGGGTAGGGGGGATAGCGGGTCCGGGACGAAAACGTCCCGGAGTATGGCCGCCATTTCCAGATCCGAATCGAAATCCGGAAACGGCGACGGAGGTGACGGGTGCATCGGGAAGAGGCGATGTGTCATTGCGAACGGACGGCGGGAGACTGATAGGGGTTGTTGGATGAGGGAGCACAGGCGCGGGTTTACACCTGGCTAACGGGACTGTGTGGGGTTTCCCGTCAATTAACAGGGTTGCGGTGGTTTGTGTTGAGCGGATGACTTGAAAGGGCCCGGCATAAAGGGGTTGAAAGGTTTTATGCATGCCGGGCTCTTTCAGGTACATGTGTGTGGCGGTGAAAAATCTTTTGGGGTAACTTGTGTCGTTTGTCGGTGTTGTTGTGCGTAGCGGTTCCCTGTTAATTGACGGTGTGTGATGCGGAGTGAAAATATCGGCTGGTAAACGGAGGGGATCTTTGAATGCATTTTGCGCGGGACTTGTGTTGTCTGAAGGACGGGCGGAGGTGCGGAGGCTTAATAATATGTAAGGAAGGGTTTTGGTCCAGGAGGGGGATGTGGCTGATGTGGAGATAGCTTGTTTAAGGACCGAGTGCCACCGCTCTATTTTCCCGTTGGATTGGGGGTGATAAGGAGTGGTGCGGATTTTTTGAATCCCGAGGGAACGGAGCAGGTCGGAAAAGTGGGCTGATTCGAACTGCCTCCCCTGATCGACCGTGAGTGTCCGCGGACAACCGTAGCGGCTGATCCATTGATTTAGGAAGGCCGCGGCGACGGCGTCCGCGGTAATGTGGGCGAGTGGAATGCACTCGACCCAATTGGTCGCACGGTCGATCATGGTGAGGCAGTACCTCTTCCCCTCGGAGGGGGGAAGAGGGCCGACCAGATCTAAATGGACGTGTTCCCACGGGAGGGAGTCGGGAATGGGTTGAGGAGGTACATGGGGGTGAGCCGAGACTTTAAATTGCTGGCACTTCTGGCACCCTAGAACCCAGGTACGAATATCTGTATTCATGTGGGGCCAGAAGTACCGCGTTTTGATAAGGTCTCGGCTCGCCCGGATGCCGGGATGGTGGAGGGAGTGGTAGTGGAGGAACAACTGCCTCCTCAGCTCCGGTGGGACGTAAGGGCGCGGTGTATCGGCCGTTACGTCGCACCAGAGACCGAGGGGCGGCAGCTGTTCCAATTTGGAGGCAGAAATGAGATTGGATAGGGCGGGGTCGGAAGTTGGGTTTTGTTTGGATTGTAGGACTTGTGGGGAGGGGAAAGGCAGTAACTCCTCCACCGGCGCGGGAGTAGGACGGGACAGCGCGTCCGCCACGCAGTTGTCGGCCCCCGGCAGATAGCGAATATCGGACGTAAATTGTCCGATAAATTCGAGCTGCCGGAGGCGACGCGGGGAGGCGGATTTGCGGTTCTGGAGGAGGGCGTGAGTTAGGGGCTTATGATCTGTGATGACAGAGAACTGCCTGCCCTCCACGAAGTCACGAAAGTGTTTGATGGCTTCGTGGATGGCGAGGAGTTCTCTGTCGAAGGTTGAGTAATTTTTTTGGGTTGGGGATAGGGTTTTTGAAAAGAATCCGAGGGGTTGGGGGGTGGCGCCGGTGTGCTGGTGGAGCACTGCCCCGATGGCCCAGTCGGACGCATCGGTTGTGATGGAGAGGGGAGCGTGTGGGTCGGGATGGGCCAATAGAGCGGCGTCTACTAGGTCCTGTTTACAAATTTTGAAAGAGGTTGTAAGTTCGGGGGTCCAGGTTATGGGGCGGTTATCATTTTTTTTGGCGGGTTGGGGGATGGCGTGTATGAGTGGTTGTTGGTGTTGTGCTGCGTGTTTTATGTGTCTACGATAAAAGTTCAACATACCCAGGAAACGGCGGAGTTCTGTAACGGTACGGGGCTGGGGGAAATCCATAATAGCGTGGACCTTATCCGGTAGGGGCTTGATTCCGTTTGAAGAGACTTGGTGGCCGAGGCAGCGGACTGAAGGTTGGGCGAGGACGCATTTGTCTGTATTTATCTGGAGGCCTTCGGCGGAGAAGATGTCGAGAATTTGTTTGAGATGTTGAAGGTGTTCTTGGGGGTTTCGGGAGGCGACCAGGATGTCGTCCAAGAAGCAGAAGACGAACGGGAGGCCTCGTAGGATGCTATCCATGTAGCGCTGCCATGTTTGAGCGGCGTTCCTGAGGCCGAAACCCATTTTCACGTATTCGAACAGGCCGAAGGGTGTAATAATTGCCGTCTTTGGGATATCGGGGGGGTGTATGTTTATGTGGTGGAAGGCCCTAGAAATATCGAGGGTGGAAAATATTGTCGCGCCGTGGAGGTGGGAGGAAAAATCTCGAAGGTGGGGGACATTCTAGAGGCCGGGCGTTGTCCTCGAGTTTAAGCGGCGGTAATCGCCGCAGGGGCGGATATCCCCATTGGGCTTCTGCACTATGTGGAGCGGTGAAGCCCAAGGGGATTTTGAAGGGCGGATTATTCCGTCCTTAATTAGTTTGTCAAAGTGTTGACGGGCCTGGGAGAGTTGTAGGGGGTGGAGGCGTCGGGCTTTTGCGGAAATTGGGGGCCCTGTGGTCTCAATAAAATGTTGTACCGTGGAGATGTGTGCTGAGGGGCGGCGCTGGGGTTGGTACTGTTGGAGGAGGGCTTCGAATTTTGTTGGGGGGCGGTCAATGGTATGGATATATCCCGGAATGAGTTTGCTGGTGGAGGGGTCGATCAGGCGCGCGTTTTTCACGTCCACCTGGAGACCGAAATATGCCAGGAAATCGGCCCCCAGGATCGCCTTCTCCACGTCCGCCACGGTGAAGTCCCACTCGTACGCGAGTCCGCTCAGGTAGATGGATGAGCGGTACGTCCCGTACGAGGGGATGGTGGTACCGTTGGCGGCGTAGAGAAGCTGACGGTAACAGCGCGCCTGACGACGGAGTATCACGTTCGGGAAAATTGAGAGCGCCGCCCCTGTGTCAATTAGGAACGGGACGCTTGTTTTGCCGCATTTTAGGAAGAGGCGTTGGTGGGTGGGCGTTAAATGCGGCAAAATTGCGGAGGCGGTGGGGGTGTTCGTCTGGTCGGGAGGAGGGGTGTTGTAGTTGAGGGGTGGTGATGGTTTTTCCTCTGCGAACGAGACGTGGGTTTGTTTTTTTTTGTTCCGGGGTGGGGGGGTTGTAGCGGCGTCGCGAGGTGCGGCCGGAAGGTTGGAGGCCCTGTTGGCGGTTGTGGTGGGGCCGTTCCGGGGTGGGGGAACGGTAGTTGGTGGGGCGAGTGTTTTGGCGGTCTTGGTGTGAGGTGTGGAGGGGCCGTTCCGGGGTGGGGGAGCGGTGGTTGGTGTGGAGGGGCCGTTCCGGGGTGGGGGAACGGTGGTTGGTAGTGTGAGGGGTTTGGCGGCGCCGTGTGGCTTGGCCGGCAGGTTGGTGGTCCTGGTGGTGGAGTTGGAGGGGCCGTTCCGGGGTGGGGGAACGGTTGGCGTTGGGGGAAGGGGCTTGGCTGCGCAGGTAGGCGCGTTGGGGAGGTTGGCGGCCGTGGCGGCGGCGTAGGAGGGGTAGCGAGTCTTGGTGGTGGTGGTAGTGTAAATGCGGGCGGGGGGGTTTTGGTGGGGGTCCCCCCCGTTTTGGCGAGGAGGGGGGCCCGCCGGATTTACTGGCGGGCGTCCGCGTTTCCCTGCCCGGAGGGGAAGGAGCAGGGGGGTTGGCACTTGCGCGCCTCCCCGCCGAAGTTTACGTGGTAGAAACATCGGTGGGGGGGTTCGGCGGGGAGGTACGCCCTTTTGGTGGGGCGAGATGCGGTGGAGGGGGGCGTAGCGGCTGGGGACCGTCCCCGAGGAGGGGTGGGGCGGTGGTTGGGTGACAGCTGGCGCCGGCGGTCCGTGGAGGGGGGTCGGCGGCGTTCGTTGGAGAGGGGTCGGCGCCTGTCGAGGGAGGGGGGCCGGCCGCGTTCTCGTGACGCGGTGCGGTCACATAGAGGTGGGGGGTGGCGGGGTTCATCCTGGCCGTCAAGGTGGCTGGCGAGCGCCATCTGGATGGGGTGGGGGAGTGCGCGCAGCCAGAAGGTGCGCGCGATATCTGCCGTCATTATCCCCTGTAGCTGGTGACGTAACCGGCGGTAGAGGTGGGAGGGCTTGAGGTCGCCGAGGTGTTGTGGCTGCGAGAGGGCGGCGACTCGTGCGATTTTGGAAGGTTGATAGAGGGTTATGAGTCGGTTGCGGATGTCATCGTACGCAGCGACGGCGTCGGGGGAGATGTCCGACGTTTGCAGGAGAATATCATATGGGAGCAGGGAGATGATGCGCGAGTAGCGCGTTTTCTGGCTGCGAATGTTGGCGGCCGAGAACGCAGCGTCCACCTGGAAAAACCATAGAGCGGGGTCATGTGCATAAAATGGGGGAAGTGATAGGGGGAACGACGCAGAGGCCGTCATGACGTCGGCGGCGGCGTGTGCTGCGGCCGCAGCGGCGGCGGCGGTCGAGGCGGACGAGCCAGGTGGCGAGAGGGTGGTGAATGGATTGTCGGTTGCGGCCGTTGCGTCCGTTGTCGCAGCGGCTGGCGGCTGCAGTGTGGCCGGCCGGAGGAGTGGGGGCGTCGGTGAGTTCGGGTCCATGGCTGGGGCCTGAAATGTCAAAATTCAAATTTAGAGTGCAAATTTGAAAATCGCAAAATTCGGTGGCGGAGGTGCGTGTGGCGGAGAGTTGAGAGCTCCGTGATTGCCGAGCGGTTGAGGGTGGGCCAAAAATTGCGAATTGAACACTGACTGTTTTGACTGAATATGAATTTAAAATTGGGGACACCGAACTGAACTTGACTGGGGGCGACACATGAGGTGGGAAAAGAAGGAAGAAGGTTGTGTGAACGTCGGGTTCACCACTGTGATGAATTTAGAATTTCATCACGGTGGCGTGAGGAAAGGAAAGGCGCAGGCGGCGGTAATCCACCGATCATCTATGCCCGGTTAAGGGGAGATAGAGGTGAGTGTAGGAATTTACCCAGGCGGCGGTAATCCACCGATCATCTAGGTTTGAGAGAGGAGGTGCTTGTCTAGGCGGCGGTAGTCCACCGATCATCTAGACAAGAAGGAGAAGGTATTCTCAGGCGGCGGTAATCCACCGATCATCTGAGAGGGGGAGCAAGGTAGAGGAGAGAAGAGAGAGAGCTAGTTAGAGGAAGTGTCGAATGAAGCTGGAGCTCCAGGATCCAGGGTTTTATAGGGACTGGAGGCCTCTCCCTCCAACTCCCTGTAGGGAGTTGGTGGTGGGGCCCCAGGTTGTGTACCCTGGGTTCTGTCGCCCGTATCCCCACTCATATCTTTATTTGCGGAAAGTAAGTTTGGCGTTAGAATGTTGGTGAGAACTTAAATATTAGAGGAGTGTTCCCGGGAGGGACTCACGACACCAATTATTCTACAACTCATAAAATTTTAATCATGAGGTTTTAAACAAAACATCTCGAAGATGACGGCCGCCGTTGTCGATGCAACTCTGAAGGCGCATTCTGTAGTTGTCCATCACTCGTTGTAAGACGTCGATCCGAATCATTTGGATTTCCAAGTCAATTGCGACCTTCAATTCGTTTAAATTTCGCGGTTTGTGTTTGTACACCTCAGCCTTGAGGTAACCCCACAGGAAAAAATCACATGGAGTTAAATCCTCGACATTGACATCACGCCACGTTTGGTTTCAGCAAGACGGAGCCAAGGCTCACACAGCCCGGAGGTCGATGGAAGTTGTGAGGCAAATGTTTCCGGGGAAGGTCATTAATTGGCCTCAGTGTCCAGATTTAACTCTATGTGATTTTTTCCTGTGGGTTTACCTCAAGGCTGAGGTGTACAAACACAAACCGCGAAATTTAAACGAATTGAAGGTCGCAATCGACTTGGAAATCCAGATGATTCGGATCGACGTCTTACAACGAGTGATGGACAACTACAGAATGCGCCTTCAGGCCCGCCGCAAATTGAACCCAGCACACGCACAGCCCACGTCCGACCCACGCGTGGGCGTGAATCACAGTTTTGCATTAGGTACCGCATATTGAACCCAGCCCACGGCTATCCCACTCAGTTGCTCTCCACGCGTGGGTCCGTTTGTATGTGCCGCACAGTTTTTGTGGGTCGTGGGTGCGTTGTTTCCTATCCAAAAATGGATGAGAAGTTAATTGAACTTGTCAGGGACCATCCTGTGCTGTACGACACATCTGATGCGAACTACATGAGAACAAAACTAAAAGATGAGCTTTGGGAAAAAATTGTCTAAAAAAAAAATTGAAAGGAACTTCCGAAAACACTTTAAATTCACCACCAGTACTTCTCCCAGCTAAATAGGTATTTCTTTTACTTTTTTTTCGTTTAATTGAAGAATACAAAGTAATGACTTCCTCAGTCTCTGACTCTGAATCGAGATCCAGGAGGAGCTCAATCAGCGAGTTGGAGAACATCTCGAAACGTGGTTGTGGCACACGACTGGGTTCAATATGCGGTACCCGACCCAGCCCATGGTCGTGGGTTGGGGATGGGGTCGGCGTGGGCTGTGCGTGTGCTGGGTTCAATTTGCGGCGGGCCTGAAGGCGCATTCTGTAGTTGTCCATCACTCGTTGTAAGACGTCGATCCGAATCATTTGGATTTCCAAGTCGATTGCGACCTCCAATTCGTTTAAATTTCGCGGTTTGTGTTTGTACACCTCAGCCTTGAGGTAAACCCACAGGAAAAAATCACATAGAGTTAAATCCGGACACTGAGGCCAATTAATGACCTTCCCCGGAAACATTTGCCTCACAACTTCCATCGACCTCCGGGCTGTGTGAGCCGTGGCTCCGTCTTGCTGAAACCAAACGTGGGTGATGTCAATGTCGAGGATTTAACTCCATGTGATTTTTTCCTGTGGGTTTACCTCAAGGCTGAGGTGTACAAACACAAACCGCGAAATTTAAACGAATTGAAGGTCGCAATTGACTTGGAAATCCAAATGATTCGGATCGACGTCTTACAACGAGTGATGGACCTTCAGACCTGGATGCGCCTTCAGAGTTGCATCGACAACGGCGGCCGTCATCTTCGAGATGTTTTGTTTAAAACCTCATGATTAAAATGTTATGAATTGTAGAATAATTGGGTATCAATAAATTTTTTATATCATGCTTAGTTTTTTTGTATGGCCTCCTGAAATCGTAATCAAATCCTATGGCCTCCTAAAAATCGTATCGCAGGGAGGGCAAAGTGAACCATAATATAAATTGACGACTAAGTTTTAATTTTTGAGATAGAGTGTTGAAGATGATCAAAAGGTGGAGGAAATTTACGGAAGTTTATTGAATATCAAAACAATAATCTGCCAGTTCGAGTAGGCAGTAGGTATAGGTTCCACATGAACGTATAGAATAGTTGGGGATTACCTATCACATTTTTATGTAATCATGATCTGATAGAATATCATCTTCAACAAGTCCACTTCAAAAGCCACTGCTGCTATCCACCGACTCTTCCGACTTTCTCCGAAGTTCATGTATTTCTGTTACTTTATTCACTTCTGAAAACCGAGTTCATCTTTGGAAGACAGCCAAAAATTTAAATTTTAACCGCAAGGGAGTGTCATATACCCACGACAATCAAACACAAAACTAGCCAAAATCGATCATTTAGGATAAACGTAAAGGAACGCAAATTCTATACAACACGCGGTTGGAGTCACTTGACTGAGAGGGTAATCAAGGGGAAGAGCCGCATACCACGAAAAATGGCGCGCACGCGCGGGTGATAAGGTGGTAATTAGGGTTTGAAATTGAAGAATAATCGAAATATATCTAACACCCGCGGGCGAGATAGGATTTAATGTAGGTAGTTAGGTACTTACTTATGAACATGACTACATGCACCACGATGCAAGCTGCCGCTACCAAGTAGTTGACAATATTTATCTGGGATCTCGTGATTTCCTTGTCTGCATTCAGTTTGATGACCATTGGAGGAATAACGAACCCTATCGCTACTCCAAGCTGAAATTGTAAAAGGTGGATTGATTTACTACCAATATTTAGGTCGTACCGAGCGAAAGTTCGTAGGTAGGTAAATCGCTTGCTGGCATCTCCGCGAAAAAAATTTGATAGGCACCTCCCTACCTGATACCTCCTCCCTAAACTGACATTTTCAAGTTAGCGATCAGCCGAGAATACTTCGAGAGCCTTTCTCTGTTATTCTTGGGTAGGCATGGAGCGACCATTTTTCTTCCTATAATAATAAAGATTCCTATCGACAAATTAATTTATACTGTTTTTAAATTCTCTTCACAGATTAGTTCGTTTAATAGTGTTTGCTAACATCCTATTGGCCTAGTTGATATGCATTTTCATAGCTTTATGTCGGTTTTTTAATAGGTAGTTGAGGAAGTTAGTGCTCGTCCCAGTGTTGGCTTTGGTTCGATATATTTATGTGAATGTTTCCCCTAATTTATCTAGGTTTTCTCAACTAACTCGTGATTTCAAATAATCTGCCACTGACGTACCTGATTACCGAAGACACCGAGACTGCAAGCTGTAGATATTTCGTCTGCTCCAAACCAAAGTGCTGATACGCGAGAAGGTAGATAGCCTAACTGAAATAAATGTGAGATGCACTTACAGTGGTTAGGTACAATTGGTTTTACAGTCGATTTTACTTATTCATTTCAAACGTTAGTTAACTACTGCCGATGCCTCATTTACCTGTCCTGCTGCAACGAGCCACTGCCCTGCGAAGGCGATCATGAACGATTCTCTCGAAGCAGAGAAAAGCTTCAGGACAGCTCCAATGGTGTTAAACGACGACGCCAGCAGCAAAATTTTCCTCAAACCCTGTGATTGTGTAGGAATAAAAAGCGCTAGTTAGGTATAATGATATACTCAGCGTTCATTTTGAAATACAATAACTTATCATAGAACATATTATTATAGCATAAAATATTGATGAATATTCTCAAATAATTAGACTGGTTTGAATTTCATCCCAGAAAACCTGAATCAAACCACGGGAAAGTGATAAGAACGATCGTAGACAATTTTTTCCCACCAAAAATTCGAATTTGCCGGATACGTAGCAGAAAGGAATTATTTTATACTTTTAGACCATTTCAAAATAAAAGCGTGTTAAAATGGTCAATTTATTTCCATCCTAAAAAAACACTCCCTGTAAAAAAAGATGCCAAGCTACAAAAGGTGTGATATCCAGGTTGTGCCAAGCACTGTGCCTACTAATCTTCCGTCCACATCCGACAGTTCATTTTCGACGTTAATTTTGAGGTATAGACTAGACTTAGCTAACAGGGTGAGGAGTGAGTTAATCTTTAGGAAGTGTGCTGCTTGGCCGGTCTAGTTACTGATCTATTCAGTTCCTACACGAAGGATTCGAAGCCATCAAAATTAATGATTCACATGCTATGTGCCTGATATGTCGTAGACAGACAAGCAGCACACTTCCTAAAGATTAACTCACTCCTCACCTCAAAATTAACGTCGAAAATGAACTGTCGGATGTGGACGGAAGATTATTAGGCACAGTGCTCTTGGCACAACCTGGATATCACACCTTTTGTAGCTTGGCATCTTTTTTTACAGGGAGTGTTTTTTTTAAGGAGATATCACAAATTTTTAAAGGTCGCAAGTAAGTTTCGAAGCTGAAATCAATGTGGCTCAATGTGGCGCAACAATATCCGAAGCCTGAATGAATGTGGTGCAACAATATCTGATCCGAAGCCTGAATCAATGTGGTGCAACGACGATATTCTCACACAAGCAATGCTAAAAATGCTTGACACTTCACGTTGGAAAGGGTAGACCTCCCGTTATTCGCCATGTCACTTCGGCGTTACAGTTTTTAATTTTAGTTTTGATGGAAACACCCAAAATCACTTCACGCATTAACATGATTTGGATCGGTACTAAATTTCATAAAGATCGGTCTAGGGAAGAGGGTATATAAGTGGCGTGACAAAGAATGGGTGGAACAAACAAGCCCCCATCCCCCGGAACCCCCCCTTTGCTTGTGCGAAAACGGTTACAACTCCCAAAAGGTACTTCACCACGCCAAACCTGATCTACATACCAAATTTCATAAACATCGGTCGAGGGGAAACGGTAGAAGTGGCGTGACAAAGAATGGGTGGGAAAAAAAAATGGGAAGAAAGTCACCAAACACGTATTTTGAGCCCTATTTTTCGCAGGTTTTCGAAACACCTACTGCTTCGAATTTGGTGTCAGGCGACTGAGGGTGTTTGCCCCACAAAATATATACGCGCGAATAAAATATAGAAATAACGGGGAAGGCCCGGGAGGGAGCCAAAGTTGGCCCGATTCTTCGCTCAGTTATATTCGGCTCTGGGGCAGCCAGGCGCGGGTTCATGCTTGGCATCGCTCGGCTGCCGCCTCGCTTGATTTTTTAGGAAGCCTTGTAATCAATTTTTGTGATACCCAGGAACACTAGAGTTTTCTGTTACTCAAATTATTACACAAAGGTTTATTATTTACCTGTATAGACCTAAATCGAGTACCTGCTGCAGCGGGGCGGACATAGTTTGATAAAAGCGGGGGGATTCAAGAATGGGCAATTTCCGTGTGTAGGAATTGTTTATTTTTGAGCTCATAATCGGATTTAATACCCTTGAAAACCCACCACTGCAAATTTTCATCTCAAAACTCCGTGTAGGTTGGGCAACGAACGGAAAGAAAACGAAATGACGTCATAAGTGGATGGCGCTGAGGGTTCTCCCCAGGCGGACGCGGGGGTGAGGACCTTTACCTATGACGTAATTTCGCTTTCTTTCCACTGGTTTATCGCCCGCGTTCGATCATCGGATACCCCTCATACAGCACCTTTTCGGAAAGCGCTCGCCGATATCTTTTAAGAAAATAAAAGAAAGCAGGTGAACTTGCCCATTCTATCATTAGGTAATTATTTTCTATCATTTTGTTTTTGGCATTTTCATGCCTTAGCTCTGGCACATGAACTGAAAATTGCTCACGAAAAATCGTTACGAAGAAATGCTCACGGATTCTTTTCTAATGGTTTTCGCTTACAACCGAATCGTTACTACGGAACTCTATCTTCACCATTTTGCATCGTACAAAAATCGTTCACCACTCTTATTATTTCTTAAACTGTGTGTTCACTGTGTGTTCACCACTCTTATTATTTCTTAAACTGTGTGTTCACCACTCTTATTATTTCTTAAACTGTGTGTTCACCACTCTTATTATTTCTTAAATTTGTGTTCACCACTCTTATTATTTCTTAAATTTGTGTTCACCACTCTTATTATTTCTTAAACTGTTTGCTAAAGCTCTTGATTTATCTGACTCATCACCACATCTCACGCTGCCAATTTCCTCCTCCATACATCCCTGAGAAGCACTGATTACGAGCTCGGTGTGATGCAAAAACTTGTTTGGAGGGCGTTGCCAAAAGGACATGACGGCAGATTATGGTTGGTGGAACTACTGTCAGAAGTAGCGCTCACCATCGCCATAATGTTCTATTGGAGCCGTATACTTACTAGTTTACCGATGCCACTCGTAGACATGAAAATGGTCTCCCCTCATTGTATACATGTATGCAACTTCTTTCTATGAGCTTTCAAAGTTTCGACAACGAGTGTTTCCATTTCTTCCCCAACACAGTCCCAAAACTTGAACTTTATTCAGTAGAATAACGTTTGTTCAAGTTACAAAAGTAGGTACCTATAAAAAAAATCCAAAAGAGCCATCATTTTTCAAATGAAATATATAACTGAACAACCAACTCTATTTCATAGGTGCCATACGTGATTATAATCAGGTGTTCCCTAGCAATTATACGGGCTGGGTTTACACCGTTTCATTCACGATCATGTTGACGAAGCCTTTCGGTGCAACTTCGAGCCTTGATGTGAACAAACGGCTGGACGCATAATACTCCGGGTGGTCTCAAAAAATTCTCAAGTTCGATATCAATTTAAAAACAAACAAATTCGAGATAACGGCGTCTTGGAAATTTCAACCCCTATTTTTCACCTCTTAGAGGTGACTGAAAGTAACGCCGAGCTTTGCTTTCCAAATTTTCGGATTCTACCTAGCTAGGTAGGTACCTTGAAACAGGAACCATTGATTTTTTATGTTTTTTTAATTATCTAAAATAATAAACCAAAATGAGGGGCTGTATTACACAAGAATTACAAAAGAATTACAGCAATTACAAAAAACCAGTCATGCAGCATGACTTAATGAGCGAATTTTCAAAGAAATATTCGAATTAATGGCTATGGTTTTGAATAAAGGAAAACTTCGGTCTAAAATTTGGTTTTCTATGTATATTCTCTTCGTATTTATTTTAATTTGTACGTTTTGTCCATCCTGATTCTACCGTTTGTTATGAGTAGATTCCTTGTTCCTTCTGAATGGCCTTTCCTCTTGACTACGATTTCAGGCCTGGTATCTAAAACCAGTTCAAGATTTGCTCTACTAGGTAGGTAGATCCTTCCTTCTTCATTGATATTATTTTTATCATGTTAAGTACCTACCTACCTTTGAATATCAAATATTCGTATGATACTGATAATAAATTGATAAGATACCTACCTAACCTTCTTCCTCCTACTGTTAGTACCTAAATTGAATAATTTGAAATAGATTTTTTCTTTCGTCTTCCTTCTAGTAATACGTGGGCCGGTACTTGTCTATCTATGAAGGTATCATAACAATTATATGTCAAATGGGAAATTCAAGGAGTTGTACTAATCTTTGCCTCCCCCTTTTTTGCTTCGAACTCTCGTCTTCAATTAATACTTCTCACATTTTTCAATCTGACCACTCTAAGGGGGTGGGGGGGGGGGGTAAGAGTTTAAAGATTATCCTAGTTTTGGGTAATTTTTGCGCACTTTAAATGCTCTAATTTAAGAACGGATTTAGATATCTAAAATCCGATTTCACCATCGTGTTCAGCGTGCAAAAACCTTTAAAATGAGGGGTCACTTGTTAGAAAATAACATTTTGGGGATTTTTGGGTAATTTTTGCGCACTTTAAATGCTCTAATTTGAGAACGGATCAAGATATCTAAAATCCGATTCCACCATCGTGTTCAGCGTGCAAAACCCTTTAAAATGAGGGGTCACTTGTTGGAAAATAACATTTTGGGGATTTTTGGGTAATTTTTGCGCACTTTAAATGCGCCAAAACCCTCCTTAGAGTAGGCCAATTTCGCCCATCTTCGAACTTAGCCTTTCGATTGCCAAGATAGATTTTTTGTGCAAATTTGAGCTGTTTATCTCAATTCTATCGAGAGTTATCGTCTGGAGTGACACATATATAAATATATATATACATATAAAAAAGTGTTAAATTTCAGGAATCGTTTTAGAATGGTCTGAAACGGATTTCTATGAAGAAAATTTCCAAAAATTTATATTATTTAAATTTCGAAGCCATTGCAATAGCTTCATTTTCTTTGAAAATTCGCTAAAACGCCTTATTATACATATTTCTTCTAACAAAATTAATGAAAAATACCTTATTCGACTTGTCTGAACTAAATCTCGCACGAGCCTAGGCCCTATGTACGCACGAGCTACCTAATAGCTAGGATTCTAATATCAACATTCTAATATCAACATTAACACAGTTTTGTGGGACTGGGTGACGTCACGCGACGTCTACACTTACACCCCCTCTATTAGGTACCTGAATCATGTACCTACCGCGGCATCATCATGTATTTTTAGTTATCGAGATTAACTGGATTTTTCAAAAATGTTTTTCACGCATCAGAATAAGTCGAACACGAACTTACGTATCTCTGCAGAAGCCAGGCCCAAGGTATGATGAACACGCTCAGGCAGAAAGAGTAGGACATGGTCGTCCACTCGACGACGGAGGAGTCGATGTTGTAGTAGTCGACGATGACGTCCTCCACAACGGCATACTGTGACCACTGGAATGCGTTGGTGGTGCTGAACGTTATGAAGATCGCCAGGATCCACCATCTTTTCTTGTGGAGTTTAATAACTAGAAAAGTTCGTAAGAGAGTCCGTTCAAAACACGTCATTACCATCCTGAATTTCCGAAATTTCTTTCGGGATTCCTAATTTAGTAGTTCGTAGTATCTAATCCTATAAAAATTCGTCTAAACAAATTAAGTACCAATTTAATTGTCATCATACAGACTTTCTTCTTTCCATGTGAACCTACATGGTGGTGAGACCTTATGATCAGGTTCGAGGCTCTAATTGAGGCTCCAATGATTCCCTGTAACAACCGTATACCTAATCAATTCCTAATGCCTCAGATTTGAGACTCTAAATTTCTCTACCTAGCAGTAACCAATAATAACTGTCGCGAGTGATTTAGTTCGTACCCCCTCCCCCCTCTTGGGGTGATCACATCTTTTTGCATTGACGAAGCAAATTTTTTCCCTGTAGAATTTTTTACTCAGCTGGTTGGTACCGACACATTTGTAGTAAAAAATGTTCACCAATACAATTTTTTTCCTCAGTTGAAATTTAAAGAATAAAATAAACCACAACATCGGTTTCAGTGGAATGTTTTTCTAATTTAAAAAAAAGTTCGGAATTTTTTTAGCTCTTTAAAAAGCGCTGCAAAAAAGTATAACGAATGTTACAGCGCTCCAGACGTATTGTCAGTTAGATTGTTTGACCATGTAATTTGCAGCGTTTCAAACAGTTATAACTGGGCTCCTTCTGAACCGATCGGGTTCAGATTTTGAGCACTACCTCAGGGATCCCCAGTGGACAAGTGCGCCAAATTGCCAGCTCTTTTAAAACCCTCTTTAACTTACTCCTAGAAACTGTATCCCCTTTCCTTCCACCACCAAGTGGTGTACGAAAAATCGACACCGGAGACCTGTGTAAAAACCTGCATATTTGTTCGTTCGTGTAAACAGTGTTCCTGGTCGCTTTCGAGTTTTTCGGTTTTCTTGGCGGGCGGGACGATCCCTGGATCATTATTATTTAACAATTTCCTAAATTTTAGTGCCTGCACTGTTTTATGATTACTTATACGAATTTCTTACCACTTCATTCGAATTTAGGCAATAGCAAATTAAGTACTACCTGGCTGCACTTCATTTTCCTTCATTGTACGTCGAAGTGTAGAAAATATCTGCTTGAGAAGGCACAAAACAACTACTTGCTTTGAACTATTATAAATAACAGGTACCTTACAGTTAATGCCATAAGTTGAACTGCCTGCCTGACATTGGAGTTTCTCTATTTCACATCTAAAATATTAGATAAGATTCCTACGTCGGGTAATTTAAACACTAGGTGACCACGTATTCAGTAGATTGTGGCAATGGGGATTTGTGTCGATGCCCTTATGGAGGATGTATACAGAGATTGCGGTGGTTAGGTACCTATCTAACGACAACCGTTTTGTTTGTAGCGTCAATAAAACGAGTGGCAGACGTTTGAGTGTTTGCACTGATTAGGAAAATTACAAAACGTAGGAAGGTACCTATTACCTATTCAAAGAAATAAAAGGAGGCCCACCACTTGTTCCACACACAGCAAGTTTACGAAGATACCTGTATACCGTAAAAATATAAGTACATATCTATATAATCTCCTATACATTTCAGCTCATTTCCAAACCTATTTTAGTGGCTATCTATTTTCCTTCCAATATTTTCAAGTGTTATAACCATAGGTCGCAATATAAAAACACTTAATTTAAACGTATTGGTTTATTATTTTCAATAATGAACCATTGGAATCGAGCATGAAAAAAAAATTCTAACCCCCCTCAAAATTTGATGGCTTACGTTTCATGGTATGTAGAATCCGAAAATGCAATAAAAATATTTCTGTCTGTCCGCCGTACGCCGTTATGGCCACTTTTCTTAGTTACCATGAAACAAAATTGATGAAATTCGGGTTATCTAGGTCCCATTTGGGTCTAGTTGGTCCTCGAAGCTCGGCGTTACTGTCAGTCATCTCTAAGGGGTTCAAAATAGGGGTTGAAATTTTCATAACGCCTATACCTTTGTTTTACGTGAATCTTTTTACAGTTTCAAATAGTTCTTGAACTTACGAGTTTTTTGAGACCACCCGGAGCATTTTACGTCCCTCCGTTCCTTCACAGTAAGGCCCAGAAGTTTGCAAGGATAGGCTTTTTGAACAGCAGGGTGAATGAAATTGTATGCATTTAGCCCAAATCTCGTTACCAGCGACGCGCTAACAATCGGGAATTGGCCCGAGATAAAATCATTGCTAGGGATCACCTGATTATATTTCGGTAGGTAGAGATTTGTTAATAACTGGCAGCAGCCTCTTTTCTGCGCTAAGAGCCAACCTAGTTTAAAGATGAAAAAGACGAAGTTTCTTCGTCTGTCATGTTGGCAGTCTGGTTTTCGCCAGCCCTCCGGCTGTATCGATCCGTGGCCGCCATTCTCTTTTGTTCGTTTGAGAGCTAACCTACGTTCTAACTTCTGCAGTGATTTTTCATAGTTTCTTTTTTGGTCTTCAACCGTATTTTGCTTTTTTTGAGTCGGGGTAGTGTATCCCGGCACAGTGTGTGTTTTTTCGTGCGGAAAAAAGTTTTGTGCGCGACGATGGACGCGGATGAAAATCCGCTAGCGGCGGTCCTTCTACCGGCTACGCCAGTTGGCGGGCCTCGCGTGGTGTCGGGAGTCGAAATACCGCGGGCCGAGCAGCCGCGCCGTTCGGATCGTAAAAAATGCCCGAAAAAATTTTTTATTCCCGATGAGGAGTCCGGAGGGACAAAGAGGCCGCGTGTGGCGGTGGAGAATACCGCGGTACGGGAGGTTACGTCGGCCCCTCGGGGTGTCGGGCAAGGCGCGGGATCGACGTCGCACCCGCAGGGGGTAGAAGGGACTACCCGGGACCCTCCGAGGATAAATGGTAAGTGCGAGAGGGGAAAAACGTCGGCCCCAAGGGGTGTCGGACAAGGCACGACCACGTGCGGTAACCCTCATCGGCATGTCCGCATAGTCGGAGATGTCGGCCCCCCGCCTCATACCATGCGCACCACAGGCGCTCACCACCTCCTATCGTCGGCCTGTTATGGCGTCAGACACCATACGTCGGCCTATTATGGCGTCGGACAAGATGAGGCGGGGGCGGGCCCCAGTTACTACTGGCCCCCACTTCATGCGTCGGCCGTCTGCGGTGGCGGACAGGAAGGACTACCGTCCCATGCGTCGGCCGTTTACGGTGTCGGACAGGAAGGACTACCGTCCCATGCGTCGGCCGTTTACGGTGTCGGACAGGAGGGACCACCGGCCCAAGGGCCGGCCGTTTGTGGTGACGGACAGGAGGGACCACCGTCCCATGCGTCGGCCGTTCTCGGCGTCGGACAGGAGGGACCCCCCCTACATGCGTCGGCCGATCTCGGCGTCGGACAGGACGCCGAATGTGCGTCGGATTCGGAGTATTTTTCGGAGGGGGCGTCGTCGGAGGACTCCCGCCAGCTTCCCGACGTACAGGGGCCATCGATAACGGGAGCGTTGTCAGCCCCGGCGACCGCACAGGCGGACCCGGCCTGGCTCCAGCGTCACTTGGAAGAGAGTCGGGCACCGGTCGAGGCGGCACCCGACATCCATGACAGAATATTAACAATTTTGGGGGAATACATTCGCTCAGGGGTGCCTCGGGAGTATTATAAGACCCTCATGGAGAAGTACACGCCCAGGGGCGGGTTGAGTTTTCTATCCCCGCCGGCGATGGATAAGCTGATAAACGACGCGATTGGGAAGTCGGCCCAACTCAGGGACACCACCGTAGTACGGGGCCAGGCGATCCAGGCGGCGGCGCTGGTCGCCACGGGGGCGGCGCTTTCAAGTTTGGTCGTGGAGGGGGCGGACCTCAACGACCCGCCACTGAGAAATAGGCTGCTGGATGCTTTGTGGCACTCCTCAGCGCTTCAATGTGCCAATTTTCACAAAATATCAAGGGAGCGCAAAAGAGCGGCTCTTATTCCCTTCACGGGGGAGTTCCGGGAGGTGGCCATGGCGGCGGATATTGGAGACAAGTACCTCTTTAACGGTCAGGCCCAGGTGTGGCTGCAACAACTGACGGAGACTAAACGGATCTCAACCCAGCTGATGCCGAGACGGCAGTACCGTCAGGGTCGACAAGCTCAGGTCGCACCGCCACCGCGGGCTCCCCATCCACCGCAACAGGAGTCGGGAAACGCCAGGCGCCCCGCAGCACGGACCACCTACCCGTCGCCTGCTCAGAGGGGCTCTTTCAGGTCTTTCCGCGGCCACAGCCGGCGTCAACGTCAAGGGCCCACGAGGAGGACGTCCCCCAAGGATCGCCGATAAGCACAGAGGTAAGATATGCTGGCCGCTTAACAAATTTTTATCACGCCTGGAAGGCGCTGGGAGTGCGACCCACCATTCTAGAATGGGTAAAGGGATACAGAATTCCATTCGAAGGGCACCCCCCCCCTTTCTACGGACCCCTCGGGGGTTCCGAGTATCCCTTCAGCCCACGTCCCAATCATGAATGAATTTATTCACAAATTATTGAATATAGGGGCAATTTCAAAATTCCCTAAAGGGGAGCCTTTTTTCCAATCCTCCGTTTTTCTCATCCCTAAGGAGGGGGGCCGTTTCCGATTTATTCTGAATTTGAAAGGGCTGAACGAGTGGCTGAGGGTGGATCATTTCCGATTGGATGACCATCGATCGGTTTTGCAAATGCTGCAGCCCGACATGTTTGGGGGGGTAGTAGATTTTACCGATGCATATTTTTTGGTTAACGTCCATCGGGCCTACAGGCGGTACCTAGTATTCGCCTGGGGGGAGGAGTTGTTTTGCATGAATTGTCTCGCCATGGGCCTAGCCTCCGCTCCCTATATGTTTCACAAGTTACTCCGCCCGGTAGTAGGGGTGCTGAGGAAGAGGGGGATATTAATAATTAATTATTTAGATGACTCCCTAATCCTAGGAAGGTCGTATGACGCATGCGAGGCGGCGATTGGAGCGGCCTTATCGCTGTTCGAGACATTGGGTTTCATTATCAATCGGGAGAAAAGCCAGCTTTCCCCCGCGCGAGTAATAACTTTCTTGGGGTATATATTTGATTCGAGGAACATGACCATAGGGACCCCGCCGACAAAGGCGGTAAAATTACGGTCGGCAGTAGATGAGGCCCTTCGAGAACCGCGAATGGCGATCCGTCAACTCGCTCGGCTCATCGGGGGGTTGATAGCGGTAAGTCCCGCGGTACCCTATGGGTTGCTCTATGTACGGGCGCTGGAAAGAGATCGCTACTTGGCGTTGCGGGCGCAGGCGGATAATTATGACGCCGAGTGCTCATTATCGAGTTTGTCACGGGGGGATTTACGTTGGTGGCGGGAGGCCTTATTCCGGCCTCCGGCTCGAATTCGCCAGGATATTTACGAGGAGGAAATTTTCACGGACGCCAGTGATACCGGGTGGGGGGGGTATTCCGACCCGCACCGAGTGGGAGGGTGGTGGTCGGCGACCCAACGAGAGGCCCATATTAATGAGAAGGAGATTCGGGCTATCCTACTTACCCTTCGGGCACTGGCGTCAGACTGGTCTCATAAGTCTATTATCCTCAGGGTGGACAACACTACAGCGATAGCCGCCGTAAACAAATTTGGCAGTGTACGTTTCCCACACTTTCACAATTTAGTAAGGGATATATGGCAGTTTTGTGAGACGCGAAAGTTGTGGGTGTTCGCTTCGTACATTCCTTCAGCGGAAAACGTGATAGCAGATTTTGAGTCCCGCAGGGACAATAGACATACGGAATGGGGACTTAGACGCCACCTGTTCCTGGAAATATCTAACCAATTAGGGACACCGAATATTGATTTGTTCGCATCCCAGGACCTACACCAATGTTCCCGGTTTTTCTCATGGTTCCCACACCCGGAGGCGGAGGGGGTGGACGCGTTCACTCACCATTGGGGGGAGGAATTTTTCTATGCCTTCCCCCCCTTCACTCTCCTTCCTCGGGTGTTGCATAAGATACAGACGGACGGGGCTAGGGGCATAGTGGTGGCCCCGGAATGGTCGTCCCAAATTTGGTTCCCAGTTTTTATGAGCCTAGTAGCGTCCGTCATCATTCGCTTAACGCCAGATCTTAACCCCTTGTTTTCTCCTTACAGCTCGGAGCACCACCCAGCGGCGCCGACGCTAACCCTGATGGTAGCGATATTGTCCGCAGATCCTTCCTCGCTCGAGGACTCTCGGCCTCGATAGCGGATACCCTGTGCGCATCGATCGCGGCGTCAACCTACCGGCAATACTGCTCGACGTACAGGCTGTGGATGGCCTTCTGCCGTTCCCGCTCATGGGACCCATTACAGGTATCAATAATGAAGGTGCTAACATTTTTCCAGCATATATTAGACTCCACGACACATACCTATACTTCGTTTAACACGCATCGCTCGGCTCTCGCCCTACTTACGGATAAGGATATAGGGCGTAACGGGGATATTCGGCGTTTTCTTAAATCGGTCTATAGATTGAGACCAACGGGGGCGCGGTACCAATCAACTTGGGACCCAACTCAAGTGTTAGATTTTTTTCGTACTTCCACGGACCAATCGATCGAATTTTTGTCACGTAAACTTTTGGTGCTGCTCTTGCTGGCGTCGGGCCAGCGAATGCAGACAATTCGGGCTATTCGGAGGGCAGATATTCATTTCTCGGTTTCCCAGGTAACGATTTTTGTCCCGCAACTGCTTAAATCTTCCCGGCCGGGGGCGGTAGCCCCCTCCATCACCCTCCCCTTTTTACCGGCGGATCCGGGGGCATGTGTCCCGTCGTGTATCAAGGCGTACCTCCGTCAGACGTCACATGTGGCATCGCCCGGGGACCCCCTATTCTTGACCACTAGAGGGCGCCGGACCCAGGCGTCATCCGCGACGCTTGCCAGGTGGGTGACGGATATTCTGGGAAAAGCGGGGGTGGATACTAACTTGTTCTCGGCCCATTCGACCAGACATGCCGCAGTCTCTGCGGCGGCTAGGAAAGGGGTTCCAATTGATGTTATCTTCGCGGCGGCCGGATGGTCAGCCCGTTCCAAAATGTTTTGCCAGGTGTATAACAGGCCGCTCTGTTCGCAGGACTCCTTTGCCAGAGCGGTGTGGGGAACGACTCCGTCGACGTCAGTCTCCGATCGCTAGGAGCAGCGAGTGGCTCAATGTATTTTTTGTTCTTTGGACCCCAAGCCCATGGCTTGGCTTTTTTTTGGTTTTTTTTTAATGATTGAGATAGATCAAGTATTGTAGTATTCTACATTATGTTTTAAATTGGTGCACCAATTAAATTCGTTTTCCTAAATATCGCTGGAGTGGGAGTCTGTTTGCTTGTTTCCAACACACTTTCAACGGTGGGAGCAGGACCAGGGGGGCGGACCCCCGGTAGGGTTCCTCACTTACACCGCAAACCTAGTGACCCTCACCCCGCCAGGGCGGGGGTACCCTACCAGGAACGATCGTGAGTTTGCGTTTTTTTTTTTTTTTTTCTGGGTTGATCTTCCTGGAGGGTATCGAGGTGCGGAGAGGGAGATGGGCCCGTCGGACCAGCGTACCCGGGGTAGTCGGGGGCCTGGTGGATGGATCCTTCTAACAGCTGCCAGTTATTAACAAATCTCTACCTACCGAAATATAATTAAACAATCAACCTACCTGATGGGACAGGTTGATTAGGATTATATTAGGTAGGGACGAGATTTGTTAATTACGTCCCACCCGGCTTTCTTTGTATTTTGCCCGGCTGGGCCGGGGGTGGCAAGAAAGCCGCTCCCGTCCCTACGCATCCACCAGGGATTTCCCTTCAAACTGAATGGCGGCCACGGATCGATACAGCCGGAGGGCTGGCGAAAACCAGGCTGCCAACATGACAGACGAAGAAACTTCGTCTTTTTCATCTTTAAACTAGGTTGGCTCTTAGCGCAGAAAAGAGGCTGCTGCCAGTTATTAACAAATCTCGTCCCTACCTAATATAATCCTAATCAACCTGTCCCATCAGGTAGGTTGATTGTTTAATTATAATCGCGGAGTATGAAGTCGAGTTGGTTGTTCTATGATTTTTTAATGTGGCCACATTGTTAATTAGTGCTTACCTACCAGGGCGGCGGATAGGTGATTTCACCAGATGGTAATATCATCATCCAGGGTCTGTTTACCATGTTAAACTTGGCTTGTTAGCTCATTCTAATACTCCATTTTTTCATTCGTGATAATAACCCTAAAATTAAGATAGATAAGAATATTCGTGATATAATAAATCATCTTATTATATTTCTTGTTTTTGTAGGTACGATCATTACAATTACTATACCAAAAATTAGGAATAGAAAAGCGATTTAAAAAAAGTTTGATGAAAAAGGAGTTCGTGAGGATCTTTTGGGGTCAAATCCACATTCGAATGGGGATATTTTTCCTAATGTGTTTTTTTTTTTTTTTAATTAATTTTTCTACATGGTATTTGTGGTGATCGGCTGCTCCCTAACACTATGTAAATAGCGTCGCTTGCATTATAAGCCGCGTCTAAAGGCTTCCCAGAGCGGGGTTCCCCTACCCCTCTCTGGGGATGTATCAAGGGGTATAAAAGAAGCTGTGAACTGCCAATAAATTGTCATGTGACCACACAAACCGACTCAAGTAGTCTCGTGTATTTATTCCTACTTTTAGCTCCCGCTGGATCATCACACTGGTCACCCCGACGTAGAACACGCACCTTCACCTTCGCATCGGCTTCTCGCCTACTACGATCGCCGGCGAGGCGGCGGCGCCCGACGACGAACACGCAACCTTCGCCGGCTTCCCGCCTTCAGCGATCAGCGCCCCGCCTTCTCGCTTCCTGCGATGGCTCAACACGCACCTTCGCCCCGGCCTTCTGGGAACGCAACACCGGCGATGTTAATACACCTCTCGCCCCAGCTTCTCGCCTTCTACGATCTTCAGCCTACGGCGACAACTCGACGTGAGACACGCACATTCGCCCCGGCCTTCTGCGAACGCAACCCCGGCCTTCTGCGAACGCAACCCCGGCGATGTTAATACACCTCTCGCCCCAGCTTCTCGCCTTCTACGATCTTCAGCCTACGGCGACAACTCGACGTGAGACACGCACATTCGCCCCGGCCTTCTGCGAACGCAACCCCGGCCTTCTGCGAACGCAACCCCGGCGATGTTAATACACCTCTCGCCCCGGCTTCTCGCTTTCTGCGATCTTCAGCCTACGGCGACAACTCGACGTGAGATACGCACATTCGCCCCGGCCTTCTGCGAACGCAACCCCGGCCTTCTGGGAACGCAACACCGGCGATGTTAATACACCTCTCGCCCCAGCTTCTCGCTTTCTGCGATCTTCAGCCTACGGCGACAACTCGACGTGAGACACGCACATTCGCCCCGGCCTTCTGCGAACGCAACCCCGGCCTTCTGCGAACGCAACCCCGGCGATGTTAATACACCTCTCGCCCCAGCTTCTCGCCTTCTGCGATCTTCAGCCTACGGCGACAACTCGACGTGAGACACGCACATTCGCCCCGGCCTTCTGCGAACGCAACCCCGGCCTTCTGCGAACGCAACCCCGGCGATGTTAATACACCTCTCGCCCCAGCTTCTCGCCTTCTACGATCTTCAGCCTACGGCGACAACTCGACGTGAGACACGCACATTCGCCCCGGCCTTCTGCGAACGCAACCCCGGCCTTCTGCGAACGCAACCCCGGCGATGTTAATACACCTCTCGCCCCGGCTTCTCGCTTTCTGCGATCTTCAGCCTACGGCGACAACTCGACGTGAGACACGCACATTCGCCCCGGCCTTCTGCGAACGCAACCCCGGCCTTCTGGGAACGCAACACCGGCGATGTTAATACACCTCTCGCCCCAGCTTCTCGCCTTCTACGATCTTCAGCCTACGGCGACAACTCGACGTGAGACACGCACATTCGCCCCGGCCTTCTGCGAACGCAACCCCGGCCTTCTGCGAACGCAACCCCGGCGATGTTAATACACCTCTCGCCCCGGCTTCTCGCTTTCTGCGATCTTCAGCCTACGGCGACAACTCGGCGTGAGACACGCACATTCGCCCCAGCCTTCTGCGAACGCAACCCCGGCGATGTTAATACACCTCTCGCCCCGGCTTCTCGCTTTCTGCGATCTTCAGCCTACGGCGACAACTCGGTGTGAGACACGCACATTCGCCCCGGCCTTCTACGAACGCAACACCGGCGAAGTTAATACACCTCTCGCCACGGCTTCTCGCCTCCTGCGATCGACAGCGAACCGCCTACGCCCACCACTCGTCAGATCCACGACCAACCAGAGAAAATCTCGTTTTTCCCGCTGCTTACTTAACGAGAGCGACCATCAACGGAGCATTCATTCCTCGCATCTACACCTTCAGGAACAACAAAGAAGAAAATGAAGACCAGAGCTACGAAGACACCGGAACCGCCTCATACCCTTCTCCCTCCTCCTCGTGTGGCTACCGTCAACGAGGAGTTGCAGGTGATCCA
This sequence comes from Leptopterna dolabrata, assembly GCA_954871275.1. Classification (NCBI taxonomy): domain Eukaryota; kingdom Metazoa; phylum Arthropoda; class Insecta; order Hemiptera; family Miridae; genus Leptopterna; species Leptopterna dolabrata. The sequence continues at coordinate 32,479,779 of OX940986.1, read as the reverse complement.
GCACCACCGACAACCGCGGCCTTCAATGCAGCCTCTCAATAGGACAACCGTCTACAAAGAGCTTCCAGTAGCTTCGAGATATATCGAGGAACATTTTACACACGTAAAATTACTACTCGATACTCTAACAAAATACGGCCTCCAAGTCAACAAGTCGAAGTGTCAACTAGCCCGCACCTCCTTCGAATTCCTCGGCCACATCGTATCACCCAGCGGCGTTACACATCTGCCCGATCGAACGGCCGCCCGTAAGCGACATAATAAACGCCTACTACACTGCTCTCACGACTCCGAAGCCGCCTTCGAAGCAACGAAACATGTCCTCGAGAGAGCTGTAACACTGGCACATCCTGGCCCGACTCAGCACCCCGGCCGTACTTACCTACAGCTCTACAGCGCCCGGTCTTCCGTCACAAACACGGCCTATCACACCCTGGGACTCAGGCAGGCGCGTAGCGTCAGGGGTACCGGGGGTACCGGCGCTACCCTACACGAAAAATGAAAAAAATTACATTCCGTAGGTAGGTAGCAATTTGAATTGTCCACTCATAACTCCATCCTCCATGACTCTCCCTCCATGAACTATCCTCCAACCTCCATGTCTGCCAGTCATGGACGAAAAACAGCCAAGTATCGATTAGTCGATTAGAATCATATGGTTTTCGGCAGTTTTCGAATATTTGAAATCTCAAGGTCGCTGGGGTACCGCTACCAGTCCTGCGGAGGCCCAGAATCCGATATGTGTGTGTCTCTACATCGTCTGTGTGAGTGTGTTTGCGTGTGTGAGTGAGTGTCTTACACATCTTCAGGAGACTGTGTTAGTAAGTTGGGCTAGCGCAAATATCCAGCATATCCAATCTTGGTGAGGAGGGATACTGGCGTATGGATCGATTGTAGCTATCAATTAAAAACTTGAGAAAAAAACTTTGACAACTTCTAGTGTCACTGTCATCCATTTTGCTTTTCGGAAGCTATTCTTACGACGGCCTGTTTTCTCATAATTATATTACTTGTAGTTTTCACAATAATTGTTCCTAATTTCAGGTTTAGTTGTTTGAATTCGAATCTTTCCTAGTGTCCTAGTCTCCTCCTAAAATCGATAGTTGTTGCGTTAATTGTTCCGTGGTTCGGCGTTCGTTTAGTTCTCGTAGTTTTAGCGAAAAGAACGACATCATCAGAGCCGGCCGTTCAATCTCAGCGTTGCCTGATTTCAAGAGAGTTGTGAAGGAACGTAACCGTGAGTACACTCGGCATTTCACTGTTGAAACATACAATAGGTACCAATGGTTATCAGGCTGTAGTTCGAAAAACCTTTTATTTTGTTTGCAAGGGAATGTTATGAATTATTTCTAATGAATTTGGAAGATCAATAATATCATAAAATTCCTTTGACAAACAGCTTACTAAGAACTGCTTCACATTTACATTTTTAGAGTGTGTGAGGAAGTGTGAATGTTGGTGGGGGGGGGGGGGTGGAATTCATTGCGGTACCCCCGTCACCAGAGGCACGCTACGCTCCTGGACTCAGGCCTCTCCTGACTCCGTCTTCACTGGGACCCAGGCGCAGCCGTTACTCCAGGTGCGGCCAACGTCACCTGCTCCGGCACCTCCTGCCTCGCCATTCAAGCCGCCTCGGAAGATCACCTCTTCCAGCCGCCCGTTCCAGCGCTCACCGAGACATCGCCCTCGACACTTCCAGCTGGACCGCATCCGAGCACGTTCACGCATCCCACACCGCAGCCGCCGCTAACACACGACGGCGAGACACCACGAACTCCTCAAGCCACCCACCTACACGGCAACTACACAGCTCACACGCAGCCTCTTTCACCAACACCGACGCCTCATCAACAAGATTCATCGTCATTTACATAATTGCAGTATTTAACTTCAATTCTGGGGGGAGCAGTGTGGTGATTGGCTGCTCCCTAACACTATGTAAATAGCGTCGCTTGCATTATAAGCCGCGTCTAACGGCTTCCCAGAGCGGGGTTCCCCTACCCCTCTCTGGGGATGTATCAAGGGGTATAAAAGAAGCTGTGAACTGCCAATAAATTGTCATTTGACCACACAAACCGACTCAAGTAGTCTCGTGTATTTATTCCTACTTTTAGCTCCCGCTGGATCATCACAGTATTATTATGATAATTGATAATAATATTGCTAATATAAATGGTAGTGTAATTTTTAATATTACTTGTACTTTTAGCATGGAACATGCTTTAGCCTTGGACTAACTAGCCGAAATGACTGTGTAGGTAGGTCATCACTCTTCCAGTATTCACCTCAGTTTATCAAGGTCCCGTCACCTTGAGCAAACTTTCTCCCTTTGGGGAAAAAGAAAGGATCATGGATATGTCTCTCCCTCACATAATGTCATGATCACTTTTAAAAACATCGTTAATATGGTGGAAATACCCAAGTAATTTAATCGCCTTCAGTTTTCGGGTTGCATTCAACTATTTGAATACTCTTTACGACCTCTTCTTCACAATACGTGGGGTACAGATCAGGTGAGTGGCTCCTAAAACTAATTTCCAAGGTTGGTACACTTAGGCTAATTTCTAAGGTAGGTAAAGGCTATGAAAACTAAGGTAGGTACACTTGCCTAGTAACGCAATGGTTGTACGTGACAATCTATAGGTTTATTAAATACATTCATGTAACATCTTCTTACGGTTAATAGGGCGGAAATTAGATGTGGGAGCCACTCAGCTGATCTGGACCCTGTGCATCGTCAGGATGACGTCCTAAGGAGGCTACATGCCGAATTTCAACTTCTTACGGTTAATAGGGCGGAAATTAGATCTGGGAGCCACTCAGCTGATCTGGACCCTGTGCATCGTCAAGATGACGTCCTAAGGAGGCTACATGCCGAATTTCCACTTCTTACGGTTAATAGGGCGGAAATTAGATGTGGGAGCCACTCAGCTGATCTGGACCCTGTGCATCGTCAGGATGACGTCCTAAGGAGGCTACATGCCGAATTTCAACTTCCTACGGTTAATAGGGCGGAAATTAGATGTGGGAGCCACTCAGCTGATCTGGACCCTGTGCATCGTCAGGATGACGTCCTAAGGAGGCTACATGCCGAATTTCAACTTCTTACGGTTAATAGGGCGGAAATTAGATCTGGGAGCCACTCAGCTGATCTGGACCCTGTGCATCGTCAAGATGACGTCCTAAGGAGGCTACATGCCGAATTTCCACTTCTTACGGTTAATAGGTCGGAAATTAGATGTGGGAGCCACTCAGCTGATCTGGACCCTGTGCATCGTCAGGATGACGTCCTAAGGAGGCTACATGCCGAATTTCACCTTCTTACGGTTAATACGGTGGAAATTAGATCTGGGAGCCACTCAGCTGATCTGGACCCTGTGCATTACGGTTAATAGGGTGGATCTACCTAGCCTTCACTTTTCGAGTTAATAATAATCTAAAGTGCTCCTACCATGTCGCGGAATTTCGTGTCGCGAAAAATATGTCGTTTAAAAATTCCTTGACCCCCAGCCAAAAGACATATCCATGTCAAAATGTCACGCGGAATGTGTCACGAAAAATTGGTCACAAAAATGGTCACAAAAAATGGGTGACGAAATTTTTTAATGATTTTCACGTACAACCGAGTCGTTTCTAGGGAAATGAAACTTCTTTAGTTTTCATCGGACAAAAATCGTTCTCCATTCGTTGGAAAGCTCTCGATTTATCACGCATTTATGTCGCAGTTTTATATTTATCTACGAGATATTAATCCAACAATGCGATGTTATAAATGGTTAGTAAACAATGTTATGTACGAGGGTCGAAGCTTCATTACCAGGGAAGCTAATTAGAAAACATACATCGTATCCATTGCCGTCATGACAACTATAAGAAGTAGTGAGAAATAGTGAGTTGAGAAGTAGTGAGTAATCATAAGTGCTATAAACCTTTATAGTTGTGCAAGAACCTGAACCGCGAGTCCTCATTTACAAACAGAGAAAGAAGACATAGCTAAAGCATGTTCCATGTTTCTCGATTTTTAGCCGCAGGCTCCAAACGGTAAGCATCCAGGGGGTCCAGGGGGGCTTGCCCCCCTGGCGAGGCGCGAAGCGCCGAGTTTTATATTGTAATGTGAATTTTAATTTATTAGTTATCATTATCATATCATAAGTTATTGTTTATTCATAATCGTGCTATTTTCCATTATTTTTTGGTGTTTGTTTATGAGTTGCTGTTGTATTATTTGGTATGATTTTATGTTAGAAATAGCCAGAGCAGTAATTAAATGTGAAATGCTTGATCATGACATTTTCTTAATTTCCTCAAACCCTACCCGAAGTATAACAGAGGAACGTATCAAGGAATTTCAGTCATCCTTAAAAATGTAAAATGTTTTCAGTTGGTTTCGATGTACTTGGCGACACAACACCAGAGTCTCCTTGTTAGTGTCATTTCGTAATCCTATTTAGGTATTTCTTCTAAAAGATCTTTTGATTGGAAGTCAGATATAATAATTTTATACTAAAAAAGTAGCTACCTCATCAGTAAATGGTAATAATATATAGGAATAATCATACTACGTCTACAACGTTTCAATATCTTTATGCCCTCAATTCTCATGCAATATTAGTCCCCCCCCCCCTCAATAATGCAAATGAAGTTAAATTATGTAGTATCAATCTGCTGAGCTCTAGATTTACATCAAAAACATTTGGTTGATCGACGTCGGAAGAAAATTGACTACTTATAAAGACTTACATAATAAAGGTGTGAATTTTAATTCTCATCCCCGTTATTCGCTTTCCTATTTTTTGTCAAACCTTCAGGTACGTACAGTCAGTCTCGTCACACTCTGAGAAATGACTGGCTAAATCTGTGTGAATCGTAACGGTACATTAACAGGTGTCTGCAGTTACGTAGATTCTCTCAAAACATGGTAAGTAGGTACGTACCTATCTAACCTACGAGAAATAGTTCTGATTCGACTATAACAATGTGGTGGCAAACAGAAGTAAAGTTTATAGTTGACTGGATGTTAACTGTAAACTGCCTTCCCACATTCCCTCCCACGACAGAAAAATTAATCGCTAACATAACTCGTATCACCGAAACATTGCTGTTGAATTTATTCATAATCACATAATATTAAATACAAGCTCTAATACACGCATTTCAATACCAAGGCTGTCCTCCTACATCTAGAAGTGATACTGGGACTTAGGAATGGACAACTTTCACGGTTCTGAGCAGTTACCAACCCTGCTAGTAGGACTACGGGATGTCAGCAGCATCAACTGGTTTAGGTAATTGTTTTGAATTTTTCGAACCAAATCGACTAGAAAACGGCGTCAGCCTTAAGTTTTTAGAAATAATTCGGCGCTGTGCCAGCTATCAGGAGACAAGGGAAACGCTGCACCATTTATTTTATTAAATTTTTTATTTTAAATTTTGCAAATGAAATTATTTTAATAGGAAAGATGTGTAAAAATTTATTCTGAAAGAACTTTTTTCATGGCTATGGCTACTGGCTAATGCAAAATGGAAAAAAATAAAAAAATAAAAATAATAATAATAATAATTTTGGCGTACTACGCTTGTTCAGTTTTTCAATCTTGAAAGTATAATTTCGGCAAAGTGTCTGTAGGTACTGCGCACCTACTCTAAAAACTTAATATAGACAACCTTGACGAACCTTGTTGAAGAGGCGAGTACCTACAAATTACTTCTCGATGTACTTAGTTACTTACATGCAAACTTCGGAAAGTTGTGATTAATTATATTACCTACCTTGATCTTGTTTCTCCATTTCGACTACTGAATCAGTTTCTCCTCTTCTTCCCACTGATCACAAACACGTCATGACTCGCACCCAAAAATCCCAACAAAACCGCTTCATACAGCGGTGTAAACCAACCAAAAGATATTTTTTAATAATGATAACCCTGAACTGGTTAATTGATAAGTTATCTTCTAGTAGATGTATAGTAGATTATCAGGTTTCCCTGAGAATCGCAAGTGGAGTTTGGAGTTGGTAGGTATCACACTTCTCAGACCACTTGGAGCAAATGCGAAACGAAAAGCAAAAACTCATCATTTCCACTTTTGTGATCGTCAAGATAACTTCAATCGCTGTAGGCAATCGATTTCGTGAAAAGCGTGGCGACCTTAGCCAGCCTGTTGACGACTAATGTGTTTTATGAGTTATGTACCACATTACTTCAACGGACTCTAATTTCTCAAAATGAAACCTGTTTTATCCTTCTAACATGCATCTCCTGGGACTGTATGGGGGGGTCTGGCCGATTTTTGGGCAGATTTGCAATGTATTTCACATACTGCAACCAGTCTGTACATCTAGTAAAGGTGTTTCAGACCAGTATTACCATACATAACCACTGTTCCAGTTTTGGAGGTAATTAACTGGAGGTCACGTTAGTTGTCTGCACCATGTATGAAGATGGTGCAGGTGGGACTGCTGGATAAAATTGACAAAGTATGTCAATAAATTGAGCCCTGAGCCAAAAAGCCGTCTGTAGAGCTCGTACGGTTATTCAAACCAAATCAAAATAATTTATTTGTAGAAATCACTTACATGATCGTAACAAGAGTTCTGTTAGGTACTTCGCCAAAAAACGAAAATAATAAAAATAAATTGGTACTTCAATACTTTGGTGAACAAGCGGAAACAGGCACAAATTAATTTAACTATACCAGCTCTCCCTCGGAAAAAAGAGTATAACGATCGGAATGTCAGAATATACCTAATACTGGGGAGTTTCTACATAAGAATTATTTTCAGGCAAGTTACATATTTTTAAGAAAAAGGTAGATGGGGTGCAATAATAATTTATTGCTTTCTTCAGTAGTATGAGGTACTTCCCTTTTTATTCCAGTTCCATTTTACAAGTGACTTAGGGAAATAATAGTTCATCAATAGGTACTGATATGTAGTACCTCCACAAACCGGTCTTGAAAATCGCGACATTAAATTTGCATTTCCTTCTTGGTGGCTTTGGCCCCATCGTTTGACTACAGTCACCTAGGAGCGAGGACGAGGGCAAAGAGAGCAAGAGCAACTTCCAACATCTCATTCTTCTTATCTTATGGCTGTTGGCTGTAGAGAGGGACCTTTGCGTGGCCATAGAGTGTATGATGGTGGTGGGAGAAGAAGAGGAGGCGATTTTAGGTTGGATCAATGTATTCAGCTTAAGGATATTAGTATAGGTAGGTGGTACGTCAAAGTTACTGTTTTCAAGTTCTCTTCTCTGTCTTTGAAAAAAGAGTATATTAGGTTCTGGTAAGAAAAAAGAGAAGAGTATAGAGAAGCGGTTCCCAACCTTTTTTCACTGCCGTACCCCTTGAGATAAATTTATTTCAAATTGTACCCCCAAGAAAAAAAGTTGAAAGAACATTAATCATGGAAAGTAAATATTTACGCAAGAGTTTTTTAAATATTTTATTTGACAATAAAGTTATTGCTCCAAAATTAGGCCTATATGTGTTTCTAGTAAACTTAGTAAATTCTAAATACCAATAACTGTAAAAAAAATAATAACAAATTAAATACAATGTTTCTTATCACGAAAACATACTAGAATTAGCAAATAAGTTTATCGAAAAAAAAAAGAAATCAAAATTATTCTTAAAACAAGTCAAAACTGTTTTAGTGTGACCTTTGGGCCTGTTTTGTTAAAAATTTCCGTACAAACAGGCCTTCCGTACAAAAACCTCTACATTTCCGTGCAAAACGGATATATATCCGTACGGGTTGGCAACACTGCTGCGGGGAGCTTCGGAGTGAAGGAAAATACTGACAGCGCTCCAAGCGGGATAGTGATGAGACGGGCCAAAGACCAACCGATAGCGTCGAGCGGTAGAGGGCGAACTGACCTTGACGAGCGAGCGTGAGTCAGGCCATCGCAGCGTGAGTGAGACCAGGCGCAAAAACATGAAGTCCGCCATTACCAAATATTTTCGGCGTACCCCAACCAGGTTGTTGCGTACCCCCAAGGGGTACGCGTACCCCAGGTTGGGAACCTATGGTATAGATATAGAGGAAAGGGCCTAAAAAATAGTATTAAAAAGAGTATGTCTGATAACCCTAAAATGGTCTCCCAGGGTAAGACCCCTTAGGCACAATAGTAGGTACCTACAATAATAGACGGAAGTTTGCGCAACTTTCGTAAGTGACGAAAATAATATATGAACTGCATCACGATTTCGGTTAACGGGCCAGCCAGGAATCACAACTCGTCTCGTGCAATGGCGCATAGCGGGAGCAATCTGAGGGTGAACTGGTACAGGGCAGTTCTCTTTTGCCAGTCGCTACCTATACCGAGCAGTGAACAGTACGCAGACTCGATGTCCATGCCGCCAACATATTGTGTGAGATTAAGCTCTAGAAAGCGGGCACACGAGCAGGAAGTGTACCAGTGTTTCAGGTTGCTTGAGTTCACACATTAAGCAAATTAGGAGGACGTATACTTGTTCCTTGTATGGTGAAACTTGATTGGTCCTCATAATATGCATATAATTATATAAATTGTTTTGATGGAAACTTTTGAGGTTCGGCCTGAATGAAATTATGTGTTGTCCCAAAGTTTCGGCCATTTATTTAGCCTTTATCAAGGGAGAGCTGTGAGTTTCCACGAAAAAACAACAATAATGCACAATTCACGGCACAGTCTACGCTGAGAAAGTAGATACTTGCGAATAAATCGTTTTTGCACATCTTGCAGCTTTGGCTTAAGCTAGGTTCACATGGAGGCGCAATTCCAGACGGCAATCCGGTACGGCAAGTCGTTCTGCAATACTATTTATTGACCAACGCAAAATGGATTATTGCAACGCAATGTCATGGATACTATATCAAAATCTCCAGATATTTTCCGCTGTCCGATCCGTGGCCGTATCCGAGACTGCGCACACCTCTCATGTTTGGTTGTTCAGCCATATTGAAATTCGAAATTCCTGGTTGATTTTGCGGGTTCGAGTTCGAGGTTATGATTCCGCTGCCATTTGAACGCCTCTGTGGCAAGAATTCTGGCAAACGCGTTGCCGTACCGGATTGCCGTCCGAAGTTGCGCCTCCATGCGAACCTAGCTTCACACTACCCAACACACACAGAGTTGCGTAGTGTAAGCCAAAGCAGCAAGTTGTGCAAAAACGATTTATTAACAAGTGTCTACTTTCTCAGCATAGACTGCGCCGCAAATTGTGCATTGTTGTTGTTTTCGAGGAAACTCTCAGCACTTGATAATGGCTAAATAAATACTTTGGGGCAATAAATCGTTTCATTCAGACCTAACCTCAACAATTTCCATCACAACAGTGTACATGAAATACGGTCGATAACGTCATCACAGTCGCATAAAATTATATAGCCCATATATTATTATATAACCGCATTTCGCAAAAATGAAAAATTATGTTACGTACTTAGGACCTTCAGAATGAAACTATTGGCCGTCCCTCGTGTACCTGACATCCCATATGCAAAAATAATTATCTGTCCGGTGAACCTCTGAATCTGGCGACAACTCTTCAGCAAGCTCATCGAAAATGATGCTGTTAGGAATTTGGTTTTCTGCCGGGGCCTCTAGGTGTCGAGTTATTTGTGAAACCAGGTTATTCACGTCGACAGGTGGTAGGTACATTGACAACTTGGCCAATGATGCTTTTACTGGGTAGCGTGTTCGTATCTGAGACGCCTGATTTGCATGAATGGAAGTCTCCGAGAATCAAACAAATCAACGTAGGTTTAATAAAGCAGAATTTAGCCTCACTCAGCTGATGAGGGTGGCTCCTTGGCTTCTGGTCACTGTTACCCCACAGTACCAAAGAGGCTCAGTTTTAAATAGAATAATAACCGCCGCGCATCTTTTGTGACTGTCAGTTTCAGGCTGGTAGGTCACGGCTAAAACATGGTCCATGCTAAAAAGAAGAAAAACGCTGCAAATTATTACACAACGGTTTATTTACCTGTACAAATCCCCCTTCTGCGTGGATTACCGTTTCCTGTGGTCAATACCTACCCTCCACCACCCCCAAGAAATCCCTAAATCGAGTACTGGAGCTGGCCCGAGAATTACTGTTTCATAAAAATGCGCAATAATTCATCATTAATTATTTGCCTTATGCTTCATGAATAACTACAAATAATATAATTATTGAATTATTGAATCCCGCGCATTTGTATGAAACATTAATTCTGGGGTCGGCTCCAGTACTGGATTTAGGGCTTTCCTGGGGAGGAGCTCGAGGGTTTTGACCAGAGAAAACAGTTATCTACGCAGAATCTACGCATCTATACAGGTAAATAATAAACCTTTGTGTAATAATTTGCAGCGTTTTTTAAGGTAAGAAAATGTGTCTTATGTTTATTTTCTGTTTAATATTTTAGGTGAAATGGGTTTCATCATGTCAAACGGTTGTGTATGTGAATCACCGTGTAGGTAGGTGAATTTTTTTTATTTAGGTGAAATGTCATCTAGGCGAAACAGTGTAGGTGAAATGTCATTAGGTGAAACGCATTAGGTGAAGTGAAGGTAAACCAGGCGTTCACTAGAGACTGATCTTGACGAACGGTTATGGCATTCATATTATGATTGCAACATCAGCATTAAACTATTAGGTAAGCATACACTTATTTAAGGTAGGTAGATAAGGTAACCTACCGATGCCTTTTCGTATGAGAGAAAGTTGGATAATGAATAAACGTTCTTGTACCCAAAATTATCTTTGTATTAAACAAAAAGACTTTTTTCCATATGGTTTTTTTAAATATTAAAATACACTTACTCAGTAATCTATAATCAAGATAAGACAAAATTATAATCAAATATCCATCAATTTTTAATAAATTATATGAAATTAAATTAACGTCGACAGAATAATTATTCTCTCTCTCACTGACAAAATTGTACTGTAATAACTCCATCAAAAAGAGATTCGTGGAAAGGGAAAAACTGAGCCTGGGGAAACAACGGAGAATTAGGGATGCCTCCAAGACATAGGATATTTAAGGAGGTGTAAAGTTACAAAATGATCGAATGACAAATACCTACTGTACTATCCAGATCCATTATCATTTAACTGAATTAGCCTAAAAATTACGTCTAATCTATTTGTATATTTGGTGATGCAACTTTAAGCGGTTTTGGGATTTTCAAGTTAACATTACGGAAACTGGACACTATTATGTATTGCTGGGTGGGTATAACAAACATGGAACCATAAAGACTACTTATGTACATTGAACGAATAGTATATATACACGAATTACGAGAGGTACCTATGTTTTGTGAAAGTATAATATCAGTTAATAAGTACTAATAAATTACTAGGAGTCGAGACGAAGGTACTTGCGTTAACAATTGATGAAGGGAGAAGAAAGTTGATTGGCGCCGTTCAACCATCATTCACTACTTGATTACCATTGCCGAAATGAGGAAAATCGGATACACTTCCGAATGATGTGAAGTTTTGTTGAATGGAGCCAAAACTTGCCTCTACAAAGTCAGGTACTGATTGGAGTTGTAGGGGTAAGGTAACAAACGATCAAAGCGCACATGTATTACAAGTCGGTATACGTATAGGTTTTCCAAGCAAATTCGGCATTTTCCAAACCAAATTAGGAATTTTTAATTTAGAGTTTTTACATTTCAGCTTAGGAAATTTCTACGAACTAAGCGATCTGCAGTTTCTCTGTTTGGCTGGCTCACACAACGGTCCCCCCAATTTTGACTTCCCGAATGGACAGTTTTCATGGGTCCCATTTTTTGGCCAAATTTTGTTCAAATCAGCAATAAATTATTTACCACATAATGAAGTATTTATGTAGGAAAGTATAAGCAGAAAAAAGTGTTAATTTTGAATGTCTGAGTTCCCGCTAGATATGACGTATCAGGTAAATAGCTGAGTAGTTCAACTCAAATACTGCTTGGAGCGCTAGTGCATCACTTTGAACGATGTACAGAACACCAATGGATGGATGGATGGAACCGAAAATGTATAAATAAATTAGAAAAACACGTCCTCAAAATCAAACCAAGAGAAGGTTCATGAAAAGTCACAGCACAGGTTCTTGAAGGTTGCCAAGGTTTACCATTTCTAATGTTGGGTTGTTAGCAGCACTGAGAACCTTCGCCTCCACCTCCTTGGGCCAACAGCCAATCAGCTATCAATAGACCTGGTACTTTTTTTTGTCACAGTTTTACTTTAAATCTTCCTCATTTAAAATTTATCGCTTATTTTTGAAAACGCTGGGCTTCAAACTACCATTTTTCCAAGATTTGACCCGTCTTCATTCCCTTCCCACTCATTATCAGCACCATCTTCCGGAAGGTGGTGAAACAAGAGAAGACATGTTCCATTTACCTAGTTTAAATCTGTTTTCAACAATGAACATTCACAGTTCATATAGTGAAAGTGACCCAAAAATTCGTCATTTATAAATAACAACAAAAATAAATAAATAAGAATGTGTAGAAAATAATATATCATTTTCATTTTAAAACTGTTGATATTTTATTTATCTAACATTCCCTATACGTGACAAGTACTGAATAATTAAGTAAATGATGGTTTACTTGAAACTGTAAAGTTCTTGATTCGGTTTGGAAAAATGCTAATTTAGTTTGGAAACCTGACTTGGAAAACCTATATAATATTGTTGATAATATCGAGATGTGTATCTATCAAATAAGTTACCTACCTATGTATATTACAAAGGCTGAACCTAAACTAGAGAGCAATTATTTAAATAGGTAGGTAGGTAAGGTTAAATACGTAACTATAAGTAAAGTTAAGGTTGACAAATTAGGTATTACGTTCAATTAAGTATGGAGCAATCGGGTAAGTCTTGGGGTTGAATAACAGTGAATCGTCGCTATGCCACGAAAGATTTCATATTTGAACATTTGTCAAGCTTTATTTCACGAGCAAAGACTCGAACAAAAATCATACCTATGTAAGAGTACAATGGACATCATTATATATAACATATATAATAGGTAGCACTAGATATCTATCAGGTCGAGCGGGCTCTTTATTATATACATGTAACGATTGGAAATATCACATACAGCGCTCAATAAATACGGAGGTACAGGTACATAAATCAACACATCTTATAGTTAGGTAGGTACATTCTTAGAGCTAAATAGCGATTCCGACTGGGCTGAAACTCAGATCTCGAGTGCCGTTGAGGGTCATGGAATTAAAAACTGATAATGATTATTATTTTAACAACATTCAAGCGATATTGAGTAACGAGCACGTTAATCGGTAAATTTCATGGAAATACGCCGTCCCGGCAATCAAGAGTGAATGCCGTAAAATGTTGAGTTGGTTATAGAAAAATTGACGTGTACAGTGGAACACCTTGAGTAGGTAATTAAACCTACATCGAGTTTCATACAATTCCTCACACATCTTTTATTTCGCGGTGCAAAAGGAAAATAATAACTCAACATTTGATAAAATAGGGAACATCTACATCAATCGAGACTACCTGTGTTGAAAACATTCACGTTATCCTGGTGCAGATCTTTGGAATGCTTACAAACAAAGAACCTAAATAATAGTAAGGTGAATGACATTTTTTGCAAAAGACATAGGTGGGAGACGTGGATTTCATCAGTTTTTGTTGGTTAATATTATAGGCCTATTGTCATTCGTCCGAACTTGACTGTAAGCGTAGGGGCTGCTCGTTGAGAGGTGAAGGCAGAGGTACCAGGCGGAGAGGAAGCCGGCGAAGGCGTTGGCGGAGATGGACGCGATCAGAAGAACAGTTAGGATGCTCTGCACCTGAAAATGCGAATTAGGTAGGTGTTGGATAATGTTTTGAATAGACGATGATGTTTTGGATCTGTCAAGAAAATCCAGGTCATGCAATGTGTAATAGCTTATGAATCTAGGGCCTACTGCTCCAGCACCATAAAATATTAGGAGTGAAAAAAAAAAAAAAAAAACTTCAACCATTGTTCAGTTGGCATTAATTTGTTCCCTCCGTACACTGTACCTAGCATTTTTCACAAAGTTCAGCAGCGACTCACCAGAGTTCTCTGGCTATGGATATTCAATATTCTAGTAGAGCATCCATGGTGGGCTCCACATACCAAGCATGTTATCGGAATAAAGCGACATAACGATGTCCTGCAATCAAAATCAAAACCTTGGCTCCTAAACTGGCGGTAGGTCCTGGGACCTAGTGTTCTCATGGCAACTGATCAAAGCGGCCCGCCACGCATGCTCAGTCGAGTAAAAGTGTTGTTCGCCACACCCACTTCGGGCCCTGTCCCCAAAATCTGATTTCCACTCCAAAACTGTTCCTTTTCACAATCGATTCGATCCCTTCGATTAAATTTGTCATCTGGATACGAGATGCCTCTTCGTCTTCTGATTAGTTCTTGTTGTCTTGCACACATTCGCTTTCTCTGCTGAGTCTGTTGTCAGTTTTCGATATTGTTTGCGTCAAATTTCGCGCGTTTTGCGTTCGGTCCGCTTCCGATGACAGATCTGTATTTGTGGTACCTAAGTGCGTTTTGTCCTGTTTGCTGTTTGCTGTGTGATTGGCGTCAACACACAGATAACTATCTAGCTTTTAGTCAACAGCTTCTCCATTCAAGTAGGCACTGGCCGACGGGTCATTGTTTTGTTGTATTTTAGTTTACTATAATTTTGTAACAAATGAATCTGGTGGCTAATTTGCAGCAGAAATTGTCGACTTTGTCGTACGACGATAGAGTGTTGATTAAAAGAGATAAGCTTTGCTGAATATCTTTCAATCAGTAAAAAAGGGAAGGGCGTTGTTGCCTTGGGGTATTTTGTAGACAAATCTGTTGGTTTTGTGTTCTGGTTTGGTGCCCCACCGTTTTCAAAGCCCACGCACTGCTACTGGCCAATTCCCAATGCTCTATTCTATATCCATTGAAAACTACTGAATTTCCCAATAACCTCTGCATCCATTGAAAACTACTGAATTTCCCAATAACCTCTGCATCCATTGAAAACTATTGAATCGCAACTGAAATCCAATTCCAATTCCAATTGAAAACGATTGAATTCCCATGAACCTCTATATCCACTGAGAACGATTGAAAACTATGAACACCAGGACAACCTGTATAGGATGCCAACCTGCTGAGGTTACTCATTTGTATAATTAAGGGCCCAGTCCAATTATAAAATCATTATTATTATTGTAGTCGCAGATATAGCAATGTACAAATGCTTAAATGAATGTTGATCTTCCAGATATAAAAAATGGTAAAATCTAATAAATTTTTCTTATACTATTCTCTCGGAGCACAAATTCACCGACGAACGCACCAGAACTGTCTTCAGACAAGTTAATTAGTTGAATGGATTTTAAACATTCAAACATTTTAAATTCAAAGTTTTCCGCTGTTCACTGCTCATAGCAAGCGAATTATATAAATTTAATGTGCTCTTACTGTTCCATAATTCGACATATGCCGTGATTTTTGTTATAGGCACCTAAGTACCGGTACATTTTATTGTCCGGGAAGATTGTAACAACCCTGTCCTTGCGATGGGCCTCAGGATGCGCCATCGGAAATCAAGTATGTAGATGTATACGCTCTAGATCTGATGGATGCTTACAGGTATCTGTTGAATACAGTAGTTAGCGGGTTACCTCGACGCAGTTGAGATCCTGATATGTTAGAACGTCCGTTCTAGATCGGCATATGCAAGGCATCACGAGGACGTTGGCCGGCTCGCAGATCATCCCTTGAAGATTCAGAAAATGATGACCGGCGAATCCCGCAGCTGTGAAACTCGCCACGGAGGCTCCGAACGATGCCAACATGCTCATTATCTAGGTACAAAAAGAGCGATAATTATGTTAAACAGGCGAAATTTATAGTAATTAGATCAAATAATTATCTTTTTTAAGCCCAGCAATAAACTGGCTGGTTAGCTGGCTATATACCCGCGGCAGTGTTCTTGCAGTTGTTACAACAAAGTTTTAAAAAGGAAGTAGGTAATCAAATCAATCATATTATGTTCTAAAGTAATCCATGGATTACATGGCTCTGCTTTGGTACTATGAGTGGAATTAGTTGTCCGTGTTCTTAATAGTACAGTATTTTGTAGGGTATTTTCTAGGATTTCGAAACAGAGGATTTTTTTTCAATTAACAATCCGGGCCACTGGGGAAATTAAGAAGCGACATTACGCGTTAACAAGGTTTGAACTTCAATGATCCAAATATGTGGAACACTAGGGACTATTGGACCAGATTAAAGGAAGACGATTTGTTTCGACCAATGGGTTGAAGGTTATAGCGGTTCAACGGCTTTCAGGTTGTCACATGCGCAGTCGCTCATACTGAGAAGAATGCGACGAAATTCATAAGGGGCCAATTATAGGACCTAACCCTGAACTACCATAAAAATTTGAGCCAATTTTGATCAATGGATTGGCGGTTATGGCGGTTCGCAAAATGCGTACACATACACTCAACTACCTGAAGGAGCTGATGTTTTAATTTATTTTTTTTTCAACATGGATATGTTTTGGGGATGGAGGGCAATCCTAAATTTCCGACACCAAAAAATATAATATAAAATAATATCCTAATATAAATAAAAACTCTGTAATTAATTTCATTCTTACCCTCCCTAATCACTTGAGGGAGCCTTTCTTCAATCCCAAAATTTCACCGTCCACAAAAAACATTTAAACCACATACATTTTCTCCGTTTTCACGGAAAACATTGAAATGTGGATAAATGCAACACGGTACTGTCAATTCGTGCGTCCAAAAACATGTCCATCATTCAATGTTTTTCCGAGAAATGGGGGAAAATGTTTTCTCTAAAAACACCTACCAAATTTGTTTGTTCACTGAACTGACTTGTTCGAAAAGTCCGGTAGAGAAAACACTGGTCTACTAAACGACTCTCATTCCTTTTGTTTCTTTGGATTCGTGTTCATCATCCGCTTTTCCCCCTCAAAATAATAAAAATTGTCTAAAAAGTTTAAAAACGAAAACGTAAGTCCTCGGCTTTAAAAACATGAGGCAACGCCGTAGTAACAAGCAAACTCCAAATGATAAATTCAAGTAAAGTAAAGTATTATACAAACAAAACACAATAATTACCTTGAAAGCCAGTACGTGATATTTGACTGGCATTCCAGGATACTCCTTCCGACAGGAGCACAAAAGGATGATACCGATAATGGACGCCATTAAAACCTGAAAAACGTATTTCCACTCATTATCTTTAGCACTAAAACGAAACAATTCTGACAATGAAATTCCGAACACCACTGATTCTTCAGATAGGTGAATGATTTGAGGAAAACAAGTTAGTGAGGTCCCAAGGGCAGAGAAGTCGAATTCTATTTATAAGTATTCTTTCATCAGTTCCTAAGGACCATCTTCAAGGAAAAGAAAAAAACTAAAAATACGCCTTTTGAATCCTGTAATTAATAAATCATTTTTGTTTGAGAACGATTTTTCCTTTGAGACATAATTAAAAGCTTTATTCCCCTGTTGTCGACATTACAAAGACTTTATCCTCCTAAGTAAAGGACTTCTCAAACCTTTGTGTTCTTCTACTTATCCCACTGACCTTTGTAAATATTGCTTCCGCTGCAGGCATTTTTCATACCGACGTTAACTTGCTGTTTTTTTCTTACTACAAAAGGTGGAAAACCCGACAGATTTTGTCCTTCAAATTCCCAACCGTTTTTGCGTTTCATGCATCACCTAACTACTGTATATAATGACGTCTGGCTGCACTCAATTCTTTGCAAACACCATAACTCGACGAAGAAACAGCCTAAACTAGCTGAAATCAGTGGAAATGGTTCACAGATCGATATGATGCACATGAGGTGCGCAAACGTAATTCCTGAACCTGCAATGATTCAGGAAATCATAACTGTGTATAATATTTACGCCAACTTATGCGTGGATGCAGTGAACTATTTGTGCATTATAACTTACCGGAAGACCGCTCCAGTACGGTATGTCTTTAAATGGAAGGTTTGGTGCCCAGAGGAGCAACCAAGCAGCCAGAGTGCAAATGGCAATGCCCATCAGGAGCTGGAGTATGAGGAGGGATGTTGCCAATTTGTGCCTCTTCACCACTCTGGGGAGGTATTTGCGCGGAACTGAAACAAATAAAATCATCCTTGAGTGGTAATTCTTTCGCACCAAAGAATACCCATCAGGTAAGAACCGATTACAACCACCTGTTGAAAAGCAGATCCCACGATGGGCTCTTAAAATACTAAATGTGTTACTCTTGATACAATTATTGATCATGACCGCTTCCTTGGTGTGAATGTAGACGATGGATTGAGCTGGAATAAACATATTGACACGCTTCAAAAAACGTTATGGCAATTTTGGTTTATTATTTTCAATAATGAACCATTGGAATCGAGCATGAAAAAAAAAATTCTTACCCCCCCTCAAAATTTGATGGTTTACGTTTCAAGGTATGTAGAATCCAAAACTGCAATAAAAATATTTCTGTCTGTCCGCCGTACGCCGTACGCCGTACGGGCCACTTTTCTTAGTTACCATGAAAAAAAATTGATGAAATTCGGGTTATAGGTTCCGTTCGGCGTCTAGTTGGTCCTCGAAGCTCGACGTTACTGTGAGTCATCTCTAAGGGGTTCAAAATAGGGGTTGAAATTTTCAAAACGCCTATACCATTTTTTTACGTAAATATTTTTACGGTTTTAAATAATTCTTGAACTTGCGAGTTTTTTAAGACCATCCGGAGCATCGTACGTCCAGCCGTTCGTTCACAGTAAGGCCCCGAAGTTTGCACCGACAGGCATTTTCGACTCCAGTGTGAATGAAATTGTATACAATTCAAACCAAATCTCGTAACCAGAGACGCGCCCACAATAGGAATTTGTGAATACGGCCAATCATTGCTAGGGATCACCTGATTATATTGGCGGAGTATGAAGTCGAGTTGGTTGTTCTGTGATATTATTTCATTTGAAAAATGATGGCTCTTTTGGAGTTTGTTGGTAGGTAGTGAAACTTGAACAAACGTTGAAGTATTATTGATGGGTTAAATTAGGTATTACTACGGTAAATCATTACTCAACGGTAAATTATTACACAACGGTTCATTATACCATCTACGTAGAAGGGGCTGGAGTTTGTTGGTAGGTACTTTTGCAACTTTTTTCACTCCTCATCAACAATTTCTTTTCAGAACTTCATTATGTGTGTTTCTTTTTGTTAGGTACTGTTTGTCATCGGCAGAATTATTTTAGCAACATTTAACTCGTGATTTAGGTAGGTACCTAGTAACGAGTACGGGGTTAGGTACTAACCTACGGAGGGTCTGCGATCTACATAATATGTATATAATAGAATAGTACATATTATATTATATAGAAGGGTTATCTATACATAGAGCTGTGATCTGTAACAGAAGGGTATTCTATACAAAATAATAAACCGTTGTGCAGGGATTTGCAGCGTTTTTTACGTATTACGTCATGACCTGCGACTATCCATTATGGAATCATATTGAAAAGATCAATGCTATACAAAGAGCAATTATAAAAATTATTCTAAAAAAAGCCACGTTTATATCCCAGAATGAGCCTACGAGGATTTCAGGGTGTTCGCTCCTAGATAACACTTTCCCCTTCCTCTCATGTTCCACAAACGAACGAACATAACAGAGGATGTTCATCACCGTGACCATGCGACCCGCTTCAGATTGATCGGTAACGTTGTAGCGCCAAAACACACTGTTACACTGATGAATAGGAGGAAGGAACTCCCCGATCAGCTTATAAAAAAAGAATTACTTGAGTGGTTAACAGATACGGGAATATTGTCGAAGCGGAGAATTTGATTTGTAGTATATATTGACTGATTAAGGTTAAGCAGTAAAAAAAAGTATTGTTTACAATATTACAAGTTTATAGAGTCTATATTAATTATTTGTCAAGTATAATTTCTTGTGAAACATGTGGGTACGAGCAGATGTTAAATTGCTTTGGCACTTGCAGGGCGCTTCGGGCATGTTGCCTGTTGCCCTGCAAACATCATGTTATTTTCTATATTATACTATAACTTGTGATATTTCAATTTTTGTACTATGTATAAGTTAATAAATAAATATTAAGTACTTTCGAAATGGAATCAATTACATACACACAAGATAGGATGATTGGATTTGATCCAAATTCGTAGTTTTACTTTAAAAACTATCTAGAGATAGAGGTAGGTAGTTCCTGACCGAGCTACTCTTGAAGAACTAACTCTGCCAACTGAACTACTCCTTGTCTTAGTTCACTTCACTGAACGGTAGTTCACTAGGACCACAGAATAAAAGAATCAAGGACCCAGTGTATGGAGATGGATATTGGATGTAGGAAGGGAGAACTAAACGTTCTGTGCATTATGAACTAAGAACTAAATAACTATTCTCAATCACTCACAAGGCGACTGAGTTAGTTTTTGGTTTATTATGCTGTGAATAATACACCTATGTATTCGCTCAGCAACAAATTTTTATAACACCCTCTCAAAATTTTTTCTTTTCCGTTTCAAGGTGCGTAGATTCCAAAACGCTGCAAAGTCCTTGTCACATGGGTTTATTATTCTATTATTTTATTGGTCTACAGAAATGCCGGCTGTTTATTTATTGTTTCTTTCATGTAAATTAATTGAAATAGCTATTTCTGGTGGTTTCCACAAATTTTGGCCCCCAGAACTTGAATTAGGTACTACGCTCCTTTTTTTTTCTTCAAATTACCCTTGATCATTGATTGTACCATTTAATCGTCTTGATCCAAGTGTTGACACTTTTTCTAGTGTTATTATACAAATTGATGGTGATTTCAGAAGATTTCGCAGGTTTTTGACTCATAAAAAATCAATTTTGGGAGCTGAACATCTGGTACAACCTCAATTTTCCACTCCTTGGCCAAAATCGACTTCATATTCGGTCTTCTCGTCCCCAAAAACATGGAATACTATACCTCAAAAGCTCATTTTACTAACATGTTACTAAAACGCAAAAAGTACCTATTTTTATACACATTTTCACTCATAACTCCCCTGGATATATTCCGATCGGGCTGAAAAGTTTCGGGACACAACTAGGGCCCAAATGGAGCATGTGTGCGAAAGAACGATTTTTTTAGACCGAAAATGAAGCCTGTAGACGTGATACGGCGTACGGCGGACGGCGGACGGACATTGCATTTTTGGAATCTACACACCTTGAAACGGAAAAGAAAAAATTTTAAGGGGGTGTTATAAAAATTTTTTGCTGAGCGAATACATAGGTGTATTCACAGAATAATAAACCAAAATGCAATGTCCGTACGCCGTCCGCCGTATCACGTGTACAGGCTTCATTTTTGGTCTAAAAAAATCGTTCTTTCGCACACATGCTCCATTTGGGCCCTAGTTGTGTCCCGAAACTTTTCAGCCCGATCGGAATATACCCAGGGGTGTTATGAGTGAAAATGTGTGTAAAAATAGGTACTTTTTGCGTTTTAGCAACATGTTGGTAACATGAGCTTTTAAGGTATCGTTTTTCATGTTTTTGGGGACGAGAAGACCGAATATGAAGTCGATTTTGACCAAAGAGTAGAAAATTGAGGTGGTACCAGATGTTCAGCTCCCGAAATCGATTTTTTATGAGTGAAAAACTTGCGAAATCGTCTGAAATCACCACCAATTTGTAGAATAACACTGGAAAAAGTATCAACAGGTGGATCAAGACGATTAAATGGTACTATCAATGATCAGAGATAATTTATTTAAAAAAAAAAAGGAGCGTAGTTTATTCGAGTTTTGGGGGCCAAAATTGGTGGAAACCACCAGAAATAGCTAATTCAATTATTTTATATTAAAGAAACAATAAATAAACAGCCAACATTTCTGTAGGTAAGTCCAATAGAATAATAAACCCATGTGACAAGGACTTTGCAGCGTTTTTAATTCGTAGGAACGAAGGATAATACATGAGGAGTTGATAGTATCCACTGAACGATAGTTCCTTTAGTTCATTTGGAGTCATTCGGATGGGGTAAATTAATATTACTTGAGGAGTTTGTAGTATCCACAGAACGATAGTTTCTTTACTACACACACGTGAGTTGATAGCATATACTGAACGATAGTTCCTTAGTTCATTAGGAGTTATTTTTTTTAGGAATTAGTTCACTAGGAGTTAGTTCAGGTGTGGTGGATACTACATAAGCAGTTTATAGTATGACGGAACGACAGTTCAAAGGAATATTTAAGGAACTAAGATGGTATATTATTCGTTCTAGTTCAGTGATTTTGTCCTGTGATAGAGAACGAAAAGGAACTAGAATGAACTACTGAACTAACTCAAAAGAACTACTTTCAAGGAGTGAACTAACTGAACTTGAGTCCCTCAAATGAATTACTCTTACCCACCACTATCTAGAGGTGTGTAGGTCCAGATTGAACTACTATTAAAGAACTAACTCCGCAAAATGAACTAGGTACTCCTCGACAGTTCACTTCGCTGAACGGTCGTTCACTAGGACCACAGAGTAAAAGAATCACAACCCAGTGATAGTTGCTTGTATAGGAAGGGAGTGAGTGAGTTAATTACTAGGTTCTTAGTTCACTGAACGGTGGACAGTGTGTATTTACATGAGGAGTTTACAGTAGGTATCTCAGAATGATAGTTCCTTTAGTTCATTCATTCAGTCGTGGTGGATAATAAATGAGTTTATAGTATCAGGGAACAACAGTGCAAAGGAACTATAGGAGTTGGAGGACGAAGAACGATATCTAACAATCTATTCAAATAAAAATTATTCTGAAAAATACGGTTTTTATGATTTTAGAATAGTCTTGTAAGTACCTCTTGGGGTGTTCTTCGTTACTCCCCCCCATTTTCAAACAACAACAAAAAATGAAATTCTAACAAAAATTTGATGTTGAGGTGATTTTTGGAATCTTCAGTTTGTCTAGTTTTATGTCTAATTAACCTCAATTTACCATAATTAGATAGTAAAAGTGAATTATTCAATCGAAAAATGTGGGGGGGAGTATCGAAGTATTTGTCATGTCAAATTCTTCGGTACTCCCCCCCACGGTGAAAACAGTATTTTCGACTACAGGATTTGTATAATTATTTTATTGTACATGAAGAGGGTGTTCGATTATGTTGAAAAAATATCTTTCTATACACCCCACTAATCTATATGTTTACTGTTGGATTGATGTGGGATGTTATGTCTTTTTTGAGATGCGAGCGCAGCGAGCATCCAGACCACTAATCTATACACCCCACTAATCTATATGTTTACTGTTGGATTGATGTGGGATGTTATGTCGTTTTTGAGATGCGAGCGCAGCGAGCATCCAGACCACTAATCTATACACCCCACTAATTCTCGAACGTTGACCTACTAACAGTCGTCTGATGCTGATGATAGATTAGTCGTCTGGATGCTCGCTGCGCTCGCATCTCAAAAACGACATAACATCCCACATCAATGCAACAGCTTACCTATCTCTAAACAACAACAATTCACAGGAACGGGGGTGTGAGGACGTGCAGGTATGAGATATAGAGCGATGAAATCCTTTGATCGAAAATTAAGAGGTTGAGACGCGATATTGGTTGTCGAAAATACTGTTTTCACCGTGGGGGGGAGTACCGAAGGATTTGACATGGCAAATACTTCGATACTCCCCCCCACTTTTTTTCACGGCGAATTTCGCTTTTACAAAGTTGTTGAATCAAAATATGAACACAAAAATCAAAAACTAGACGAACTGAAGATTCCGAAAATCACCTCAACCTCAAATTTCTGTTAGAATTTCATGAAGCGACGAGCGTTTGAAAATGGGGGGGGAGTAACGAAGAACACCCACCTCTTGTACTACGGTAATGCGAAAAGGAGCTGTTGCTGCATATTATAATGAACGGGAAGTGATTTTAAGGGACCATAACAAACTATTGAAATTGAAGGAAACAAAAATTGGAATGAACTACTAAACTCACCTTAAAAAAAACTCCTTCCAAGGAGTGAACTAACTGAATGAGAGTTCTACAAGAAAGTAGTTCTCTTGTACATCACTACAACTACCTACGAGTACATCCGATGTACAGACATCAGAGAGAAAGAATGCTTACAAGGCATACCTACCCGATGGCGGATTTGACTGTATTCAGAGTGGGACTTTCTCTTCTACATGTACACTGAAACTTGTTCTGGGAGCCTTTTCAGCTAGGTAAATCGATGTATTATATAGGTACACAGATTTACGTCTACTGTGCTGGTAACTAGTTAGTAGTTTAAGTACTAGCTTTGGGCGCTACAGGTTTGTTCGCAGTGACCACCTGCACCTGATCGTCAGAAAGGCGTCGGGCCGTTCTCAGTGATTCCAGGACTCTTTTCTGGCTGTACAGCATCCATGACCGGCTGTTCGCAGTGTTTTCCTGACAACCCAAAGCCAGTTTTCTGATCGTCATTCCCTTACAAGGAAGACAGGACGGACGAGAAACTGACCATGTACCCTCGATATCCAACCATTATTATAAAACTCAAATCCTTCTCAAAAGCTTAATCAAGTTGGTATTGGATCATGGATGGTTTCTTACAGTTTTCTAGGAGTCAGCTATCAGAAAAACGCTGCAAAGTCCTTGTCACATGGGTTTATTATTCTACAGGACATACGTACAGAAATTTTGGCTGTTCATTTATTCATCAATTCATCGAATTTCATTATATCCCTTATGTGGTAAGCCATCTTGTAATGAGGGATAAATACAAAATAAATACACCTTTAGCTTACCACTAATTTATTAAGTAAGTACACAAAGCTTTTCACTCAACTTCTGAGCATCATCAGATAAGTACTCACATAAACACAGACAGAAGTGAAACCTACCACACCCAGGTGTATTTATTTTGTATTTATCCCACATTATGTTCATTTATTGTTTCTTTCATGTGCAATTCTTGAAATGGCTATTTTTGATGGTTTCCACCAGTTTTGGCACCCAAAAACACGAATTAGGCTCGGCTTTTCCTTTCAACAGATTATTTCTGATCATTGATAGTACCATTTAATTGTCTTGGTTCACCTGTTGATACTACTTCTAGTGTTATTATAAAAATTTAAGGTGATTTCAGACAATTTCCCATGTATTTGACTAATAAAAAATGAATTTTGGGAGCTTAACCTTCGTTACAACCTCAATTCTTCACTCTTCGGTCAAAATCAACCTCATTTTCGGTCTTCTCGCCGTAAAAAACATGGAAAACGACACCTCACAAGCTCATGTTCACTAAAACCTCAACAATCCCTAGAAAACCCTATTTTTACACTCGTTTTTCTCCCATATCACCCCTGGGTGTATGCCGATCGGGCTGCCGTGCTTCGGGGCACAACTAGGACCCAAATGTGCTCCCAAATGGGGACCCGAACTGTGTGCGGAAAAACGACGATTTTAGACCAAAATTTAACGTAAATTTAAGGCTGAAACTTCGCTAGAACCTCAATTTTCCATTCTTTGGTCAAAATCGACTTCATGTTCGGTCTTCTCGTCCCAAAAACATGGAAAACAACACCTCAAAAGCTCATGTTACTAACATGTTACTAAAACACAAAAAGGACCTATTTTTATACACATTTTCACTCATAACACCCCTGGGTATATTCCGATCTGGCTGCAAAGTTTCGGGACACAACTAGGGCCCAAACGGAGCATGTGTGCGAATGAACGAATTTTTTAGACCGAAAATGAAGCCGGTACACGTGATACCGCGGTCGGACATTGCATTTTCTGAATCTACGCATCTTGAAACGTAAAAGATACAATTTTGAGGGGTGTTATAAAAAATTGTTTGCTGAGCGAATACATAGGTGTATTATTCACAGAATAATAAACCAAAAAGCCAGTGCGAACGAACCTAATGGTGACAATAACATAATAATTATTGTATAGGCTGTTCAATGTGATGAAGGTGGAAGATATATATTTATTAAGGAATCCTGCTTAATGGTATTTATTAGAGGCGTTGATGAATATCATGTGAGTGAAAGCGGATATCACACAAGAAATGCCATTAGGTCTAATATAAGACTACCAAAAATTGCCATAGAACTGTATAGAAGGAGCGCATATGTGACGGCATTAAATTTTTGGTTTATTATTCTGTGAATAATACACCTATGTAATCGCTCAGCAAAAAATTTTTATAACACCCCCTCAAAATTTTTTCTTTTCCGTTTCAAGGTACGTAGATTCCAAAAATGCAATGTCCGTCCGCCGTACGCCGTCCGCCGTCCGCCGTACGCCGTCCGCCGTCCGCCGTATCACGTGTACAGGCTTCATTTTCGGTCTAAAAAATTCGTTCTTTCGCACACATGCTCCATTTGGGCCCTAGTTGTGTCCCGAAACTTTTCAGCCCGATCGGAATATACCCAGGGGTGTTATGAGTGAAAATGTGTATAAAAATAGGTACTTTTTGCGTTTTAGCAACATGTTGGTAACATGAGCTTTTAAGGTATCGTTTTTCATGTTTTTGGGGACGAGAAGACCGAATATGAAGTCGATTTTGACCAAAGAATAGAAAATTGAGGTTCTACCAGATGTTCAGCTCCCGAAATTGATTTTTTATGAGTCAAAAACCTGGGAAATCGTTTGAAATCACCATCAATTTGTATAATAACACTGGAAAAAGTGTCAACAGGTGGATCAAGACGATTAAATGGTACTACCAATGATCAGAGATAATTTATTTTTAAAAAAAGGAGCGTAGTTTATTCGAGTTTTGGGGGCCAAAATTGGTGGAAACCACCAGAGATAGCTATTTCAATTATTTTATATGAAAGAAACAATAAATAAACAGCCAACATCTCTGTAGGTAGGTATTTCCAATGGAATAATAAACCCATGTGACAAGGACTTTGCAGCGTTTTTTTATAAGCATGACGTAAAAATAGGGGATGTCGCTAACTTTTCCACATTTAAGAGAGATATACAATGTATAATGGTAAGGATATCTAACGATTCCTGATTTATTAATAATGCATATTCCTGCTCTGTTCTGACTTGTAACAATACTAAAATGTGAGAAATACTGATTGACTGGATAGTCTGCTGGTAGGAAGTTACGGATTAATAGTATGGTATCGCAGGCGACTCCGCAGCATAAAACAAGTTCACTAAGAACTTAGCATGCCGTGGGCACTGGCATTGTTTTATTCTGAAGTTTTTAACATTTTGTTTTGAATTATTCGTTTTTCAGCAGATTGCGTTACTTTTTCATCAATTTGTAAAATTAGTTTATTTTCAGTTTTCTGATTCAATTATTTGTTTATTTAGTTAAATTATGTTTTCTGTTTATTTCTCCACTGTGTCAATAAACCATATTCTATTCTATTCTATTCTATAATAATTATTATGCCTCTATGATAATAACAAACGCTATGATAATAGCAAACTTGACAAGTTCATTCCAGTACTGAACAGATTCTGGCGAGCTGGATTTGTGTCGCCGAATTCATTCGTGAGTTTTCGTTGATTTATGTTCTTAGATTACTGAGAGCTTTAAAAGTCCGATAATGCAGCGGCGGTACGCAGTTACGCACTGAAAGTAAGTTGACAGGTCGATAGGTACTTTAATTCCTCTAATCTCGTCGACGGAACAGTATCGGTTTTCGAGAGGTAATCGAGTTAAACCTCATGACGAGGAGTCAAAGGGTTAGATAGGGGGTTAGGTTGGCGTAATGAGGTGGTGGCAAGGAAAGGGCCGTGAGGCGAGGCGGGTACCGGGAAGTGCTCTTGATCTAATCATAAAGGACAAGACGGAAGCCCGAGCGATTCTTCCTGGGGTTATAGAATATAGAATATATAGAATATAGAATACAGCTTGGAAGGAATCGTCTGTTGATGGAAAGAAATTTTAAGAAGGGTTAACGAGAGATGAGAGAGTTACCTGGCCAGTCAGTAGAGGATCGAACAAGGGGGTTTGTTGTAAAAGGTGGTGCAGAATCTTATATATATTTACATATATTTACTTGTACAAACATACATTGGTACAAACATGTATTATTTAAAAAAAGCTAACACAGACTACCTCAGGAGAAATACTGGCAGCCAAAAAACTTCGAAATGTTGGCACTTGTTTTCAGTTGTTGGGCTTATAACATCTTAACAGTGCTTCGTACAGAAAAGTTTACTCATACAAAAATTAGACAACATGACATCCTGTGTCGAATGACCGCCTTAAACATTGAATTTGGTTCGATTTGGTCAGAATCGGTGGTCAAAATTGGGCAAAATTGTTCACTTTGACTGAAAAGACGGCTTTTCCAAATAGAATAAAAAAGTCAGATAACTCAAGTTGCAGAGGAAAATTCGGCATTCAGAAAAACACTGCGTTTATTAAAATATTTAATTTAACATTTTAATTATTCATTTGAAACTTGAAATTTTAAATTAAATATTTTTAATAAAATACGGGTGCTTTGAACGCAGAATTTGATGCTCTACCACTTGAGTTATATACCACTTTTCATTCGAAATAATCGTTTTTGGTTTATTATTCTGTGAAAAATACACCTATGCATTCGCTCAGCTAAAAATGTTTATAACATCCCCTCAAAATTTCTTCTTTTACGTTTCAAGGTGCGCACCTAGATTTCAAAAATCCGTCCGTCCGCCGTTATGTACTTCAATTTTGGTCTAAAAAAAAATGCGTTCTTTCGCACACAGGCTCCATTTGAGCCCTAGTTGTGTCCCGAAACTTTTCAGCCCGATCGGAATATACCCAGGGGTGTTAGAGTGAAAAATGGGGGTAAAAATGGTTGTTTTTTATGGTGTTTCAGTAACAAGAGCTTGTGAGGTATCGTTTTCTATATTTTTTAGGACGAGGAGACCGAATATGAAATAGGTTTTGACCGGAGCAGAAAATTGTAGACCAAAATTTAACGTAAATTTAAGGCTGAAAATTCGTTAGAAACTAAATTTTCAGGCCTAAATGTTGGTATAAAATCGTCGTTCTTCCACACTCAAGGGTTCAAATTTTGTAACCCATTTGGGTCCTAGTTGTGCTCTGAAGCTCGGACGCCCGACTGGACTACACCCAGGGGTGTAAATGGGGGGGGAAATGGTTGTAAAAATAGGGTATTTAGAGGGGTTTTTTTAGAGGTTTTATTAAACATGAGCTTGTGAGGTATCCATGTTTTTTAGGGCGAGAAGACCGAATATGAAGTCGATTTTGACCAAAGAGTGAAGAACTGAGGTTGTAACGAAGGTTCAGCTCCCAAAATTCATTTTTTTATGGATCAAAAACCTGGGTAACTGTCTGAAATCTCCATAGATTTGTATGTAACACTAAAAGTAGTATCAACAGGTGAATCAAGACAGTTAAATGGAACTATCAATGATCAGAGATAATTTGTAAAAAAAAAAAATAGCAGCCTAATTCTGTTTTCGAGAAACATTAAATGAACAGCCAACATTTCTGTAGGTATGTCCAACAGAATAATAAACCCATGTGACAAGGACTTTGCAGCGTTTTTAGTTACAAGGTGTGAAACAGCATAACGAACTTTTCAGTCAACATGGAAGCATAGGACTACTTTTGACTGCCGACACCGACCAAACCGTCGAACCAAATTTAATGGTTAAGGAGGGCATTTGACGCATAATTTAATTCTCTTTAAAATTGGCGAGTGAAATTTTCTGTAAGATGCACCGTTTAGGTTGTATAACCCTTGAATGAAAAAAGTGCTAACATTTAGAGGTTTTTTGGTTGCCAAAAGGTCGCCCGTGTTAGCATTTTTGTTTTTTACATGTTTGTACGCATGCAGTTATTTATAAATTGAAAAAAATAAAAGCTTCTACACAATTTTTTGCAACATACAATACCTCCACTGACACCTGCGTTCTACGTAAGACTGAAAATCAGCCATTTATTCCTGTTAGCGGCGTCATCCGCCATGGCTGTTGCGAAAATCTGTACGAGCAGTAAATTATACAAAATATCCTTAAAATTTCAGACCGAGCGACTCAAAATTAACTGTTCTCATGACGTTCGAATTGGAGCTAATCGTGAGCGTGTTTCTTGTGACGGTGGACAGCACAAGAAACACGCCTTACAAACACTTTCCCTTGATTGGTGTGCATGAAAACTGGCGCGACACGTCTTTCCCGTGACGCGAGGGAAAACGGAGAAAACCGCGGGCTCTCGTGATGACTAGCAATATCGCAAACCTGACGTAGACAATGACCTCCTCGGGGTAACCTCAAGGCGACGAGGATAAATCGTAATGTAACGTCTTCTCATAAGTCAGCATACGTCCTTACGTGCCCACACGGTTTCCGCCGTTGACCGATGGTTACGAAACCGCCAGTCGAGGCTGTTTGTTTTCCTGCGGGGTCCAATACTCCTCAAATGATAAATGGAAGTTTGGGGCTCTATCAGGTCGCGCTGCAACAGCCCTATCGATTGGTGGTAAACCACACTGGGCTATTACCACGGGTCATAGAATCTGCTTCATCTTTTTTTTTTCTTTTTTTTTCTAATGAAAGTAGATTCTATCCTGAGAATTTTGGTACCAACCGCACTGCCGTACAATAAGTAGTTCTTTTTCTACGAGTTTTCAAATTTTCCGGAACTTTTGACCTCACAGTGGGCAGAATCCCGCCCAGGCGAGAGGGGTGCAGTGACGTCAGACGTTCTGACAACTCTGAAAAATCATTAAAAAAACAAAAACGCTGCAAAGTCCTTGTCACATGGGTTTATTATTCTATTGGACTTACCTACGGAAACTTTG
Source organism: Leptopterna dolabrata (assembly GCA_954871275.1). Taxonomy (NCBI): domain Eukaryota; kingdom Metazoa; phylum Arthropoda; class Insecta; order Hemiptera; family Miridae; genus Leptopterna; species Leptopterna dolabrata. Next base: position 32,448,983 of record OX940986.1, on the reverse strand, counting down.
GCTGTTTATTTATTGTTTCTTTCATATAAAATAATTGAAATAGCTATTTCTGGTGGTTTCCGCCAATTTTGGCCCCCAAAACACGAATAAGGTAGGTACCCTCCTTTTTTTCAAATTATCTTTGATCATTGATAGTACCATTTAATCGTCTTGATCCACCTGTCGATACCTTTTCTACTATTATTCTACAAATTGATGGTGATTTCAGACAATTTCCCAGGTTTTTGACTCATAAAAAATCAATTTTGGGAGCTGAAAATCTGGTACAACCTCAATTTTCCACTCTTTGGTCAGAATCGACTTCATATTCGGTCTTATCGTCCCCAAAAACATGAAAAACGATACCTCATAAGCTCATTTTACTAACATGTTACTAAAACACAAAAAGTACCTATTTTTACACACATTTTCACTCATAACTCCCCTGGGTATATTCCGATCGGGCTGAAAAGTTTCGGGACACAACTAGGGCCCAAATGGAGCATGTGTGCGAAAGAACGAATTTTTTAGACCAAAAATGAAGCCGGTACATGTGATACGGCGGACGGCGGACGGACATTGCATTTTGGTTTATTATTCTGTGAATAATACACCTATGTATTCGCTCAGCAAAAAATTTTTATAACACCCCCTCAAAATGTTTTCTTTTCCGTTTCAAGGTGCGTAGATTCCAAAAATGCAATGTCCGTCCGCCGTACGCCGTCCGCCGTATCACGTGTACAGGCTTCATTTTCGGTCTAAAAAAATTGTTCTTTCGCACACATGCTCCATTTGGGCCCTAGTTGTGTCCCGTAACTTTTCAGCCCGATCGGAATATACCCAGGGGTGTTATGGGTGAAAATGTGTGTAAAAATAGGTACTTTTTGCGTTTTAGCAACATGTTGGTAACATGAGCTTTTAAGGTATCGTTTTTCATGTTTTTGGGGACGAGAAGACCGAATATGAAGTCGATTTTGACCAAAGAGTGGAAAATTGAGGTTCTACCAGATGTTCAGCTCCCGAAATTGATTTTTTATGAGTCGAAAACCTGGGAAATCGTCTGAGATCACCATCAATTTGTAGAATAACACTGGAAAAAGTGTCAACAGGTGGATCAAGACGATTAAATGGCACTACCAATGATCAGAGATAATTTATTTAAAAAAAAAAAAAAAAAAAAAAAAAAGGAGCGTAACCTAATTCGTGTTTTGGGGGCCAAAATTGGTGGAAACCACCAGAAATAGCTATTTCAATTATTTTATATGGACGAAACAATAAATGAACAGCCAACATTTCTGTAGGTATGTCCAGTAAAATAATAAACCCATGTGACAAGGACTTTGCAGCGCTTTTGGAATCTACGCACCTTGAAACGGAGAAGAAAGAATTTTGAGGTGGTGTAAAAATTGTTTGCTGAGCGAATACATAGGTGTAATATTCACAGAATAATAAACCAAAAGAACTACTTATCGTAGGACAGTGATTTTGACTATCCTAATAAGTCAAAGTTTAGTTATTTTTTTCATAATCTGAAGATTGACAGATAAAGCCGTAGATCTGCTGACAAATTTGCAGGGCTGGCAACATAAGTTAGTCAACAAAATTGATTTCATCCGAGTTCCAGCGAAGAAAAACAAAACCAATGGGGTATGCGCATGTATTTATTTGATTTGTTATGAAAGTAAATTCCACCCTGAGAATTTTGACATCAATTGCACTTACCTTCGATAAGTTTTTCTTTTTCTACGATTTTTCAAAGATTCCCAAACTCCTGACGTCATTTCACTCCTTTCGCCTGGGAGCCCCCCCCCCCCCCCACCACGCCCACTGTGACGTCAGAATTATTTGAAACTTCGAAAAATCACAGACAAATAATTACTTACCGTAGGACAGTGCGGTTGGAGTCCAAGTTCTCAGGACGGACTCCAGTTTCATTAATAAATAATAATATATAAACCGCTTTTGTGACCCATGCGCATACCCTATTCCACTTAATGAATACGGAAGACGCACATAATACACAAAGCCTACACTCGTGCAGTTCACAAAGGCGTAACCTCATATTCCCTGTAGGTAACAGAGGGTTATGATGTTGTAATGAATTGTTTGTACTACGTGTTCATTAGACGAGGCGATCGTTTGAAAAGCACCACTGCAGATTAGAGAGGTACTTATCGTTTTAATACAGAGAGCGAACACACAAAGGTATAAGAGGACACGTGTTGTACCAAGGATTCGGGAAAAGCGAACTTATTGGCGCCGTTAGGAACTTTGACACTAACCCGCAACAATCGGGAAGTTGGTAGACAAGTTGGCTTTTACAGGGTGAAGTTTACACAACAGTGGTTGGAGGGGGGGGGGGGGGGGAGGGGGGATCTCGTGAAAACTTTGGAAATGATTTTCTCTTTTGAAGGGTGCGGAAACAAGGCTTCCACAGCACATTGCGTATCCAACGCACGTTAGCGAGCGCGCGGCCTGAATATCATCCTAATGAAGAATCAAACGATTGTTTACAGTCCACATGTAACAGGCATCCTTATATTACTACGAAATAAATACATTGAAGCAATGCTTTCCATACTATCAGATCTCTTCTACCTACATTATTTTTTTTTTAACAAGTTAAACTAATATTTAAAAAATCTCTTGTTAGACACTAAAACTTAAAAAATAATTTTCACACAACAACAAACGTAATTTATTCAAAACCAACACAACAAAAATGTTGAAGTCATCGCCAAATTTCAACTAAAATTATACAAAACCAAGGAATACCCAATATGAAGGCGGTGGTTTTTTTAAGTCGGTTTTTGGGGGGTTTTTTCTATTTTTTTTCTTTTGTGTGATCACGTTTTTGATGGTTTCCGTTTCTACGAACTATACTTAGAATCCGAAAATGGAATTAAACAAATTCTCCGTCCACCGTACGCCGCACTTTCTTTAGCTACTATGAACTACTTCTAGTGTTACTATACAAATTTACGGTGATTTCAGACAATTTCCCAAAGTTTTTACTCATAAAAAATGAATTTTGGGAGCTGAAACTTCGTTAGAACCTCAATTTTCCATTTTTTGGTCAAAATCGACTTCATATTCGGTCTCTTCGCCCTTAAAAAAAAAAAATCAGTCATGCAGCATGACTTAATGAGCGAATTTTCAAAGAAATATTCGAATTAATGGCTATGGTTTTGAATAAAGGAAAACTTCGGTCTAAAATTTGGTTTTCTATGTATATTCTCTTCGTATTTATTTTAATTTGTACGTTTTGTCCATCCTGATTCTACCGTTTGTTTATTACGTAATTGTACTAAGTGCTTATTTATTTGATCGCTGTGGGTAAATTCAAGGAGTTGTACTAATCGTTTGCCTCCCCCTTTTTTGCTTCGAACTCTCGTCTTCAATTAATACTTCTCACATTTTTCAATCTGACCACTCTAAGGGGGTGGGGGTAAGAGTTTAAAGATTATCCTAGTTTTGGGTAATTTTTGCGCACTTTAAATGCTCTAATTTAAGAACGGATTTAGATATCTAAAATCCGATTTCACTATCGTGTTCAGCGTGCAAAAACCTTTAAAATGAGGGGTCACTTGTTAGAAAATAACATTTTGGGGATTTTTGGGTAATTTTTGCGCACTTTAAATGCTCTAATTTGAGAACGGATCAAGATATCTAAAATCCGATTCCACCATCGTGTTCAGCGTGCAAAAACCTTTAAAATGAGGGGTCACTTGTTGGAAAATAACATTTTGGGGATTTTTGGGTAATTTTTGAGCACTTTAAATGCTCTAATTTGAGAACGGATCAAGATATCTAAAATCCGATTCCACCATCGTGTTCAGCGTGCAAAAACCTTTAAAATGAGGGGTCACTTGTTAGAAAATAACATTTTGGGGATTTTTAGGTAATTTTTGCGCACTTTAAATGCTCTAATTTGAGAACGGATCAAGATATCTAAAATCCGATTCCACCATCGTGCTCAGCGTGCAAAAACCTTTAAAATGAGGGGTCACTTGTTGGAAAATAACATTTTGGGGATTTTTGGGTAATTTTTGCGCACTTTAAATGCGCCAAAACCCTCCTTAGAGTAGGCCAATTTCGCCCATCTTCGAACTTAGCCTTTCGATTGCCAAGATAGATTTTTTGTGCAAATTTGAGCTGTTTATCTCAATTCTATCGAGAGTTATCGTCTGGAGTGACACATATATAAATAAATATATATATATATACATATAAAAAAGTGTTAAATTTCAGGAATCGTTTTAGAATGGTCTGAAACGGATTTCTATGAAGAAAATTTCCAAAAATTTATATTATTTAAATTTCGAAGCCATTGCAATAGCTTCATTTTCTTTGAAAATTCGCTAAAACATGGAAAACAATACCTCACATGCTGATGTTCCTAATAACACAAACCAAAATATAAAACACACACAAAGAAACTATTTTTACACCCATTTTTCACCCATAACACTGTTGGGTGTGTTCCGATCGGGTTGCAAAGTTTCGGGATGCAAATAGGGCCAAAATGGAGCCTACGTGCGAAAGAACGAATTATTTAGACCGAAAATAGCTATATTTGTGTTTGTGAAGTCGCAGTGTTGCCTCGGAGTGGTGGCCGCCTTTTTCGCGGAGTTTTTTCTGTTATCAAATAGAGATTCCAGCCATATTGTTTCCTATTAGATTATTCTGCGAGCATACAAAAAGCAAAGGACTAGGGAGTTGGATTGTATGAAGCTAATTGAAGTGTAAACGTTTTATTATTTGCGAATTATAATTATTTAAACAAAACCGACGGTGATTTGTGGCTTTTCGCAACCGATTCAATAATATGGATGAAACGGCGGATGGACATGGCATTTTTGGAATCTACGCACCGTGAAATGTGAAAGAAAAAACGCTGCAAATCCCTGCACAAGGGTTTATTATTTTGTACAGAATACCCTTCTGTTACAGATCACAGCTCTCTGTATAGATAACCCGTCTATATAATATGTACTAGTCTATACATATTATGTAGATCGCGGACCCTCCGTAGGTTAGTACCTAACCCCGTACTCGTTACTAGGTACCTACCTAAATCACGAGTTACATGTTACTAAAATAATACAGCCGATGATAAACAGTAACTAAAATCGCAAAAAGAAACGCAAATAATGAAGTTCTGAAGGAAACTTGTTGATGTGGAGTGAAATAGATGCCCCTTCTGCGTAGATCACTAATTCTGTAGTCAGTACCACCCGCGTGGTAAAGTATAATGAACCGTTGTGTAATAACTTGCCCATCAATAATACTTCAACGGAAGGTCAAGTTGCAAAAGTACCTATCAACAAAACCCAGCCCCTTCTTGGTAGATGAACCGTTGTGTAATAATTTACAGTTGTGTAATAATTTACCGTTGTGTAATAATTTAACGTTATGCAATAATTTACCGTTGTGCAATAATTTGTCGTTGTGTAATAATTTACCATTGTGTTACCCATCAGTAATACTTCAACGTTTGTTCAAAGTACCTACCAACAAAATCCAATAGTCCATCACTTATCAAATGAAATAATATCGCAGAACAAACAACTCGACTTCATACAGCCATCCTTGATTATAATCAGGTGCTCCCTAGTGATGATATCCGGACCGGATTTATACCGTTTGATTCACGATCGTGTTGACGAAGCTTTTTGGTGCTCACGTACGATGCTCCGGGTGGTCTCAAAAAAATACCCTTCTATCGAAAGTTTTCGAGCTACGGCGTTCTGAAAATTTCAACCCATATTTTTCACCCCTGAGATGACTGACAGTAACGCCGAGCTTCGAGGACCAACTAGACCCCGAACGGAACCTATAACCCGAATTTCATCAATTTTGTTTCATGGTAACTAACTAGAAAACTAGAAAAGTGGCCAGTACGGCGTACGGCGGAGAGAAATATTTTTATTGCATTTTCGGAGTCTACATATATTATGTACCTTGAAACGTAAACCATCACATTTTGAGGGGGGGTTAGAATTTTTTTTCATGCTCGATTCCAATGGTTCATTATTGAAAATAATAAACCAAAATTTGAGGGGGTGTTCAAACAATTTTCTGCCGAGCGAATACGTAGGTGAATTGTTCACATAATAATAAACCAAAATGAACGGGAAAGAAGTTGATAAACACTGCATTGTTCGAGCGGAGATTTGAGGAACTAAAGGTTCCCGCTCCGGCCATCTTCTCGTGAAACCTGGGAGGGAATGTTTGTAGTTAGTACCTAACTGAACAAGTTAAAATCCATTAGGAGTGAAGACCGCGTACAGAAACATGTGGAATATTATACTGAATAGTAGCTACCTTCCGCTTAGGTCATACAATGGGTAGAGGCCAACTCTGAAGGAGTTGTGTTCTCAGTTAGTAAATATTTATAGGGGACCATCTGAGGGCCGATCCGTGTAACGGTTATTCGAATTTGCGCCTTACAAGGATTTGGCTCCCGCATGAATACTACAACGGCAACAATTGCAAATTTCGAGGGCAAACCAAAATGATTCATCAAGTCTACCGCGGTAGCGGGGTAGGATATTGAAGGTTTTCGCCCTAAATAACATTAATAGAGAATGTGCCGGGGAGGTATATGAAGATAACTACTCAACTATAACTGAACAGTGCGGAAACCCATTTGCGCAAGCATGGCGAATAAGCCCCCGGAAGATGTAGGTAAGTATTATTAATTAACCAACATTGAATTTAGTCCAACTGATATTTTGCTCTCGAAGCTGAAGAAAAACACGTTCACGCCTAATGTTCGGATGAAATAATTGTCATGAGATGGATTTTAAGAGAACAAAAGCACTCTTTTCAGGATCGCCCCCTCAGAAGTCGAGGCTGAGGCGTTATTTTCCCGTTTTTACACTTTTTAGACCATTTTCATTATTTTTTAGGGGGAAAACGAGGATCTCCTTCAGCAGTTGGGTATGCACTAAGTACGCGCGTGTGTATGTTTTCGTGTGAACCCCCATAACCCACGACCCAATGGTCCAAATTGATTCATATTTTGATGGTAGTTCGGGATTAGGTCCTTTTTGGCCCCACATGAATTTCGTCGCATTCGGGTCAGTAGAGACTGCGCATGCGCAAACGCGAAAACCACTGGACTGCCACAACCCACAACCCAATGGTCCACAATGGATCAAATTTTGATGGTAGTTCAGGGTTTGGTCCTAGTTGGTCCCATATGGTTCCATATGCGTTTCGTAGCATTTTTATCAGTAGTAGCAACTGCGCATGCGCAAGCGTGAAAACCATTGAACTACCACAACCCACAACCCAATGGTCCACATTGGATCAAATTTTGATGGTAGTTCGGGGATAGGTCCTATTTGGTCCCATATAAATTTCGTCGCATTCGGATCAGTAGAGAATGCGCACGAGCAAATGTGAAAACCATTGAACTACCACAACCCACATCCCAATGGTCCACAATGGATCAAATTTTGATGGTAGTTCAGGGTTTGGCCCTAATTGGTCCAATATGGTTCCATATGCATTTCGTAGCATTTTTATCAGTAGTAGCAACTGCGCTTGCGCAAGCGTGAAAACCACTGAACTACGGTAACAACAACCCAATGGTCCAAACAAACCATCTTCCTTTAATCTGGTCCAATAGCCTCTAGTGTTCCATATTTTTGTTCAAAACTTGTAACACGTTCAGTGCGGCACGGGACTTATTGACCTCGTACACCCAATAACACAATCAGTGCGGGGCCAATTTTTCTAGTTTTCGGTTCCGTGCGAATGGCGTCATGACGTGAATAATAATGATAATTGAATAATTCCAGTATGGATGTGTACAGTAGGTGGTACCCTACTCATGCACGTGTTTATCATCTTCGGGACAAATAGACCCCTAACAGCGCATTCGTGTTACTATAGTTACCTTCAGTGCGGCACGGGGCTAATAGACCTCGTGCCAAAAAACCCAATTTTCGTTCCAAAAATTCACGTTTCCGCGCTCTGGGGCCCCTCTAGTATTGGGACGGGTGTATGATTGTGATGAGTGTTATGAAAACCAGCAATGTGTTTGAGATGTTTCAATTAAAAACATTCTTCTACCACGAAGTTTTTTCACTGAGCATTTTTCATTCATAATTTTCCAAGATTTTCTAATGTTTCACTATGTTTTTCAACCAGAGTTTCATAATAAACAGAAAGAAAAATACCTATGTGAAAAAAAACCTGAAGTTTTCAATTTATATATTTTTTCATCCATTATTTTTATTCTGTCAGGAAAGAAATAGCTAATTGAAAGAGGACTAGAGATATGGTAGGTAATATATTGCGTAACCAAAACACGTATCATGCATACTGGAGTTGAAAACGTTAGGTAGTATTTGACAGTAAAATAACCTCAAATTCTACTTACATGATAAATTTCCGCAGCTATTATATTTATGATCATTTACCAAACATTTTAATTACCAATTAGGTATTTCAATCTTGATATAATGATCGTCAACCGAAAACCGAACTCAATCTTGATTCAGCGCGAAAAAATACCGCGAAAATCATGAATCACATACATTCAATATTGGATACCTCCAAAAAACAACGTTTTTCATTGTTAAGCACATTTTGCGCGCATTTGCGTACGTACGGTTTTGCGAACTCAAAAATTCGAGTGACGCGTCATTTTCCATGAAATTTTACTTAGAATTAGAATTTGCAATAAAAAGTAGTTTCTCATTTGAAAAAAAAATTTGAAAACCTGTTTTTCGCGTGCTCATCTGCGCAAAAAATGATTATCGAATTCTACGGAAAAAAACCATGAAGGATAGCGTTGTGACGGTTGTTCTATCTGTAGTATAAACCGAAATAAAATCGGTGGACCATTCATTCGGGGGCGCCCTGTAGATATGTTCAAAATTTACCCAAAAAAGCTATCAATCCATGGCCTACGACTGCAGTGCATCAATTCAGATCTATTCTGTGAGAAAATAACAGAACTTGGTGGAAATTACCAATTTTCACGAGATTCTGGCTGAAAAACTAGGACCTAGTATTCGGGGTTAATATGTCCCGTTTCGCACTTTTGGAAAGTTTAGCACGAGGTCAAATTGTCCCGTGTCGCACTGAAGCGATTGGTCTGGAATTTGCCGCCGCACTGAACGTGTGGTTCAAAACTTGTTAATGTGGTTAATTTATAGAAAAAATCCTCTCTTTCGAACTATAATAAAAAAATTCCACCCATAGTACCAAGGTCGAGCCATGTAATCCATGGATTGCTCTAGATCGTATATTTTTCATTAACATAATTTTGACGTTTGAAGGACGGCTTAAATGCATATATCTACCCCATAACACATAATATTGCATTGCTTACATGTAAGTTGGTTTAGCCCTTCATTCATGTTGGTTATATTATGACTGGTATTCTTTTAATTAACTGCATTGCATAATCTATAAAATCTAAATCTATATTTCATAATCATTCGCTATCTAGAAGCCAAGGAGGGAAACGTTCGTCAACACTTCGATAACCTCAACTTTCTCACAACCTTCGCAAAAATGTCTTTTTCTTATTCATGAACCAAGTTATGTTTTTCAAGCCGAAGTTTTGGTTTTTCTATATCAAAGGAAAACATTGTCCCGGCGAAAGTAAAACGTTATCGCTGTAAACTTATTCCTACCTGAAAGAGGATGAAGTGACGTATCGAGGGCAAAATAAAATGAAGGAAAAAAAATTAAATAAAAAATCGCCTCGGTGACAGTGACAAGAGCAAATGACTGTAAGATACGACGGCGGGTAAAAAAAGTTTTATTTTTCCTTTCGGAAGTGTTATGGAAAAACTTATTCCCACTTTTTCTTAATAAATTTTGCCTTTCGCATAAAAGAGAAAAATCAGAAATTGATTGAAAGCCGGTTACAGAACACAGGCGTCCCATTCATAGCGTGTAAAATCCCTAAGAAACAAGGTGATTTATATAGAAGGTGGAAGTCTGAAGAGAAATATGAAAGAAGATTTCATTATCCTTTTGTCAATTCTTCAATTCTTCGTTTCTTTCTCAGCAGTGGAGGTGGGTTGAGGGTTATAAGACTGTGGTCTGAGAGGTACCAGACGGTGAAATTTCCGATATTCTTCTTCCTTCCATTCCTTAAGTGTATTTACATTGAAAATTTGCAAATCAAGTCAGATTTCCAAGGAATGCAAAAGTAGTACGAAATGGAAGCGACTATACAGAAACCGATGGTATAAACGTATTTAAATTCATTTTTAAAACCTTTGAATGATGTTGACATTATATAGACAGGCATATAGTTCCGAGATGAGGCTTTTATTGACTACATTCGCGATGCAGCTTGATGATATTATAAATGGGGTGGAGTGGATGGGAATCAATTCGGAATTTTATTGAATATGTATTATTAATATAATAATACGGCTACTTACCTAGGTACCCAATGCTCGAAAAACGATACATTTCAAGTACCTCTAGAACTCCTATGTGAATCTGAAAAGGAAACCTCTCTGGTCTTTTCCACCTCCAAAACTCTAAGAAACTTGCTCTATGGATAATAATTCGTAAAGTTATACAGAAATACTCAAGTGCGGCATTTTCATATTATTCTGTTTTGTCTGTGGCTGCAATTGTGAAGAACCCATCAGAACTTGAGCGGACGAACTAGGTAACTAGAGTCGCCAGGGGGTCTGCGCACGAATTTATTTTATTTTTTTTAAATGAAACTAGATTCCATCCTGAGAAGTTTGACCCCAACCGCACTGTCTTACGCCAGGTAGTTCTTTTTCTATGATTTTTTCAAAGTTTCAAAACTTTAAAAAATCATAGAAAAAGAACTAGTAATTGTAGGACAGTGCGGTTGGTGTCAAAATTCTCAGAACAGAAATCTAGTTTTTTTTTTAAATAATATAAACCGCTTTTGAGACGCATGCGCATACCCCATTCTAAAATACTAGGTACTGTAACAGCATTAGTTCCAATATTTGTGGGTGCTTGCTCTAAGAGAATTTACTTATATTTTGTATGGCCACTCGTGTTGGTAATACTCGGTTACCGGAGAGTGGTGAATTGTGGCGTTGCTAATTAATGAATCCGACGCTTGCGGCAATAGAACGTGATACTTTGGTAACGACCTATTCAGTAACAGGTAAGGACAACCATCTGTTGAATTTATACATGAACGAAGTTTTACAGTCATGTTGTTGATTATTATTAGGTTGGATAAAGCCCTTGTGGTGAACGAACGGGCTGACGTACTTACATAATTTCGAGTGGTCCAGAAAAATTGAAATCTTATCAGATTCTTGAAGAAAAACAAACAACAGAAACAAAAGCTTCTACTGTTCTTCTGTTCGAAATCTTACCAGATTACTAAAGAAAAAAAAGCTTCTACTGTTCTTCTGTTCGAAATCTCATCAGATTACTGAAGAAACAAAAGCATCTATTGTTCTTATGTTCGAAATCTTATCAGAATCTCGAAGAAAAACGCTGCGAAGCCTTGTCACATGGGTTTATTATTCTATTGAACATACCTACAGAAATGTTGGCTGTTCATTTATTGTTTCTTTCGTGTGCAATAATTAAAATAGCTAGTTTTGATGGTTTCCACCAATTTTTGCCCCCCCCCCCCCCCCCCCCAAACACGAATTAGGCTCCAATTTTTTGACACATTATTAAAAAAATTGAATTTTGGGAGCTGAACCTTCGTTACAACCTCAAATCTTCACTCTTGAAGACTTTCATTCTTGAAGAAAAACAAACAACAGAAAAACAAGCTTCTATCGTTCTTCTGTTCGAAAACTTACCAGAACCTTGAAGAAAAACAAACTATAGAAAAGCAGGATTCTAGAACTGTTCTTCTGTTCTTGAAAAACAATTACTAGGTGCCTCTAACAACCCTTCGCTGCCTTACATAAATCTCCTAACCTCAAGTTTAGATCGATCTTAACAATTATCATGCCTACGACGGTGGTTATCAATATCCAAATTTCAAACGCACCATTCTCTGGACCATCGATTAGACCGCCTCAATTTCAACGGCTCATCCACCCAGCCACGTCCTACTGGTTCTCACGAAGTTCTTTCTTCACACAACCCGAAATATCGATACCCTTAAATCTAAACGAACCCTGAGTCCAACTTGCCGAACCCTAAGGCGTCTATGCTAATCAGAGGGTTATTGCAGGGTCTGCCGGGATCGAAGCCACACTCGATAAACCCTGTTCGGGACTTGGCTGCTAAAGAGAACTAGCTACCCCTTCCAAGTAATTAAGCGACCCGATTTACTCAAGCTGCCAGTCCCTTTTTTTCCGCCTTTCTAACCATTCATTTCGTATTTTTAATCATATATAATCGATCGCCAGCAGCGGTGGGTGGAGGTCTCTTACGATTTTCTGTGAGGAAGGAATTTTTAAAATGACGAGGGGCTACCCCGAGGATTAAAGGGTCTGAATTAATGATATCCGAGTTGCGAGAGGTGGATTAATAAAAAATCGAAGGACTGTCCCAACTTCGTCGTCCAACTTTCTTTTTTTTTCTCTGGAAAAACTGCGTCGTCAGTCATTAAAAGTGGTTCTAATGCGAGGCTGAGGGAGTGGCACAGAAACGCTTTTCATATAGGTACTCATTATAAGCGCTTGTTCAGCTACGGAACCATTACACGGAGGATAAAAGTAGGAACACTCTCAAGAAAATGACAGTGGTTTTTTTTTTTCATCCCTTGCTTTATGCGATGTATTTAGCAGAATTTTCTCTCCGGGTCTTGCGTGATGAGAGCCCCGTGATTACTTATGAATGAGTCTGGATTAATAGCAGTTTTAAACCTACCCTGCTGTGCGCTGTGCTTTGGTCGATTGTTTGCAGGCCTCTTGGGCCTATACCAATCATGCTCTTTGCTTTGCGAATAGTCTTCATTTATCTTTCTTGTTTTCTGCACAGCAGGTTACCCCTGTTCCTGCTTCCTCCGGCGTTGGTCATGTCATAGACATCTCCGGGATGGCCCGCGTGGAGGTGCCGGTTTTACAGGGATCTTGGAGGCAGAGGGGAGGAACACATACTCCATACCTTGGTCTCTCCCGTACAAATTTTTTGCTGAGCGATTACATAGGTGTATTATTCACAGAATAATAAACCAAAAGGAGTGTACCTAATTCGTGTTTTGGGGGCCAAAAATGGTGGAAACCATCAGAAATGGCTATTTCAATTATTTCACATGAAATAAACAATAAATGAACAGCCATCACTTCTGTAGGTATGTCCAGTAGAATAATAAACCCATGTGACAAGGACTTTGCAGCGTTTTTGTGTTTTAGTAACATGTTAGTAACATGAGGTTTTGAGGTATCGTTTTCCATGTTTTTGGGGACAAGAAGACCCAATATATAGTCGATTTTGACCAAAGAGTGGAAAATCGAGGTTTTGCCAAATGTTCAGCTCCCAAAATTGATTTTTTTTATGAGTCAAAAACCTGGGAAATCGTCTGAAATCACCATCAATTTGTATAATAACACTGGAAGTAGTATCAGCACGTGGATCAAGACGATTAAATGGCACTACCAATGATGAGAGATAAATTGAAAAAAAAAAAAAAAAAACGCTGCAAAGTCCTTGTCACATGGGTTTATTATTCTATTGGACATACCTACAGAAACTTTGGCTGTTTATTTATTGTTTCTTTCATGTAAAATAATTGAAATAGCTATTTCTGGTGGTTTCCACAAATTTTGGCCCCCTAAACCTGAATTAGGTACTACGCTCCTTTTTGGTTTATTATTCTGTGAATAATACACCTATGTATTCGCTCAGCAAAAAATGTTTATAACACCCCCTCAAAATTTTTTCTTTTCCGTTTCAAGGTGCGTAGATTCCAAAAATGCAATGTCCGTCCGCCGTACGCCGTATCACGTGTACAGGCTTCATTTTCGGTCTAAAAAAATCGTTCTTTCGCACACATGCTCCATTTGGGCCCTAGTTGTGTCCCGAAACTTTTCAGCCCGATCGGAATATACCCAGGGGTGTTATGAGTGAAAATGTGTGTAAAAATAGGTACTTTTTGCGTTTTAGCAACATGCTGGTATCATGAGCTTTTAAGGTATCGTTTTTCATGTTTTTGGGGACGAAAAGACCGAATATGAAGTCGATTTTGACCAATGATTAGAAAATTGAGGTTCTACCAGATGTTCAGCTCCCAAAATTGATTTTTTATGCGTCAAAAACCTGGGAAATCGTCTGAAATCACCATCAATTTGTAGAATAAGACTAGAAAAAGTGGCAACACGTGGATCAAGACGATTAAATGGTACTATCAATGATCAGAGATAATTTATTTTTTTTTTTAACTCAAAAAAGGAGCGTACCTTATTCGTGTTTTGGGAGCCAAAATTGGTGGAAACCACCAGAGCTATTTCAATTATTTTATATGAAAGAAACAATAAATAAACAGCCAACATCTCTGTAGGTATGTCCAATAGAATAATAAACCCATGTGACAAGGACTTTGCAGCGTTTTTTTTTTTTTTTTTTTTTTTTCAAATTACCTTTGATCATTGATTGTACCATTTAATCGTCTTGATTCACGTGTTGACACTTTTTCTAGTGTTATTATACAAATTGATGGTGATTTCAGACGATTTCGCAGGTTTTTGACTCATAAAAAATTAATTTTGGGAGCTGAACATCTGGTACAACCTCAATTTTCCACTCCTTGGTCAAGGTCGACTTCATATTTGGTCTTCTCGTCCCCAAAAACATGGAAAAAGATACCTCAAAAGCTCATTTTACTACTATGTTACTAAAACACAAAAAGTACCTATTTTTATACACATTTTCACTCATAACAACCCTGGGTATATTCCGATCGGGCTGAAAAGTTTCGGGACGCAACTAGACTCCCAAATGGAGCATGTGTGCGAAAGAACGAATTTTTTAGACCTAAAATGAAGCCTGTACACGTGATACGGCGTACGGCGTACGGCGGACGGCGGACGGACATTGCATTTTTGGAATCTACGCACCTTGAAACGGAAAAGAAAAAATGTTGAGGGGGTGTTATAAAAATTTTTTGCTGAGCGAATACATAGGTGTATTATTCACAGAATAATAAACCAAAAGGAGCGTAGCTAATTCGTGTTTCAGGGGCCAAAAATTGTGGAAATCGTCAGAAATAGCCATTTCAGTAACTGCATACGAAAGAAACAATAAATGAACAGCCAGCATTTCTGTAGGTATGTCCAATAGAATAATAAACCCATGTGCCAAGGACTTTGCAGCGTTTTTTTTCTCAACTGCATTCCCGAACATCACTAGCTAGTTAATATCTCTGAAGGGTTTGCACGTTGGTTTGCTCCGTCATGATCAATTTTTATACCGCAATAAGCATCAATGTTGTGGACCAGCATCAATGTTGTGGACAGTATGAAAAGAAGTTGTGACACAGCGTCAGGTTCTCACGCAAAGCATCGTCTCCTGTTGCTCTTCGAACAGGGCCAGACAGGGAAGCCAAAGAAGCGTAATTGAATAAATCAGAGCTGACCGGCCTCACCGCGGATGCTCCCTTTGTTGCGGGTTTCCTTTTATTTGTCGAGCGTTTCAGAGGCGGTTTGGGATGTCAACCTATCGTTTTCCGCGGTGTCCACCACCCAGAACTGTCGGTCGTCTCCCTTCGCCCTTTTGCATGGACGAGGGTGAGCTTCCCCCCATCCGATAACAATACGGAACGATATCCCCCAACGCCCGTCGATCGGGTTGGAGTGGACCCTCAATCATTCGCAGGCCGCTGCATCACGAGTGTCTGTCACAGGATTTAAGCCATCAATTCCGTTTGCAGGAGCGTGTTCAGGTTCTCAAACCAAACCCGCCACTATCCACACTACAGTATTAGCGCTTGCACACCTACTGCCTTCCAACAACGAACCATCACCTCATCAATCGTTTTTAGGTAGGTTATAAATCAGTTGCATAAATAGGCCGGAAGATATGGAAATAGTGGACTTTTGGTTTATTATTTTCAATAACAAACCCTTGGAATCGAGCGTGGAAGAAAAAACGCTGCAAAGTCCTTGTCACATGGGTTTATTATTCTATTGGACATACCTACAGAAATGTTGGCTGTTCATTTATTGTTTCTTTCGTGTGCAGTTATTGAAATAGCTATCTTTGATGGTTTCCACCAGTTTTGGCCCCCAAAAACACGAATTAGGCTCGGCTTTTGTTGAACAGATTATTTTGGATCATTAATAGTACCATTGCACTACACTGCACTACATATACCTACCTCGATCCTCGGAATAATTTTTAATGTTTTCAAAAAAATACCCTTCTGTTACAGATCACAGCTCTATGTATAGATAACCCGTCTATATAATATAATATGTACTATTCTATGCATATTATGTAGATCGCAGACCCTCCGTAGGTTAGTACCTAACCCCGTACTCGTTACTAGGTTGTAGCGGATATTTTGCCTGCTCTAGAATATTTGAAGGAAGAACCAAAAACAAAATGCAGTTTGAATCTTCCCTCCCATCGGTTCAGGGCCTGCCGCTTCGGATCACTGGTGACAGGGATGCGGTATCCTTACTTTCGCGTGAAGCATTCAGTTTTCTCATAAATTTTATGCCAGTTGAATTAATTTCAACATTTGAAATTATCACCAAATGTCTCCTGAATTTTTACTTATCAGTTTTGGGAATCCTAGGTGAAGATATTTAAATTCAGTGAACACCGGATTTTCCAGAGGGGAGACAAAGAGAAAAGTTTTTTTTTTCAAGATGGAGACGGGAGATGAGTTCTGCTGAGGTTGTTGGCTTTTTCTTTTGAGAGATTTTGCGTTCTACTTGTTGAGTTTCCTGACTGTTTGCGTCGACATTTCTTCGCCATTTCGTCGATCTACTGCGCTGTTATTGCGAGAAGAGTTTGTTTCGCTCAGGCGTCCACTTTCCTGCAGAGGTAAGAGAAGTTATACTGTACCACATGCAGGGCACATTCTCTCGTCTTTCCTAGTGGGCCTCTCAATGGAATATCCCATCTTTATGCTTCAGGTACGTGCCTCTTCGATCTTCAGCGGGAGGATTTCATCAGATCTTTGGGTCCCTGCGAGAAATCTTTTACTGCCTTGCCGAATTTAGGCATAAAGCTCAGTTCTCAAGGTACAGACCTAACCTCATTCATCCCCTTTGTTCAGGTTAATTGAAAACTCTATGCAAGCCCCAGTTATTGCTCCGGTACATACTTATTGAACCCATTTCAACACCTCATTATCAGGGTCTATAGAAACTGGGTGCTTGATGAATGTGGGTGGCTACTCAGATGCCTGTTCATCCCCTCCCTTCGTCTTTGATCTGGACAGAGATCCTTATGCGGGTGAAATGTTTGCCATAGATTGTTGCTGTACGGCTGTCATCCGTGTGCTGAATCCTCAATTGCCCTGTTTCTGAGCATACTTGGGACAGAACATAAGCTGCCTGCAAATTGGATTTTCCCCGAGAGAAATTTGTGGGAACGGTATGTTTCACCATGAAGCCTTCTGCAATTGTGACTCAAATAGTCTCAAGCCTTATAGCCAAAGCGACGTGCAATACCCTCCCAATTTTGGCTCTAATCAACTGCATTCTGTAATCTGTTTCAGGCGGTTTCCTCACCTTTATGTTTGCATCTTGCAAACACCCATCAGCTCTATTATATAATAACCGTTGTGATAATAAATTTTGTGATACACATATTGATAGCTAGTAACTTGTATTTATTTATTTGTAACTTGTATTTTGTTATTTGTATAGTGTTAGTTCGAGTCAAAACCCAGGCCTGGTACTGCTATTATTATGATGAGACTGAACAATCCCAAGTACCTGCTACAGACTGTATAAGCAGTTTGAGAAACCTTATGCCTAGTATGTTGAATTTTGCTACAGCCCAGAACACTGGTGAGTCCTAGGTTTAAATTTTTGTATAAAAGAAAGGAATAAATTATTTTGAAGTATTCGAGATGGACATTTGGTGTTTTGGTCCGTTAACTCACAAACACCTGGCGCCCACATAGTTGAAGGAAACTCTTTATACTATACTACAACTAGTATCCATAGTGTGCCTTGAGGGTGGAAACCAGGAATCCGCTATTTCTGCCAAACTGAGCTTAGCTAATAGTAATAAAATAAAAAGAAAAATAAAAAAAGAAAAGAAAAAAGGGTTACAAGGTACCTACCTAAATCACGAGTTAAATGTTGCTAAAATAATTCTGCCGATGACAAACAGTACCTAACAAAAAGAAACACACATAATGAAGTTCTGAAAAGAAATTGTTGATGAGGAGTGAAAAAAGTTGCAAAAGTACCTACCAACAAACTCCAGCCCCTTCTACGTAGATGGTATAATGAACCGTTGTGTAATAATTTACCGTTGGGTAATGATTTACCGTAATAATAATTTACCCATCAATAATACTTCAACGTTTGTTCAAGTTTCACTACCTACCAACAAACTCCAAAAGAGCCATCATTTTTCAAATTAAATAATATCACAGAACAACCAACTCGACTTCATACTCCGCCAATATAATCAGGTTATCCCTACCAACGATTGGCCGTATTCACAAATTCCTATTGTGGGCGCGTCTCTGGTTACGAGATTTGGTTTGAATTGTATACAATTTCATTCACACTGGAGTCGAAAATGCCTGTCGGTGCAAACTTCGGGGCCTTACTGTGAACGAACGGCGTAAATATTTAAAACCGTAAAAATATTTACGTAAAAAATGGTATAGGCGTTTTGAAAATTGCAACCCCTATTTTGAACCCCTTAGAGATGACTCACAGTAACGTCGAGCTTCGAGGACCAACTAGACGCCGAACCCGAATAACCCGAATTTCATCAATTTTTTTTTCATGGTAACTAAGAAAAGTGGCCCGTACGGCGGACAGACAGAAATATTTTTATTGCAGTTTTGGATTCTACTTACCTTGAAACGTAAACCATCAAATTTTGAGGGGGGGTAAGAATTTTTTTTTTCATGCTCGATTCCAATGGTTCATTATTGAAAATAATAAACCAATAGTACCATTTAATTGTCCTGATTCACCTGTTAACACTTATTCCAAAGTTATTATACAAATTGATGGTGATTTCAGACAATTTCCCAGGTTTTTGACTCATAAAAAATCGATTTTGGGACAGAACCATTGGTAGAACCTCAATTTTCCAATCTTTGGCCAAAACTGACTTCGTATTCGGTCATCTTGTACCAAAAAACATGGAAAACGACACCTCAAACGCTCATGTTACTAACATTTAACTAATACACAAAAAGTAGATAGGTACCTATTTTTATACACACTTTCACACGCAATACCCCTGGGTATATTCCGATCGGGCTGCAAAGTTTCGGGACACAACTAGGGCCTAAATGGAGCATGTGTCCGAAAGAACGAATTTTTTAGACCGAAAATGAAGCCGGTATACGTGACAGCGTTTTTAAACGACGAGTGTTTACTCGGAACAAGTAAAGCCTTCTTTTGGGGTTATTATTTTCAATAATGAACCATTGGAATCGAGCTTTAAAAAAAATTCTAACCCCCCCTCAAAATTTGATGGTTTACGTTTCAAGGTATGCAGAATCCGAAAATGCAATAAAAACATTTCTGTCTGTACGCCGTACTGACCACTTTTCTTAGTTAACAAGAGAAAAATTTGATGAAATTTGGTTTGTAGGTTCCATTCGGGGTCTAGTTGGTCCTCGAAGCTCGACGTTACTGTCAGTCATCTCTAAGAGGTGAAAAATATGGGTTGAAATTTTCAGAACGCCGTAGCTCGAAAACTTTCGATAGAAAGGTATGGTTTTTATTACGTTATTAAATTTGTCTTGAGCTAAACAATTGTTTGAGACCATCCGGAGCCACAGTACGTCCAGCCGTTCGTGTGCACCAAAAAGCTTCGTCAACACGATCGTGAATCAAACGGTATAAATCCGGCCCGGATATCATCACTACGGAGCATCTGATTATAATCAAGGATGGCTGTATGAAGTCGAGTTGGTTGTTCTGCGATATTATTTCATTTGATAAGTGATGGGCTACTGGATTTTGTTGGTAGGTACTTCTCAAACTTGTATTTTGTAGTAGGTATTTATTATTGATGGGTAATACACATATTGATGGGTGATGGGTATCACACAACGGTAAATTATTACACAATGGTAAATCATTACACAACGGCAAATTATTACACAACAGTAAATTATTACATTTCTGTAAATTTTTACATAACGGTAAATTATTACACAACGGTAAATTGTTACACAACGGTTCATCTACCACGAAGGGGCTGGATTTTGTTGATCGGTACTTTTGCAAGTTATTAAACAACGGTTCATTATACTTGACCACGAGGGTAGGTATTCACCCCAGAAAACAGTGATCTACGCAGAAGGGAAGATCTATTGTACTCCACATCAACCATTTTCCTTCAGAACTTCATTATTTGCGTTTCTTTTTGCCATTTTAGTTACTGTTTGTCATCGACAGAATTATTTTAGCAACATTTAACTCGTGATTTAGGTAGGTACCTAGTAACGAGTACGGGGTTAGGTACCGACCTACGGAGGGTCTGCGATCTACATAATATTATGTATTGTATAGAATAGTACATAATATTATTATATTATATAGACGGGTTATCTATACAGAGCTGTGATCTGTAACGGAAGGGTATTCTGTACAAAATAATAAACCGTTGTGCAGGGATTTGCAGCGTTTATTCACTCCTTCGCGAGTGTTCACTCAAAATTCGGCGAGTATTATAAGCATTCAATCTTTTTTATTCACGTGACCCAAGGAGCAACTGTACAAGTAGGTATACTTCCTCCGTGTCGTTGCTCACAGTGGGTTAGGTATATTTATTTTTGGAACTCTTCAAGTAACCTTCCCACCAGATGGACGTCAAGTGCAACAACCCTCACTCTATAACCCTTGAGTAGGTGGACAACAGTCCAGTGACGTAAGATGTCCCTTTAGCCGATAAGGATAATACCCTCATCGTATTTATAGGCTGAGAAAGAGAATGAGAGCACTCGACCGAAACGAGCTGTCTGCCCCGACAGGCAACGTCCAACTCTCCTTTAATCGCTCATTTAGGACCCCACCCTTCGCACTCAACCCTCTTCTCATCACTCTCCTCGACTTGAGGCTCATCTTGTTTTTCTTCGTCCCTCAAACTAAACTACAACTGTCTGGCAACCCCTTGTTAGTCCCACGACCAATTCCCAAACGCCCCATCCCGACCACTTTCTTTGGAGCGGAACCCGTTTGAGAACTTCCCGAAGGTCTAAAGGGGCTTTTGGCCTTTTGACTTTTAATTGTAGGCCACCGGTTTTAATTAAGGATTAGGGTTCGAAGTTGAATGGGCTCTTCGTTAATTTTCCATACCCACCGTTGGAAAACAGAAGTGAGAAAAGTACACGCCACAGCGGATTGCAAATGCCTTAACTGTTTACTTAAATACTATGTGACATACACGTACAGACATGATCCATCCGCTGCGGGCTCATAACAATTGTTTACGCATTATATTAGCCTCGCACTTATTAGCGATTCAAATCTGACATTATTTCGTCACACATGAAAGTGCGACCGACAATAAAATTACTGTAACGAGATGTAGCGAGACGCTTTCACGTAAAATATTAACCTTCACCCGCTCGCCTCTCCTGAAGTCACACTTCCGATCGCGTGGGCGGCAAATTGGCCGCCCTTGATTTTTCATAATTTTCACTACTTTTCTTCGTTTTTTCCAAATTAGTTTTGACCAGGGAACTCCAGCACAACATTACAAGCACATTTTTATCATAAATTCTTTATTCAGATAATGGCAATCACAATAAGAACGTAGATATATATCAAAATCACATTTTCAATCTTTGAAGGTTTTCTGCACTAAAATAATATTCTGCAGTTCGCAACTTTTTCTATTGAAAGGAGGTAACAAAAGTTTGAATATAATCATAATAATACGTACTTCATTTCGCCAAATAACTAACGTGACAATAAAATAAAACGAAAGCTGGCTAGAACAAAACTAGAATATCCATAGTTCAAAACATTAGAACTTCAGTAAAAAAAAAAAAAAACTACAAAAATACAAAAATTATACTCAGGAAGATGAGTTAAAACTCAAAATACTTGAATCACATTGGAAAGCTGGCTAGATCAAAACTAGAATATCCATAGTTCAAAACATTAGAACTTTCCAAATCGAGATGCAAAACATTCATGTTTCAGTTCAAAATACAGCAGAGTACGACAAGAAATATCGATGAGAAGCCCTACACATATTCTAGAATACTGTGAAACTAGTACAGTTGAAAATACATGCGAAAGGAAAATTAATATTTACTTACATTTTCAAAATCGTGCGATGCGAAAACTGCCACGTTACCGCTCGCGTAGGCGGCAAATTGGCTCGAACCTGATGTCCCCAACTTTGGAGCAGTACTGACTGGGCTGACATGTCCACCACGATCGGAAGTCAACGTAGTCTAGCAGGAAAGATATTAACTAGAGAATACATGGCGCTCTTGGGGCTATCACGATACTTTGAGCGAGCATACACGGGAAAATTCGAAAAGGCGGCCAATTTGCCGCCCACGCGAGCGGATGAAGGTTAATGAAAGTGGAAGAACAGGAAAACAACTGTTTCAAAAAAAGTTGTAAAAATGGGGAGAAACAGGCAGGTTTTTTAAAACAATGACCGTTTTAGGAGAAAAATATTTTTATCTGAAGGAAAACTATGTTGGAGGCGAAACTAAACCTTTTAAACCTTTTTAACCAGTTTCTATTTCGTATTCAAATTTGACGCTAAGGAAACGCAAAAACGCACGGGCACGTGAAATACGCTGTTCCGTCTAAAATGAAATGACGGCACTTTAATCTCAGCTTATTTTCAATCACAGCTCTAGCACTAAAACGATAAAAGAGAGAGAAGAATAGGAAAAATACATATAAAAAAATATGGAAAAATTGTAAAAAAAAACAGGCAGGATTAAAAAATGACCTTTTTATGAGAAAACGTTATAAAATGAGATTTTTATCGGAAGAAAAACTATGATGGAGGTAAAACTAAAACTTTTAACCAGTTTCTATTTCGTATTAAAATTTGACGCTAAGGAAACTTACAAAACAAGGCGGAAGGGGACGTGAAATACGCTGTTCCGTCTAAAATGGAATGACGGCACTTTAGTCTCAGCTTATTTTCAATCACAGCTCTAGCACTAAAACGATAAGACAGGAAAAAGAGAGAAGAATAGGAAAAACACATATTTAAAAAAAGATGAATAATTTTGAAAAACCAGGCAGGATTTTAAAAAAAATGACATTTTTATGAGAAAAATAGTTATAAAATGAGATTTTTATCGGAAGAAAAAACTATATTGGAGGCAAAACTAAAACTTTTAACCATTTTATTCAGTTTCTATTTCGTATTCAAATTTGACGCTAAGAAAAAAAAACTTTAAAAAAAACCAGTCATGCAGCATGACTTAATGAGCGAATTTTCAAAGAAATATTCGAATTAATGGCTATGGTTTTGAATAAAGGAAAACTTCGGTCTAAAATTTGGTTTTCTATGTATATTCTCTTCGTATTTATTTTAATTTGTACGTTTTGTCCATCCTGATTCTACCGTTTGTTTATTACGTAATTGTACTAAGTGCTTATTTATTTGATCGCTGTGGGTTCATATTAGGTAGGATAGGGTAGTTAGGACTTTTGACTTACCTACTCAAGAGAGTGCAGTAGGTAAAGGAGTTGTTATAGAAAATCATGAGTGCTTCAAGTGCAGGTTGTTTTTCATGCAGGCTCAATCTTGAAATAAACTATGAAGGAAGGATGTGGTTTCTGGAAGGATCACTTGGAAGAACATGTGGGTGCTACGCTGACCACTCTAAGGGGGTGGGGGGGGGGGGTAAGAGTTTAAAGATTATCCTAGTTTTGGGTAATTTTTGCGCACTTTAAATGCTCTAATTCAAGAACGGATTTAGATATCTAAAATCCGATTTCACCATCGTGTTCAGCGTGCAAAAACCTTTAAAATGAGGGGTCACTTGTTAGAAAATAACATTTTGGGGATTTTTGGGTAATTTTTGCGCACTTTAAATGCTCTAATTTGAGAACGGATCAAGATATCTAAAATCCGATTCCACCATCGTGTTCAGCGTGCAAAAACCTTTAAAATGAGGGGTCACTTGTTGGAAAATAACATTTTGGGGATTTTTGGGTAATTTTTGCGCACTTTAAATGCGCCAAAACCCTCCTTAGAGTAGGCCAATTTCGCCCATCTTCGAACTTAGCCTTTCGATTGCCAAGATAGATTTTTTGTGCAAATTTGAGCTGTTTATCTCAATTCTATCGAGAGTTATCGTCTGGAGTGACACATATATATATATACATATAAAAAAGTGTTAAATTTCAGGAATCGTTTTAGAATGGTCTGAAACGGATTTCTATGAAGAAAATTTCCAAAAATTTATATTAATTAAATTTCGAAGCCATTGCAATAGCTTCATTTTCTTTGAAAATTCGCTAAAACAAGGGCGTTCACCTTGTATTGTGAAGTTTTCTTCTTCAAGCTGAGTTGAAGGAAATGTTGTTGTGTACAGTTATATACAAGTAATTCTACAGAAACCAGAATAATCCCTGAGATGGATCCGCATGGAGCAATCCTGAGAAAATACGGTCTACCGGGAAGAGACAAACAGCTCCAGTTGCTGTGAATGGATTATCCGCTTCAGTACGGGTTTGCTCATCCAACTTCTTTGGACTTCCTGCATCCTCTCCGACAATTACCAAATTTATTGGCAGAGAAGAAAACTCCCGGGGTGAAAATCGGTGGGGGAAAAAGGGGGGGAAGGATGTCTAGAAACTTCTTACCGGAAGAAAAGGGAAACGGTGAAGTTTCTGTTGGAACAGGCCTCCGGGAGTATTCGAAATCAAGTGGCACGTTTCTCCGCAAGGAGATTTATGGAGCTCTGATTTATCTTTGACCACAATAGGGCGGAAAGTCGAGGCGGAAAGTCCTTCATTGGGAAGCGCATTATTTCAAGAGCGGGTAGAGCGATTCGCGTAAATCTGCTAAGAGATTCAAAGGAGGATTGCACTTGTACTGAATTCTGAGGAGGAAACATCCACAGATTTATGAGTAATCCTTATTACTGACGAAACTGGCTATTACTGGCTAGAAACGAAAACCGTAACTAACAGAGCCTATCGGGTCGGCATCAACAACTCTTTCATGGTAGATGGTCGTGATTTAGATAACCACAAATCCTTCTGCTAAGTAGGTAGGTAGGTATTAACATTATTTTACTTGGGTAATTACCCCGCTTGAAAATTCCTCCCCTTAGAATGGATGTAATTTATAGAGAGGTTGCTAGAAGTTGGGCCCCGAAATAATGACGAGGCAGAAAACCTACTTACCAACTGCTGACCATTTCAAATGCCTATTGGTTTATTATTTTCAATAATAAAACATTGGAATCGAGCATGAAAGAAAAAAAAATTTAACCCACCCTCAAAATTTGATGGTTTACGTTTCAACGTATGTAGAATCCGAAAATTCAATAAAAATATTTCTGTCCGTCCGCCGTACGCCGTACTGGCCACTTTTCTTAATTACCATGAAAAAAAATTGATGAAATTTGGGTTATAGGTCCCATTTGGGGTCTAGTTGGTCCTCGAAGCTCGACGTTACTGTCAGTCATCTCTAAGGGGTTCAAAATAGGGGTTGAAATTTCAGAACGCCTATTCCTTTGTTTTACGTGAATCTTTTTACGGTTTTAAATAGTTCTTGAACTTACGAGTTTTTTGAGACCACCCGGAGCATTTTAGGTCCCTACGTTCCTTCACAGTAAGGCCCAGAAATTTGCACCGACAGGCTTTTTGAACAGCAGGGTGAATGAAATTGTATACATATAGCCCAAATCTCGTCACCAGGCGCTAACAATCGGGAATTGGCCTGAGATAAAACCATTGCTAGGGATCACCTGATTATAATCAAGGAGTATGAAGTCGAGTTGGTTGTTCTGTGACATTATTTCATTTGAAAAATGATGGCTTTTTTGGAGTTTGTTGATAGGTAGTGAAGCTTGAACAAACGTTGAAGTATTATTAATGGGTAAATTATTACACAATGGTAAATCATTACTCAACGGTAAATTATTACACAACGGTTCATTATACCATCTACGTAGAAGGGGCTGGAGTTTGTTGGTAGGTACGTTTGCAACTTTTTTCACTCCACATCAACAATTTCCCTTCAGAACTTCATTATTTGCGTTTCTTTTTGTCATTTTAGGTACTGTTTGTCATCGACAGAATTATTTTAGCAACATTTAACTCATGATTTAGGTAGGTACCTTGTAACGAGTACGGGGTTAGGTAATAACCTACGGAGGGTCCGCGATCTACAGAATATGTATGGAATATTACATATATTATATAGACGGGTTATCTATACGGAGACCTATGATCTGTAACAGAAGGGCATTCTGTACAAAATAATAAACCGTTGTGCACGGATTTGCAGCGTTTTTTTATTTAGATTTCAATGTCATTTCCCAAATCATTTTCGTACTCAAAATTCTAAAAGTTATGTTCACAGAAATTCCTAGTTATAAAGAAGTTCCTACATTATTTATAGAAGTTCCTAGATTGACGAAAAATGTCTTGGTTGCGACTACGAATAAAGTCGAGATGTCAATGACTTTCTGGATTCCTATTACTACCGCCCATCTAATCGCGGTTAGTGAGGCGCAGCAGGTATTTCGCCCACCTGCCTTCTAATCCCGGAAAGCAGTCTCTGTACTTTTACTTCTCGCAAGCATATCTTTGAAACAGCATATGTCTGAAATAGCATATCTTTAAAAATGTGAGGAAGGGAGCGTTCGCTCTGCTATCTGGGGATTCCAAGTAAGCAATGAATGAGTCCGTAGGGAACTGTACATGAAACTAGTAATTTGGGCAGGACAGGAGGAAATTTTCAAGTATTACAAACTCCACTTTATTTTTGAAAAAATTTACCAACATTAATATATTATTTCCCACAAACCACCATCCTTAACCGGAAATTATCTGGAAATTCATTTAATTATGACACTTGAACTGTTAAAAATAGATGGAGATTTTATACATTACATTTTTGGCCTTTGGCATTTTCAACAATTCATTATGTGGAATATGATACTACATATAAATACTGTGCTTAATATAAATTGAACAGGGCTTGCTAAGAATTTATTTTAAAAAACTTTCAAGTATAAATGATATGAGCGTACTACAACGAAAGTACTCCGATTTTAAAGAGGATTACTCGCGCTGCTGAAAATACAACGAAACCGCAAGAAGGGAAGGCTGATTTATACGTCCCTCCGTATGTTTGCACAGGGCCATCCAACCCATCCGATGGCAGTTCGCTAATTGGCCCTCAGGACCACCGGATTTTTACCCCTTGCATTTGTCAGAATTAAGCACCACTCTCCTATATAAGAACGTGACAGGTGTCTGAGCAGTTACAATGTGTAGGTACCCACTCCTCGTTTTAGCGAATTTTCGAAGAAAAGGAAGCTATTGTTCTCGGTCCAAAATTTTTAAAACTCGAATTTCCGAAAGATTTTTATACCAAAATCCGTTTCAGACCATCCTGAATTCACTGCCGAAAGACACCAAAAATTATATATATATTATATATATATATATATATATATATATAATGTAGGTATGTGTCATTCCGGACGATAACTCTCGAAACAATTGAGATAAAAATTTCAAATTTGTACGAAAAATCTGTCTTGGCAATCGACAGGCTAAGTTCGTAGATGGGCAGAATCGGGTCACTCTAAGGGGGAGTTTTGGGGATTTTTAGGGGGGGAAAATTACCCATAAATTCCCAAAATGAAACAGTCTGACAAGTGACACCTCATTTTAAAGGTTTTTGTACGCTGAACACGATGGTGAAATCAGAATTGCGATATCTCATTCCGTTCTCAAACTGGAGCACTTTGAAGATGAAGGAACGTGGTTATTTCTTGAGATGTTCTTCCTGGTTCGTCTGCTCTAATCTGATAACGGAATGGGATATCGCAATTCTGACTTCAACATCGTGTTCAGCGTTGGAAAATCTGCAAACCGAGGTGTTACTCGGCAAAAAATGGAACAAAAAATTTGGTACGTATCCATTACCTACTCTTCTGGTATTCAAAACATTTTTGATTTCCCCCCCTCCCCCTTCCACCCCAAATTTTACTTTGCGTAAAACTACTCCTGTTTTAATTTTGTATGGTATCAAGTTGGGAAAACATTGGCCGAAAATTAATTTTCAGAAAGTTTTAGGCGGAGGAGGAAGATGCCGAAAACGACAAATAGTGACGAAATAACACAATTTTGGTTATTTCATTTCGTCTGATGCATACCGAATTAACCGAATAGCGTCATACTTGAATACCTATAATTACCCAATAAGTTTAAGATTGCCCATATTTGAATGGGATATCCCAAACATCACATTTTACATAAAATCAGTTATTTCTTCGAAAATTCGCTCTTATAGCCATGCTGCATGACTGTGGTTTTTCAGGAATATAAATGAGTGTAGTTGTGTAGTTACATAACATACGGCGATGGGTTTCCGGTCGAGGAGTGTACGTGGACTCATTGTTCCAGGGGAATTCCGGAATCCATATCAGCTAAACCACTAATGGGACGTCAGCGTAGAAGTGAGGCACATTCGTTCACAGCTTATTAACTCTCTAATAAAACAAAATCTCATTACTCTGGCACATTGTTAGGGAGGACATCAGCAGAATTCAGCAGAGTTCAAACACGCAAGTCACCACAGTGAAAGAAGAAATTATTTCCAACAGGACCACAACTTTAGTACCCATAGAGGAGGGCAAAAAAAAACTGGTCTGCTCGGTCTGCATTTTATTGTTAGTATCTACGGTGATGTGAGTATGAAGAAGAAAAAATTCCATAAATAGAAAGACGTGGGTAGCATGCTACACAGGATAGCTGCTCCCTACCCTCCTTACTATAAGTAATCTATTGCATGCACCCCACGTTTTTCTGTCTATAGCTATTCTATTTTACGCTGAAATTATTTTACGATACTTTTTAGTCTATTTAAAAAAAGTTTAAACAAAATGAAAATAATAATTTTCTGCTTTTTAGTCTTGTGTGTGTGTGTGGAATTTTTTAAATAATTAATTAACTATTAATGTAGTACCTATGTGTTTTATGATAGATTCGCGTACTGTCATCGAAGATAGATTACTAAGCAAGGTTTTAGCTCAACGGACATCGGGAAGTGGGCGAAAAATCGATTACAAGATTTGACCGCCACGGATAGCAGAAATTAATCAGTTAAATGATGTTAGCGAATTTTCAAAGAAAATGAAGCTATTGCAATGGCTTCGAAATTTAAATAATATAAATTTTTGGAAATTTTCTTCATAGAAATCCGTTTCAGACCATTCTAAAACGATTCCTGAAATTTAACACTTTTTTATATGTATATATATATATATATATTTATATATATATTTATTTATATATGTGTCACTCCAGACGATAACTCTCGATAGAATTGAGATAAACAGCTCAAATTTGCACAAAAAATCTATCTTGGCAATCGAAAGGCTAAGTTCGAAGATGGGCGAAATTGGCCTACTCTAAGGAGGGTTTTGGCGCATTTAAAGTGCGCAAAAATTACCCAAAAATCCCCAAAATGTTATTTTCCAACAAGTGACCCCTCATTTTAAAGGTTTTTGCACGCTGAACACGATGGTGGAATCGGATTTTAGATATCTTGATCCGTTCTCAAATTAGAGCATTTAAAGTGCGCAAAAATTACCTAAAAATCCCCAAAATGTTATTTTCTAACAAGTGACCCCTCATTTTAAAGGTTTTTGCACGCTGAACACGATGGTGGAATCGGATTTTAGATATCTTGATCCGTTCTCAAATTAGAGCATTTAAAGTGCGCAAAAATTACACAAAAATCCCCAAAATGTTATTTTCCAACAAGTGACCCCTCATTTTAAAGGTTTTTGCACGCTGAACACGATGGTGGAATCGGATTTTAGATATCTTGATCCGTTCTCAAATTAGAGCATTTAAAGTGCGCAAAAATTACCCAAAAATCCCCAAAATGTTATTTTCTAACAAGTGACCCCTCATTTTAAAGGTTTTTGCACGCTGAACACGATAGTGAAATCGGATTTTAGATATCTAAATCCGTTCTTAAATTAGAGCATTTAAAGTGCGCAAAAATTACCCAAAACTAGGATAATCTTTAAACTCTTACCCCCACCCCCTTAGAGTGGTCAGATTGAAAAATGTGAGAAGTATTAATTGAAGACGAGAGTTCGAAGCAAAAAAGGGGGAGGCAAACGATTAGTACAACTCCTTGAATTTACCCACAGCGATCAAATAAATAAGCACTTAGTACAATTACGTAATAAACAAACGGTAGAATCAGGATGGACAAAACGTACAAATTAAAATAAATACGAAGAGAATATACATAGAAAACCAAATTTTAGACCGAAGTTTTCCTTTATTCAAAACCATAGCCATTAATTCGAATATTTCTTTGAAAATTCGCTCATTAAGTCATGCTGCATGACTGATTTTTTTTTTATTATTGTTTCATGTATTGCCATCGAACATGGATGACTGTGCAAATTTTCAGCTCGAACAGACATCGGGAAATGGGCTGTTTACAAGATTTTTACCGAATAGAGAAGAAAGCGATAAAAACGTTTCATTTCATTAATAAAATTATGATTTTATCATTATTATTATAAGTAAAATTATTGTTAATTATACCATTAATAGAAAGGTAAGCGAGTTTCAGAAAAAGATCAGTAATACACGCCATCAGAATTATTGTTTATATATTACCATATTATGTTATATGTGTCTCCTCATCATTCACATGTACATCGTGTAAATGTAGATGATGTCATTTAAACGGCAGTTAGTAATTTACCAGGTCATAGGATCTTGGGAGGCGGTCAGAATATAAACTTGTTTCTAGTCCGACGTTTCGGCAAATTTATTTGCCATTTTCAGGAATGGCAACTGTTATGGGGGTGGGTGAACTATGGAGACGATAAATCACTATGGTGGTCACAATTAACGTTGATGCTGGGCATTGATGTTAGGCAAAAAGGTGAAGAACTGGTAATAATTGATTCAGTGACAAGGTAGACTTGGATTTGTCACAGGTTGCTGTTAGATGTGATGGAGTACAAGTTGGTAGTTTGATAGAAGCAGTAGGAAAAAAAATTTCCGCTGCTTCTATCAAACTGCCAACTTGCACTCCCACACACCTAACAGCAACCTGTGACAAATCAAATTCTACCCTGTCACTGAATCAATTATTACCAGTTCTTCATCTTTTTGCCCAACATCAATGCTCAGCATCAACGAACTGTGACCACTATAGTGATTTATCATCTCCATAGTTTACCCACCCCCATTCCTGAAGATGGCAAATAAATTTGCCGAAACGTCGGCGTAGAAACAAGTCTATATTTTGACCACCTCCCAAGATCCTATAACCTGGTATATTCAGAATTTGGTCAAGAACCCTCACGAAGTTAATAATTTGAATTACGGTTTTGGTTTATTATTCTGTGAATAATACACCTATGTATTCGCTCAGCAAAAAATTTTTATAACATCCCCTCAACATTTTTTCTTTCCCGTTTCAAGGTTCGTAGATTCCAAAAATGCAATGTCCGTCCACCGTCCGCCGTATCACATGTACCGACTTCATTTTCGGTCTAAAAAATTCGTTCTTTCGCACAAATGCTCCATTTAGGCCCTAGTTGTGTCCCGAAACTTTTCAGCCCGATCGAAATATACCCAAGGGTGTTATGAGTGCAAATTTGTATAAAAATAGGTACTTTTTGTGTTTTAGTAACATGCTGGTAAAATGAGCTTTTGAGGTATCGTTTTCCATGTTTTCGGGGACGAGAAGACCGAATATGAAGGCGATTTTGACCACAGAGTGGAAAATCGAGGTTGTACCAGACGTTCAGCTCCCAAAATTGATTTTTTATGAGTCAAAAATCTGCGAAATCGTCTGAAATCACCATCAATTGTCTTCCATCAATTGGAAAAGTGTCAACACGTGGAGCAAGACGATTAAATGGCGCTACCAATGATCAAAGATAATTTTAAAAAAAAAGGAGCGTACCTACCTATATAATTTATTTGTGTTTTGGGGGCCAAAATTGGTGGAAACCACCAGAAATAGCTATTTCAATTATTTTACATGAAAGTAACAATAAATGAACAGCCAAAATTTCTGTAGGTATGTCCAGTAGAATAATAATAAACCCGTGTGACAAGGACTTAGCAGCGTTTTTAAACAAATTTCGTGGTGGGTAGACAGATTGCGTAGGTACCTCGAAACAGCGGCGCTCTGGCGGGTGGGCTTCACGTGCTCTTGCAACTCAGATTCGCTTGACCGGCTGCACACTCGCTCAGAATCTAATGACTCCATTAGCACGTAATGGACAGGGACGTATTTCATATTCAACGACTAATGGGCGTGTTGGCCGCTGACCGCTACACAACCACCACTTCATCGCTGGGACCTTTAATTAAACCGCGTGTTATCCCGGAGATGTAGCGGGGTTGTAAAATGAGCTGGAATTTCGTCTTTCACGCCCACAGCTCATCGGCGATACGCGATATACCGCACAGCAAACAACAAGTTGTAGTCAGCAACACGTCTCCTATCTCCTACAAAAATGCTCAGTAAAAGCTTATCAGTGATAATGAACATTTTAGATAGGCAAGGATTGGGCTTAGTAGTGATCTGCATCTACTGTGAGCAATTCAAGACTACAACCAGGCACTGTATCAACGAACTGAATCACTCGCGAAGAAATCGTGGAAACCCATTTCAAATAAAAACGGAGGTAGTGAAAAAATATTCTATTTCCACTAATACACGGAAAAACTCGAAAAACATTGTTATACCGGTTTCGACGATGCAACCATCGCCAGTAACAAACATAAACTGTTGTTCAATAATATTATTGTTTGTTACTGACGATGGTTTCATCACCAAAACAGTGTTTTTCGCGTTTTTTTGTATATTAGTGGAAACAGAATATTTTTTCAATAACTCAATTTTTCTTAGGCACTGTATCAAGATCCCTTCTGGATGTCTTGTTCAAATTCTCCAAGGTTGATAGGTACTTACTCGTACGTGTGTACGTTTAATAGGTCCTTGTCACATGGGTTTATTATTCTATTGGACATACCTACAGAAACTTTGGCTGTTTATTTATTGTTTCTTTCATGTTAAATAATTGAAATAGCTATTTCTGGTGGTTTCCACCAATTAAAACTTGATTTTTTTTCAAATTATCTTTGATCATTGATAGTACCATTTAATCGTCTTGATCCACGTGTTGACACTTTTTCTAGTGTTATTCTACAAATTGATGGTGATTTCAGACGATTTCCCAGGTTTTTGACTCATAAAAAATCAATTTTGGGAGCTGAGCATTTGGTAGAACTCTATTTTCCACTCCTTGGTCAAAATGGCCTTCATATTCGGTCTTCTCGTCCCCGAAAACATGGAAAACGGTACTTCAAAAGCTCATTTTACTAACATGTAACTAAAACACAAAATGTACCTATTTTTATACATATTTTCACTCATAACACCCCTGGATATATTCCGATCGGGCTGAAAAGTTTCGGGACATAACTAGAGCCCAAATGGAGCATGTGTGCGAAATAACGACTTTTTAGACCGAAAATGAAGCCGGTACACGTGATACGGCGGACGGCGGACGGACATTGCATTTTTGGAATCTACGCACCTTGAAACGGAAAAGAAAAAATTTTGAGGGGGTGTTATAAACATTTTTTGCTGAGCGAATACATAGGTGTATCGTAGGTGTATTCACAGAATAATAAACCAAAATGCAAAGGTCGAATGGCACCGGCTATTTTTTCGAGGTAAAAATGGTAACGATCGAACTGCGCCGGTTGTGTAGTCTGCAACCTACTACTTCCTCTTCTGCGTGAGCCAATGGGGTATGCTCATGGGTATGAAAAGCTGTTTATATTATTTTTAAATGGAAGTAGGTTCCATTCTAATAATGCTGAGACCAACCGCACTCTCCTACGATGAGTAGTTGTTTTTCTGTGATTTTTCAAATATTCCAGCACTTCATACGTCATTGCAACCCCTCGCCTGGGCGGGACACCTCTGCCAACTGTGACGCAGCAAGTGCAGGAATCTTTGAAAAACCACCGAAAACGAACTATTCATCGTACGAGAGTGCGGATGGTCTCAAAATTATAAGAATGTATCCTACTTCCATTTTAAAAATAAATAGGTAGGTAAATGCAGGCCCATTAGCGTTCTCCAGAGTACACGAGGGGGCAATGATAGTTTAAATTTCGAGTGAAATCGTTATTTCATGATTAATGCCTGCGAGGCATTAATCTTCCTCTCGTAGATGCCCAAACAGATGGCGGGTAAGTAAGTGGCGCTAATGTTCGACGAACTTCCAAACTTTTTCCTCGCCAAAATAATGAAGCAAATGAATCAACTTTCATGGGTTACGAATTCTCATTTTTTGGGCCAAATTCTGTTCAACAAAAGAAAATAACGCTCTTACTGACCACATAATGATGTGTTTATGTCGGAGTCTAAGCAGAAGACGAGTGTGAAATTTGTATTTCTGAGTTCCTGCTAGAAATGAAGTATCAGGCAAATCGCCTAACAGTTCAACTCAAATCCGGCTTAGAGCGCTAGTAAAGAACCGAAATGGATGGATGGATGGATGGAACAGAAAATTTATAGATAAATTAGAAAAACACATCCTCAAAATCAAACCGCGGGGAGGTTCACGAAGTCACGGCGGTTCTTGAAGGTTTTCAGGAAGGTTTGCCATTTCTAATGTTGGGTTGTTGGCAGCATTGAGAACCTTCGCCTCCGAGGCTCTGCCTCCTTGGGCCAACAGGCAATCAGATGTCAATAGACTTGATACGTCATATCTTACCACATTAATTTTTACTTTTAATCTCCCTCATTTAAAAAATATCGCTTATTTTTGAAAACGGGCTTCAAACTACAATTTTTCCACAAGTTCTGAATATATATATATATTTTTTTTTCTGAAGTAATGAAATTCTTAATTACTCACTTCTGCCGCATCTAGTTAGGAGAGACACTGCGAAGCCATTTTCCGGTCGGAAATGTGGGATCACTATACTGCGTGGTTAAACCAAATTCCGACAAAGACGCTTTCAACCGCTCTCGCCACACATTTCCACTTCCACCCAAAGTTAGTCTCATGCTGTTTATTAAACTTGAATCCACTGTGCAACAACAACAGCCTGTTACCTGTTGAACTACTTGATTATTTAATATGAATGCAGTAGCGGTGCGTGGGCTCTGAAAATGGTGGGCCACCAAACCGGAACACAAATTAACAGCTTTTTCTACAAAATACATGTAAATGTTTTCCAACAGTGGAGACTTCTTATGAGAAATGGGTGGATTCTAATCTAAACTTAATCATCACTCCATCCTCGTAGGAAAACGTCGAAAATTTCGACTGTAAGTTAGCCACCGAATTCATGTGGTACAAAAATACAGAAGCAAATAAACTAAACAACCACTAAAAACAACGAACTAGACTAAAATACAACGAAGTAATGACCCGCCGGCCAGTACCTACTTGGATGGAGAATCAGACTAGAAGCTAGGTACTTATCTGTGTATGTTGACGTCGATCAATCCACAAGACCACAGACAGGACACAACGCATTTAATTATCGCAAATCCAAATCTGTCCCGGGAACTCGAATGGGAACATACAAAATTCGAAACGTAAGCAGAAAATTGAAAACTGAACATAGGAACAGAACGGCGAAAGTGATAAGAATTTTTAGGGGATAGAAGGTCAGATAGAAGGACAAGCATCTCGTATCGAGATAACAACATGAATTAAAACAATCCAATCAATTGTGAACACAAACGATTTTTGGATGGAAATGTCGGCCACGGGCCCAAAAGGGGCGTGACTAACCAAATTTTTACTCTACTGAGCTTGCACGGTCGGGCCACTTTTCTCTGTTACCATGGCTACACCCGGTCCCGGGACCTATTAATTTCAAAAACGTAGGTTTCGATTTCGATTGCAAGACATCGATTACTGTAGCTATATTCCGATAAAATGCTCGAATATCCATAGCCAGAGAACTCTGTCTTCTTCTTCTTCTTCTTCACAGTTACTTGTCTTGGCCGCAGCCATGCCAGACATAGGTTGGGACAGAGAGAGAACTCTGTCGAGTCGCTGTTGAACTTCGTGAAAAATGCTAGGGTACAGTATACGGAGGGAAATTCGAATGCCAGCTGAACAAATGGTTGGCATTTTTTTGGAGTTTTTTGTGTTTCTGGATGCCGGGGCAGTGGCCCAAGTTGCCTTATGGACGCAACACCCCTGTATGTATGTATGGTTTTATTAGATCCCCATGAGTGTTGTACTTGTTATTAGAGTGTAGAGTTGGTATTGTTAGTATTGCAGTATTAGTATTGCTAGGGAGTATTAGTTAGTATTTTTAAATTTATCAGTTATTTGACTGAATTGCCCTACCTTTCTCGATGAACATAAATTACAAAGACGAGATCTCGGAAGTGAATCTTGATTGCTAGAACAACCTACAGCAACAGATGACACTAACTTGACCTGCCGAATGTTGCCGGACTACCTGCACGAATATTCAATCAGCGATAATATTATGCAAGAGAAGGAACAGGATATTACGATAAGACCAGAAGAGAAAGAGAAACAGAGTGATAGACAGCGCGACGCGTGCGAACGTGCGAAGACCCCGGTGCAGTTCGAACGTAGGATTAGCAACAGGTTAATTATAAAATCGATTGGAACCGTCCGGTGCAGTTCCACCACAGCCTATTTAGCTCTTTAAATATAAATCGATTATGTTATTAAGGGAGAAATGGATTAAAAAAATAAATCCATTTCTCCATTAATAACATAATCGGCAAACGGAAAATGGATTTCATTCTGAAAATAATTAAAACACATTCTAACACCTCAATGCTCACATCACCTAACTACCCATTACCCGAGCAAACGAAGCTTTTCCTAAGTAGGTATTATATTTATGATGAAACGTCGAAATGAAATATTATGGAAATCCTCTGAATAATCGATAGACAATAATGAACGCTGTGATGGATGTATAGTGGGCGCACATCCACCACGAGAGGCGTGAGGGAGGATGTGCCCGGTTTGGTTATGGGCGGACCACCACCATGCCCGGGATCTTTTTGGATATGTCTGATTTGTTTATGGGTGTACCACCACCATCTGCGGAATCTTTTCGAGAATGTTGCCTGGTTTGGTTATGGGTGGACCACCACCATGCCCAGGATCTTTTTGGATACGTCTGATTTGGTTATGGGCGGACCACCACCATGCCCAGGATCTTTTTGGATATGTCTGATTTGTTTATGGGTGTACCACCACCATCTGCAGAATCTTTTCGAGAGCGTTGCCTGGTTTGGTTATGGGCGGACCACCACCATGC
This sequence comes from Leptopterna dolabrata, assembly GCA_954871275.1. Classification (NCBI taxonomy): domain Eukaryota; kingdom Metazoa; phylum Arthropoda; class Insecta; order Hemiptera; family Miridae; genus Leptopterna; species Leptopterna dolabrata. Next base: position 32,411,382 of record OX940986.1, on the reverse strand, counting down.
CCAGGATCTTTTTGGATATGTCTGATTTGGTTATGGGTGTACCACCACCATCTGCGGAATCTTTTCGAGAGCGTTGCCTGGTTTGGTTATGGGTGGACCACCACCATGCCCAGGATCTTTTTGGATATGTCTGATTTGGTTATGGGCGGACCACCACCATGCCCAGGATCTTTTTGGATGTGTGTGTGTCCGATTTGGTTATGGGCGAACCACCACCATGCTCGGAATCTTTTAGGTTAGGAGAGAGATGAGGAGCTAGGAGAGAGAGAGAGAGAGTAGTCAGCGACTAGAGGAGAGAGATGAGGAGCTAGGAGAGAGAGAGAGAATAGTCAGCGACTAGAGGAGAGCGTAGAATGGCTAGAAAGGCGAAGGAGGCGAGTTTTTATAGGCTTGGGAGCCGTCTCCCTCCATCCTCGAGCTAGTGGAGGATGGTGGGGATCCCCAGGTCGTCCCTCGGCTCTCCCGCGTCTTCCGTCCCCACTTCTAGGTTTATTTAGCGAGATCTTAATTTCACATAGTAAGGTTGTGGTTATGGGAGGATACCACGACAAACACAATCATTAGGTGTTTGCATTATGAAATCAACTTTCCCACAACACACAAACCAGGCTAACTCAAATTGAGCCAACCCGTAAATGGATCACTAGAAATTAATTAGGAGGAAAATGCTCTTCTGCTATCTCAGCCGAGATAATTTTGCCGTGAGAAAGTAGTTAACTACTTGACATTTTTCAACTTGCGTTCATATCCAGGACACCAGGACTGTGCGGACAAATTCACGAAGGTTGGTAAACCCTGGTTTCAAATGCAACCCATCAACGTCTGAATAATAAGAGTGAAATATTTTCATCCTCCTCGAAACCTCACGTTCAACCAGCTCCAACGCAAAGTTTTCTCTCTTCCTCCCTGAATATTCGCCTGTATCCCACTTCCGGCGACAACCGAGGGAGAAAACTCGAAAGGAGAAGAAAATATGACAGTATTACCTCGGAAGGTGAGGGGTAAAGAAAAGATTGCACCAAACGGAGCAGGTATCCCACGGTGATGCGATGATGGCATCACTTGATCACATGATCCCGTCTTCCCGAGGGGATCACGCGAGCCGAACAAATGTTTCCTTTTATGCGTTCCTGGTCCCTCCCCTCCCCGCAATGACGACGTGCTCCTATATTCCAGTAACGGTTACGGAAACGGAGTGATGGGAGCTGTTACTTCGGATGCGAACGTATTCCGACTGCCGTTCACTGATGGATGGTGAACGACTAGTGTACTCGAAAAAAGAAAACGCTGCAACTCCTTGCACAACGGTTTATTATTTTGTACAGAATACCCTTCTGTTACAGATCACAGCTCTCTGTATAGATAACCCGACTATAATATAATATAATGTACTATTCTATAAATATTTATGTAAATCGCAGATCCTCCCTAGGTTAGCACCTAACCCCGCACTCGTTACTAGGCACCTACCTAAATCACGAGTTAAATGTTGCTAAAATAATTCTGTCGATGACAAACAGCAGGTAACTGAAATGGCAAAAAGCAATGCAAATAATGAAGCTCTGAAGGGAAATTGTTGATATGGAGTGAAAAAAGTTGCAGAAGTACCTACCAACAAACTCCAGCCCCTTCTACGTAGATGGTATAATGAACCGTTGTGTAATGATTTACCATTGTGTAATAATTTAGCCATCAATAACACTTCAACGTTTGTTCAAGTTTCACTACCTACCAACAAACTCCAATAGAGCCATCATTTTTCAAATAAAATAATATCACAGAACAACCAACTCGACTTCATACTCCATGATTATAATCATGTACTCCCTAGCAATGATGATCTCGGGCCAATTCCCGATTGTAAGTGCGTCCCTAGTGATGATATCTGTGCTGAATGTATACAATTTCATTCAACATCCTGTTGAAAATGCCTGTCGGTCTTCTCGGCCTTAACGAACGGCTGGACGTACAATGCTCCGGGTGGTCTTAAAAAACTCCCAAGTTCGAGAGCTATTTAGAACCGTAAAAAAATTCGAGAATACGGCGTCCTGGAGACTTCAACTCCTATTGTTCACCCCTTAGAGATGACTGGCATAAACGCCGAGCTTCGAGGACCAACTCGACCCCAAATGGGACTTATAAACCGAATTTCGTCAATTTTGGTTCATGGTAACTAAGAAAAGGGCAGTGTACGCGGACGGACAGAAATTTTTTTATTGCATTTTCGGATTCTACATACCTTGAAACGGAAACCGTAAAATTTTTAGGGTGGGGGGGAGGGGGTCAAAAGAAAAAATTTCGTGCTCGATTCCAAAGGTTCATTATTGAAAATAATAAACAAAAAAAGAAGAAAAAATCAAGATTGTTAGAAATGGTCAATACTTTGCCAGCCTATTCCGAACACATTCAGGGATATTTTATTCTTTAAAATGTTCACTTTATCTATTTCAGATAGATGAAGTGGGTATTATTAAGAAAAAATATCCATGTTGAATAAACCAAAAGTGAAGAGTGGTTGGTCTTGGGTTTTCTCAAATTTGAAATTTCTCATACTTGTGAATCATTCTAGTAAGGAGCTCATAATTTTCCTTGGACTAAGTAATATCTAAAAAATAATTTCATTTTCATAGAAATCAATGAATCACGGCTTCGGTTCATAACATGATTAAAATTTAACCATGCTATAATAATTATAAGATATTGCTTCATATATCCTTATTGCTTCCGAGTCTGCAAGGCAGCGGTAGCTTTGTTTTCACTTTCGAAATGATACATTTTTTGTACTCCAAAATCAAAATTTCCACTTGCATCTTGCGTTTCAGGGCCTCCTGAACAAATTTTGTTTCGTGTCGGTCTGTCCGTCTGTCTGTCCACATTTCCTTGCAACAGCCATAACTTCCACAATTTTGATCAAATTTTCAGGAATTGTGTAGGTTTAGTGCTAGATGGTCCCCTATCAGTTTCATCACGATCGAATCAACGGTAGCCTCTGCGCAGGCGCTAACGAGATTTTCTTGTTACGGTCATAACTCCATCAATTTTGAACGGATTTTGGTGAGATTCTCAGGGATGATGAGGGTAAGGTCCCTTGAGGTCCCATACGACATTCATCATGATTGAATCATCGGTGGCAGTGGCACGTGGCACTGGCACCGCGCACATTCCAAACGTCGAGCATTCCAGACCATAAAACTATATAAACCTCGAAGGGCCTCTGCGTTGACGAATGAAATGACGGGCTCCGCACCCTGCTCAGCTGATGTGCTAAATTCTCTCCCGTTCACCCTTGGAAGTTGAAATTTGATAGGGAATCTGCGTTCTCAGTCATATACGTGGACTAATTGCTTTATCTTAAAGCATGAATACTAACTTCGAATTAGGTACCCTTAATATTAAATAACAGTTAAATAATTCCGTTAATTAATCTGAATCTTTATGTTAATTATTCCGTTAATTAATCTGAATCTTTATGTATGAAAATTTAATGGTGACATGCTGTGAATGCCACGAGGAAGCTTCTGTGCCATGTCCTTGGCAGTGTATTTTTATATTCGTATATCCTTATTTTCTAAAGCTTCTTATATAAAATGTTGCCTCAGCTTCAAGTAGGTGTTATATTTAATCCTTGTCATAATAATTTAACAACTTATATTTAATATGAGACGTTGCTTCTTATATTTAATGTAACGTGTTGTTCTAATACTTAACATAAGATGTTGCTTCACTTTAAGTGGGATAATTATATTCCCGATGTAAGTATGAGGTAAATGAGCGTAGTATTACCCCGCGTTGGAAGGAGAAAACTTTCTACCCTGAGAACGAGAGAAAATTCTCGAGTTGATTTATCATTTAAAAGTTATATCGAGATACTGATAAGACATTCATTCGTGAACATTCATTGGGCGCCTGTCAGTATTAATATGTATACACCTACGGTGGCTCATCACCCTGCCCAACCCCTTAACCCTTTACCCAAGAGCACGTAATTTATGCGTTTCATGATATCCAGTAAGCTTCCCCTTGTCTCGAACATCCTCCGAGGATTTATTTCGAAAAGGTTCCCTTACAAACGAGAGCACCCGGCGAACTAATCCGGGAATCCCCTGGCACGAACAGGATGTCTCACTTGAAACTTGTCGCTAAAATAATGCTCGCGTCTGAATTCGTTTATGCTTATTTTCTTTTCATTATCGGCTTCCGCTTTTCATACGATGCGGGGCTGGACGGAAACGGATTAATTCGCTGTCTTGTCGTTATCCCTCCGTTTTCTATTGCCACTCCACGAAGGAGCCACACTCCATCCAGTACTCGTAATGCACATGATAATACTTGTACATGACTCCAGATATTCATGGGGATCAACATTCAAAAGGAACCACGGCACTACGGCTGCACTCGAACTGCCACAACGTTTAGACCAAATATGAAATGCACGAACTGCCACAACCATTAGAGGGGATTAGGGGAACTGTGGGATCGGTGCCCACAGTTTACACGAAATCAGCAATGAGAACGGCCTTCGCCTGATAGACTTCGCAGCCGGAAGGGGAATGAGCATCAGCAGCACCCAGTTCCCACACAAAAACATCCACAAACAGACATGGTGCTCACCAGATGGACGAACTAGAAACCAGATCGATCATGTTCTCATTGATGTAAGACACGCAAGTGATATACTGGATGTAAGATCTTTCCGAGGAGCTGATTGTGACACAGACCATTTCCTAGTAAAAGTCGGATATAAACAGAGATTGGCAGTAAGATCAAGAGGCCAAGCAAACAAGATACCTGCTTATAACCTTGATAAACTGAAAGTGGATGAAGTGAAACAACGTTTCAGAGAAGTAGTAAGGGAGAAACTGTTGGCTGCAGGAGAAACTAGGAATATAAATGCATCCTGGAATAAGGTAAAGAATGCTCTGGTTTCTGCAGCGGATGAAGTCCTGGGGCACAAGGAGTCTCCCCCTCGGAATGAGTGGTTTGATGAAGAATGTGAGCGCGTAATTCAGGACAGAAATGAAGCTCGGCAAAAGATGCTCCTGAGGAATACTAGGATGGCCACCCTGCTGTATCGACAGAAAAGGGCAGTCGTGAAAAGAGTGTGTCGGAAAAAGAAGAGAGAGCATAAAATAGCCAAGTTGGAAGCTCTCACCGAAGCTTATCACGATGGGAAGTCCAGAAGATTTTTTCGTGGTGTGAGGGATCTGAAGCAAGGCTTTAAACCGCGACTGGAGTTTTTGAAGAATCGACAGGGCAACCTTTTAACAAACAAAGAACATATCAAGGCAGAATGGGTAAATTATTTCGAACAGCTTCTCAACCGTCCAGAAACACAGGTGGAGGCTCAGGATCGTCAAATACTTGAAGCCGCCCTACGAAATGAGGAAATAAATGACGAGGATGTGCCCCCAGATAGAGAGGAAATTAGAGAAATCATTGCAAGCCTGAAGAATAACAAGGCTCCAGGTGTGGATGGTATTGCGGCGGAGCTTCTGAAGCATGGAGGGGATGAACTCTTTGAAGAACTATACCAGCTCATCTGGGATATTTGGACCAGTGAGGAGATGCCAGATGAGTGGACAGCTGCCGTTCTTTGTCCTATCTACAAGAAAGGAGACAATGTGGTAATTACAGAGGAATAGCACTCCTATGCACAGCATACAAAATCTTGTCAATAATAATCTCCAAACGATTGCAGCCTTATGCAGATAGCGCAGTGGGGGAGTATCAATGTGGTTTTCGTGCAGGTCGATCCACCACGGACCACATTTTCTCCCTTCGGCAGATGTTGGAAAAAGCCTTCGAGTTCAGCGTTACTCTGCATCACCTCTTTGTCGACTCCAAACAAGCATACGACAGTGTTAGCCGCACAGCCTTGCTGAAGGACCTTCTTGATTTTGGAATTCCCAAGAAACTAGTAAGGCTGGTAAAAATGACTTTGGATAACACAAGCTGTCAGGTCAGAGTTCAGGGAGAACTGTCTGGATCATTCCGGGTTGGCTGTGGTCTCAGACAGGGTGATCCGGGGGCACCAAGTCTCTTTAATCTGTGCCTTGAGGGGGCTATTAGGGCTATTAGGACGAATCCTGGCGGCACAATCTACAGCAGAATGACGCAGCACATGGCGTATGCGGATGATGTTGAGATTGTTGGCCGAACCTTACCAGCATTGGATGGAGCATTCCAGGAGTTTGAGAAAGCCGCAACGCACAGAGGGCTCGTAGTTAACGAGCGTAAGACAATGTACATGTGCACGATGAGAGACCCCCCTGCTCAGTACGATGATTATGTCCAAATAAGTGGCCACCAGTTTCCTGTGTGCCAGGAATTCAAATACCTGGGTTCGCTGGTCACAAATCGTAATGATATAGGAGCTGAGATAAAGGCTAGATTGGCTGCCGGGAATAGGTGCTTCTGGGCGGTCCACAGGCTCCTCAAGTTTAACGCTCTCCCGAGGAAAGCAAAAATCACCCTATATAAAATAGTGATCAGACCCGTAGTCACTTATGGGTCGGAAACCTGGGTGCTGACAAGAGAGTGGGAGAATAACTTGAGGGTGTGGGAAAGGAAGATCTTGCGGCGAATTTATGGGCCAATATTTGATGAGAAATGTGGGTGGAGAATAAGGACCAATAGTGAGCTCCGCCAGCTTTACCAGGATCCTGATCTTGTCAGTTTCATAAAGAAGGGAAGACTTCGCTGGGTAGGGCACGTGGAACGAATGCAGCAGGAAAGAATACCACGGCAAATGCTCTATGGAAAACCAGGTGGTGGCAGACAAAGAGGCCGACCACGGATGAGATGGATGGATGACGTGGAGGCCGATCTGAGGAGCAACGGGGTCAGAAGATGGCGCCAGTTGGCTCAGGATAGGGATGAGTGGCGTCAGATGATTGAGGAGGCCCAGGTTCTATAGGACCGTAGCGCCAGGGAAGTAAGTAAGTAAGTAAGTATGAAATGCACGAACTGCCACAACCATAAGAGGGGATTAGGGAGGGTCAATTCGCAAGATAAGAAAACCACGAACTGCCACAAGGGTTCAGTCAGACAAGACGGTGGGTGTACAAGAAGTTTAGTCCCCATTCCGCCGCTCGCATTGTCAAGCGATCTGGATGCTCGCTAGCGCTCGCATCTCAAAAAAGATAAACAATCCCAGAAACTATCCCGTGAATGAGCAGGTTGTTTGGGACTTCTGAATAGATTAGTGGAATGCATTGTCAAGCGATCTGGATGCTCGCTGGCGCTCGCATCTCAAAAAAGATGAACAATCCCAGAAACTATCCCGTGAATGAGCAGGTTGTTTGGGACTTCTGAATAGATTAGTGGAATGTAATGTTAGGTATGTAACAAGACTGTTTAATGCCTTCGAAAATACCAGAAAAGAAGACAAGTAGAGCAGGAATATCATCGAGGGATAACCGCAGTATAATTCCCGTTTTTCCCTGACTTGTACCGGCTACCTGACCGAACCTTGTGGCAGTTCGTGGGTTTCTTATCTTGTGAGTTGACCCTTTCTAATCCCCTCTAATGACTGTGGCAGTTCGTGCCTTTCAGATGGACCCAAAATTTGTGGCAGTTCGTGTGTCCCCGGCACTACAGACCGTCTGCCACGCATTCTCACGTTGCAAATTATTGTCCAAAACTTCTTTATTTATTAAAATATCAAAACTAATTAAATATATTTATTTTTAAATTAAACGTTCTAGATTAATCCACGGATTACATGGCTCGGCCTTGGTAATGGGTGGAATTAGTTGTCCGTGTTCATAATAGGTAGTATTTTGTAGGATACTTTCTAGGATAGTTCGAAAGAGAGGTTTTTTTTCAATTAACAAGCTGGGAAAATTAAGAAGCGACATTCCCCGTATTACCAACGTTTGAACAATGGTCTAAATATATGGAACACTAGAGAATATTGACGGATCAAAGAAAGATGGTTTGTTTGGTCCACCGGGTTGTGATTTATGTCGGTTCAACGGTTTTCACGTTTGCGCATGCGCAGTTGCCACTACGGATAAATGCGACGAAATTCATAAGCGACCAACTAGGACCTAACCCTGAACCATTTGATATTTCAAGTTGTGTGGGTTCGACGTTTCTAACGTTTGCGCATGTGCAGTAACTACTGATACGCATGCGAATACATTCACATGGGACCCACTAGCACCTAACCCCGAACTACCACCAAAATTTGTGCGATTGGGTCGTGAGTTACGGCGGTTCGCAGAAATCCGCACACTCGCACGCGCACACACGCTGACACTCAACTACATACCTGAAGAAGCTGAACTTTCAATTTTTTGGTTTATTATTCAATAATGAACCATTGGAATCGAGCATGGAAAAAAAATGCTAACCCCCCCCCCCCCCCCCCCCGCAAAATTTGATGGCTTACGTTTCAAGGTATGTAGAATCCAAAAATGCAATAAAAAAATGTCTGTCTGTCCACAGTACACCGTACACCGTATTTTCTATGGATTCGTGATTACCAAGGTCGAAAATGGGGAAATCCACGTTTTCCCCTTAAAAATAATGAACATTTTCTGAAAAGTGTAAAAACGAAAACATGAGGCCTCGGCCACTTCTGAGGGGCCGAGCCTAAAAATATGAAGGGACAATTAAACTTCTGAAAGGTCAACTAATATTTCACTAACGAGGAGTTCCCATGTATTCTATTAATTTCGTATTCGAAAGTAGATATTGATTCATTTCTGATTCTTGCCTGGATGTTAATTTTACTAGATTTCGTCTTCGGCCGCTAATTTTCAATACTGGTTCTCAACATTAGCGCAAATGTGTCCCAATTTGGGATGGACGTGTTTTTGCGCACAAAAAATCGGTTTTAATAACAATTAATCCTGATCCTAATCTAATCGAAAAGATTTTCAAATAAAAAAATTGTTTTTCGTACAGCAGTATTTTATTAACTAAAAGAAACTCAAATAAATTTTCAGATTGCAAATTCATCATTCCCTTGCCGAGATAGAACGATGCCGCATCTTCCCTCTCACTCAAACAACTGTACTCCACATTGGCCTTAAAGTGAGTCGAATTCCACGGAGTTTGGTACAAACTGATTAGGTAAACTCTTCCTTTCTTGTACCTTGAGCGAAATCTTTAAATAATAACAGTTCTCTAACCTCAAGCTTTGCGTGTTTCCGAAACCCGTAATTTGCCGTTTGCGTGACACCACGATTTAGCGCTACTGAGAGAGCTAGACATTTTGAGGGCTGGAGCCAGTTTAGTTGTAAACTTGTGGATTAGTTTAAATTCATGTTGAAACATTACAATACCGCGTTGGTTCACCGGGAATGCGCGGTAAAATGTTTTCAATGCGGGACTTCGTGAGTGAGGAAGTACTGGTTTATTATTCTGTGAATAGTACTTAATACACCTATGCATTCGCTCAGCAAAAAATTTTTATAACAACCCCTCAAAATTTGTTCTTTTACGTTTCAAGGTGCGTAGATTCAGATTGTGGGGGGGGGGGGGGGATGGGTGTAAAAATAGGGCTTTTGGAGGTATTTTTGAGGTTTTTAGCGAATTTGAGCTTGTGAGATGTCGTTTACCATGTGGGGGGAGGGGATTTGAAGTTGATTTTGACCAGAGTGAAGGATTCAGATTCTGACAGTTTTAACTCTCTAAACTCAATATTACGGGTCAAAAACCTGTGGAAATTGCTGTAATCACCAGAAATGTGTATAATAACACAGGAGGTAGTATTATTATTATTTTAATCCATGTGAGTTGTTCCCTGAGGATGCCTTAAAGTAAGGCGAAAAGCTTTGGTTTTAGTTAAATCATATGTGAAAAACTAAAGGTATTTTTTCATATCAAACCTGCAACAGGAGGTAGTATTAACAGGCGAATCAAGACAATTCAGTGACAACTTCAGTGATCAAAAATATTTTTCAGAAATAGTAACCTAATATTCGTCTTCAAAACCGTCAAATAAATCTTTGTGGGTCTGTTCAGTGAGGTTTATTCTCGAATGAGAATAATAAATCCATCTGACGAGGACTTTGCAGCGTTTTTTATGAGTAATTCATATGGGACCAACAGTGAACCACCGCCTACCCACTCTCCCAACAACTAGTACTAGTACCTACTCTTTCTTCGTTCTTGAATTATAATGCATACATTCAGTAGTTGGTATGTAAAACGCATGCAGAGATAAGTTATTTGCTCGAGTACAAGGACTTGTGGGAATACACCAGTTAGAAGCTGAAGTTAGATCTTATTAGACATTTTGTGTGTTTCGAACTTCACTATAACAACACCTAAACTGTACATCAACTATCTACTTGGTGCTCATCCTCATCAGTCTCATCACTATTAAATTGTTTCACCACCAAGTAATTTGTAATCTCACTAAACACGAGCTCTGGACAGGTATCATAACGGCTTTGATGGGGGAGGAGGGGAGGCTGAGCAACAGCTCAGAACTAATATTCTGAAAGAAAGTTTCCCAGCCCATCATTACAGTGTTGCCAATTCGTTTTGGGAGTGCAGCAACACCGCATTCACCCTCTGACCAAGGACGTTGAAAATAACCTCCAGCGACAGAACGCATGGATAGTATAGGGGGGAGCATCCATGATAAGAGCCAGCAGCTGTCCTTTCACTACCTGCCGCCAGAGACCGGCTAAAGCCAGAGCCCTTATTTTGACACCCTTTTTCAAAAATCGTTGAAATTTATTAACAATTTTGCTCGCTCATTTTACAAGTTATAACTGCGTTCACTGAATTTCATAATTTGCTAGTCTTCCAAAAATCCCCCTACTTAAGGCATTTTCATTTTAAAAAACTTTGGTCCAATTTAAAATTTTATTTTTGTTCAAATTTGATGAATTTTTGTGATCGGTTGACGCAGGGGTTATTTCCAACTGATGTAGTGAATTTTAAAAAAAATTCCGAAACTGAAAGTAAATCACAGCCTGAGAAAACTTGAAAATAGTTTTCAACACAGGAGCTGCAGGCCCGGAGTAACTACAGTTAATCCCAAAAGTATTCGCAGTCGTGTTACTTGCCATAAACCCAGCAACTTGATGCTTTATAAACTGTGATAAGATTATGAAATACCTACTTTTGGGACCAATTGGTATAAACTATTATCGATAGTGCTAAACGTTTCAGATTGGAGGTGAATCTATGCTGAGTATGAAGTCCGTCACACTATTCTTTCGGAACAACGGTGATTCCACGAACTCGTAACACCTATTATACAGAATTTCTAGACGTAACAATCAGCTCGCAACACACGAAGGTAAAGGTAACATTAGCGTCGAGATAGCCTCCTAATTGCTTCCAAATGGAGTCCATTCCCGCCTTGCAATGCACGAAGAATACAATCCCTGTCTCCTCCAAGCCTGAAATTGCTTTTGACAACGCTTACAGAAGGGTTTAGGTCCGACCCTTCTTGAAGCTCGACGCTAATCAACACGGTAAATTTCCCATCACGTTCCTGCCTGGGTCCCTTCTGGCAAGATGGTTTACCCTGTGGGCTGCGCTGGCGAAAAGTGGACGGGGGACTTTTTATCTAGCTTTACTCATTCCCCCATTCCTTGACGTTTCGTATTTTATAAATGGTTTTTTTCACCCCTCTCTCAGTGCTCTTCACGCTCCATTCATCACCACCGTCAACCCGTCGTGGGTGCAGCGTTTTTGTTCCAAAAATATGTTTTTTCTGTCCACCTTCTTCGCCTTGAAATTTCTATGAACTGTTGGGTGAACGTTGAAAAATGTTGTTGCTCCGGCATTGAATAAATTATGTACCTACGTAATTCAGCATGAAAAAAAATTGATTAATTTTTAGTTATACATACAGCTTTTTTTAAGTCGGTTTTTGGTTTATTATTCTGTGAATAATACACCTATGTAATCGCTCAGCAAAAAAATTTTATAACACCCCCTCAAACTTTTTTCTTTTCCGTTTCAAGGTGCGTAGATTCAAAAAATGCAATGTCCGTCCGCCGTCCGCCGTATCACGTGTACAGGCTTCATTTTCGATCTAAAAAAGTCGTTCTGTCGCACACATGCTCCATTTGGGCCCTAGTTGTGTCCCGAAACTTTTCAGCCCGATCGGAATATACCCAGGGGTGTTATGAGTGAAAATGCGTGTGAAAATAGGTACTTTTTGCGTTTTAGCAACATTTTGGTAACATGAGCTTTTGAGGTATCGTTTTCCATGTTTTTGGGGACGAGAAGATCGAATATGAAGTCGATTTTGGCCAAGGAGTGGAAAATTGAGGTTGTACCAGATGTTCAGCTCCCAAAATTGATTTTTTATGAGTCAAATACCTGCGAAATCACCATCAATTTGTAGAATAACACTAGAAAAAGTGTCAACACGTGGATCAAGACGATTAAATGATGGCACTGCCAATGATCAAAGATAATTTGAAAAAAAAAAAAAAGATCGTACCTACCTAATTTGTGTTTTGGGGGCCAAAATTGGTGGAAACCATCAGAAATAGCTATTTCAATTATTTCACATGAAACAAACAATAAATGTACAGCCAACATTTCTGTAGAATAATAAACCCCATGTGACAAGGACTTTGCAGCGTTTTTTGCTATTGATTTTTAATTTTTTAATTTTTTCTTTTTAGTGCAATCAATATATTTTTTCTACTGGTTTCGAAAAACTGTTCTTCACTTTTTAGTGCGATTTTCGAAGTCGGTTTTTTCAAATAATTTTTATTTTAATAGGTAGATACGTACCTACACTTTTCTATGCCAACGCCAATTAATAGTGACCCATTACTATACTATTAATATACCTCATGCTAACAAGTATTGATGTCACCATTACTGGGGCATCCACAGTCTTTGGCAGGCGGTTTTCTGCCGTCAAATCGTACGATGTCTGACGAATCACTAGAAATTGAAGAGTATAACGGCCTTGTACAGGACCAGTGCTAGTTTTTAACTTTAAAAAACCACCGATGATCGGTCTGTTAAACTGTAGTATCAAACTTGAAAAATTTTGACCGTGTGAGATCCATCCCTGGTCCTATTATAAACAATATCAAACGTTGGGAACGCACAAGCGGGGATATTTTAAGAATGAACAACTGGATTTAGGATTCAAGTTTCAAGATTCAAGATACAGGTACCTACGTAAAAAGGATAATTTTCTGAAACCAACAAGCTCCACTCGCGCTGGTTCTGAACACAAGCTAAAACAGTCAAAATTCCACACGAAAATTTCATACTTTCTCCCACTGGTACCAACCAGAACAGTTTGAGTTGAATGAAACAAAATTTGTCGACAGTAAAATTCATATTCGGAAGAGACCAACTCGAACTCTAGCAATCAACCCAGAAACTTCAAACTGCATTTTGTTTTATTATTTTCAATCATGAACCTTTGGAATCGAGCATGGAAAAAAAAATGTACACCCCCCCCCCCCCCTCCTCAAAATTAGATGGTTTACGTTTCAAGGAATGTAGAATCCGAAAATGCAATAAAAACGCTGCAAATTATTACACAAAGGTTTGTTATGTACCTGTATAGAAAAACGCTGCAAATCCCTGCACAACGGTTTATTATTTTGTATAGAATACCCTTCTGTTACAGATCACAGCTCTATGTATAGATAACCCGTCTATATAATATGATATGTACTATTCTATACATATTATGTAGATCGCAGACCCTCCGTAGGTTAGTACCTAACCCCGTACTCGTTACTAGGTACCTACCTAAATCACGAGTTAAATGTTGCTAAAATAATTCTGCCGATGACAAACAGTACCTAACAAAAAGAAACACACATAATGAAGTTCTGAAAAGAAATTGTTGATGAGGATAGAAAAAAGTCGCAAAAGTACCTACCAACAAACTCCAGCCCCTTCTACGTAGATGGTATAATGAACCGTTGTGTAATAATTTACCGTTGAGTAATAATTTACCGTAGTAATAATTTACCCATCAATAATACTTCAACGTTTGTCCAAGTTTCACTACCTACCAACAAACTCCAAAAGAGCCATCATTTTTCAAATTAAATAATATCACAGAACAACCAACTCGACTTCATACTCCGCCAATATAATCAGGTGATCCCTACCAATGATTGGCCGTATTCACAAATTCCTATTGTGGGCGCGTCTCTGGTTACGAGATTTGGTTTGAATTGTATACAATTTCATTCACACTGGAGTCGAAAATGCCTGTCGGTGCAAACTTCGGGGCCTTACTGTGAACGAACGGCTGGACGTACGATGCTCCGGATGGTCTTAAAAAACTCGCAAGTTCACGAACTATTTAAAACCGTAAAAATATTTACGTAAAAAAATGGTATAGGCGTTTTGAAAATTTCAACCCCTATTTTGAACCCCTTAGAGATGACTCACAGTAACGTCGAGCTTCGAGGACCAACTAGACGCCGAACGGAACCTATAACCCGAATTTCATCAATTTTTTTTCATGGTAACTAAGAAAAGTGGCCCGTACGGCGTACGGCATTTTTATTGCAGTTTTGGATTCTACATACCTTGAAACGTAAACCATCAAATTTTGAGGGGGGTAAGAATTTTTTTTTTCATGCTCGATTCCAATGGTTCATTATTGAAAATAATAAACCAAAATTAATGAAATTCGGTTTGTAGGTCCCGTTTGGGGTCTAGTTGGTCCTTGAAGCTCGGCGTTACTGTCAGTCATCTCTGAAGGGTGAAAAATAGGGGTTCAAATTTTCAGAACGCCGTAGCTCGATAACTTTCACTAGAAACCTATGGTTTTTTTAACGTTTTTAAATTGATCTTGAACTAAAGAATTTTTTGAGACCACCCGGAGCATTTGAGACCACGACGGAGCACCGAAAAGCTTTTTCAACATGATCGTGAATCAAACGATATAAATCCAGCCCAGATATAATTGCTAGGGAACACCTGATTATAATCACTGTAAGAAGTCAAGTGGGTTGTGATATTATTTCATCTGGAAAATTATGGATCTTTTGGATTTCGTTGATAGGTACTTTTGAAACTTGAACAAACGTTATCCTTCATAAATTCATAGAAGTAAATTATTACACAACGGTTTATTATTTTCCTTATGCTTCATGAATGACAACAATTAATTAATTATTGAATTATTGAATCCCGCTCATGTTTATGAAACCCGTGCCGGCTGTAGTACTCGATTTAGGGATTTCCTGGGTTAGATATTGACGATAGAAAACAGTTACCTACGCAGAAGGGGCATCCAGAGGTAAATAATAAACCGTTGTGTAATAATTTGCAGCGTATTTTTACCCTGGTTTAAAACAGTGTATGGAAGGTATGTGTGTGTGTGTGGAAGTAGACAACCCTGGATTTGCCTTACTCGAAAGCTGGACACTGCTTATTATTACAACCTTTTAGCCCCAGTAGGCTTCACACTATTCCATCAGAGATCAGAGGTGAAGAGCCAGCCGATGGTCGGGTAAAGCACATGCAAGCTTTTCAAAGCCCGAGACGAGAACCAGAGACGCCGCTGAATTTTATCCCAAACGGGGATATTGAACAATCGGACGCTCCCATCCCGGACACGCCGTGCCCCCTAATCGATTGTGACTGTTCGATCAGGGGCATCTTACCGAAGAGTTTCACTGCTCTCCACCATTGAAAAACTCGATCCTCGTTGAAGGCAGTGATTCATATGAAACTAAGCTGAATAGCCAAGGCCCAGAGTGAATACTGCGATTGGAATTCGAAGCAGATGAGAAATCCTGAAGAGAAGCCGCCACGTCATGACCGTATATGGAGAAACCGATTGACCCTCATATCTCACTCCTTTCAGCCATTGAACTGCTAAACGATCGAGATCAAACGAATCTCAATTACGCTAAGTAAACATTTCCACCGGACTGCTACATCAATGAAGTTCTTATCACTTAATAAACTTAATATAAATCCAATGATGTTCATAACAATAACCAACTCCATAATACAACACAATATTTTCTATCCTATTTAAAAACGCGGCCACAAGAACAACCCAAGGAGAATGCTAAGAAGAAGGCTCCGTAATATTTTTGTGAAGTAATATTGTCGGAAGGTATGGACCATCAGAACATCTTATACCTACCCCTTCTATATCCTGTTATCTTTTCTCCCTAAACCTCTTTACGTTATGAACCTATAAGCCTCTTTCTAAACCTCCTACCGAATGGCCATACTACATTCTTCTTACTCTAGTAAATTCAACGTTCCATGGCTCATGTTTTTAGGTGGATTTAGAGTTATTAATCACGCTCAGTGGGTAAATCTCGAAAATATTACCCCACATATAAATATTTAAAAAATACGTAAGAATTCTGGAACTTTACTGGATAAGATTCCTGTAGGTAAGGATAGCTTACAGCTTACATCAGCGGAAAATGTCCACCGCAATGGGGCCTGGCAGTTTATTAGCGAATTTTCAAAGAAAATGAGGCTATTGCAATGGGTCCAAAATTTTCAGAACATAAATTTTTGACATTTTTAGTAGGCAAATCCGTTTCATAGCACCCTGAATTCATCCCGATTTTAAAAAAAATATCTGTTTATGTGTCACTCCAGATGATATCTGTCCTTGGGTTCATGATAAAAATTCCGAATTTCGGCAAAACGTTCGTATTGCCAAACAAAAGAATTTTCGAGGATGAGCAATTTTCAAAAATTCTGAGGGGGCCAAAAATCGGTAGAAATTGCTAAAATCGTGAATAATTTATATGAAATCACTGAAAGTGGAATGGAAGGGTGAGTAAAGACAGAAAAATACCATTTAAGTGGTTTTTCATACAGAATAAGGGGGTCAAGTTCGGATTTTTGGGGGTCACAAACTGGAATTAAGGACTAAAATCAATATTATCCACATAACGTTGGGTGGGATGGTGATTCACGACGGAAGGATTATTTCGATGATAATAATATTTTTCTCAAAAGAGTGGTTCAAAATTGAATTAAGGGTCAAAAATCGGTAAAAATGGCTAAAATCTCGAAAAAAGCCATAAAAGAGCACTTTTATGAAAAGTGGTATGGTTCGGCTAAAGCACTTTTTAAATAATACCACGAATATTTCTTTGAAAATTCGCTCTTATGCGCTCTTATGCTTCACGACAGGAACTTTTTTGAACACTAATGGGGTCTGCGCATGATTTTTTTTTAGAATTTTTATTGACAGAGAATCGCTTCAAAAACGTAAAAATGGGAACCATTCGTCAAAATTAGTTTACCCTTATTTTTTATCGGTAGAGAAACATAATGATGTTCATAAAAAGGGCGGGGAGGCGTCAGAACTGCCGAAGCATCTGATTGGTCGGGGCGCTCTTTGCGGCGAATGACTGAATCGCAGGTCAGCTACTTGCGAGATGGGCCGACGCTGGGTGACGTCAGAACTCCCCGCCATTCTACTTCCAAGTTTCAAATCAATCAGATTTCACTTGTGATAATCGATCTCTGTGAAGTTTTTTTTTACATGGAAACTAGTGTTTACGTGCTATAGCAACTCAAATAACACAACGAATGGGTTTTTTCCAAATTTCATTTCTCATGCGCATACCCCATTGCCTTGTGGGGCGAAAGTTCAATCGAAGTTTCGTTGGATAATTAAGAGTGTGCTCAAGGGATTGTTGGTTTCAAATTTACCCCTCCAATCAAGGATAAATAATTAGGTACCTATTATTGTTTAAACAACTTCTCTCACTGGTACATGTGGTTCCCGGTTGACACAACTCCTTCAACGTTGCATGTTCCGGTAGTTGTAGTTCCTCTAATTGGTTCGATGCACAACCGGTTCGAATCCGAATATTGCTTGTCCAAACAAACCTAAGGTTTCAACAGCTGTAGCTATGTAGCATCTGATTGACGAATGAATAATTAATCGGGACCAATCGACGGGATTAGAACGATTCAAATGAGCGCATACCTCCAACAGTACCAATTACCTGCGAGATCCAATTCGCGAAAACCTCCGCTTAGAAACTATACTAGAGGAAATGCCCTCGAAGCGAGCTTGGGCGCGACAATATTATAGGCTTTAGCATTATGTGGACCCACCGGAGGCACGACCATTGTTCCCCCGTGGATGCGGATGAAATTAACCTTTCAGTCGTATCCCAGTCGTAGGAAGGCTTGAGAGGCAATTCAATACTACAAGTTGGATTAATCAGGACGGGCCGAGTGTAATTTATGCGTGAAGTTGAGAAGACGCTTTAGGGCTCCTCACCTGTTCGAAAATCCCTCTTAACTATATTGAGCAAGTTGGAGACTTCCCGGGTATTGGGGTCAAATTTGAAAAAGCTTCAAGACTCGCGGAATCGCTTGGTTGAATGGGAAGTCCCTTTGAAGCTCCAATGGGAAGAATGCACTTACTGACATAGTTAGTGTCGTGGCATCCTCCCAGATCCACAACTTTTGTACATCATAATAAGATTTCGCCAAATAAACCGAGAAGTGGGGACAGAGGACGCAAGAGAGTCGAGGGCCAGCCTGGAGGCCCCCACCATCCTCTACTAGCTAGAGGATGGAGGGAGACAGATCCTGAGCCTATAAAAACTCGGCTTCTGCACTTTTTTCCTCATTCTACGCTCTCCTCTAGTCACTGACTATTCTCTCTCCTCCTTACCTCGCCTCTCTCTCCTACACCCAAAAGAATCCGTGAATGGTGGTGGTACGCCCATAACTAACGGACAAGCTTCCTAAAAGATCTCGGGCATGGTGGTGGTCCGCCCATAACCAAACCGAGCACCTTCCAAAAAGATCCTGGGCATGGTGGTGGTCCGCCCATAACCAAACCAGGCAACGAACCTAAAAGAACCAGTGAATGGTGGTGGTCCGCCCATAACCAACTGGCACATCCGAAAAGATCCCGGATCATGGAGGTGATTCGCTCATAACCAAATTCCGGGCACATCCCCCCTCACACCGCTCGTGGTGGATGTACGCTAAAACACATTCATCACAGTTAGCATATTTATTAAACGACGGTTAAGAAATGAGCATTCATACTATTTTCACATTAAATAAAATTGATATATACAGTATTTGCCTTTTTAATGAAACCCTTTACCAACCCGAACCTTTGCCAAACTGAACCTGTTGCCAAATGATTTAAACGCCATCAACTGGAACAAATCCACATCCATTTTCTCGCATGAGGTTTAATTGAAAAGGTAAAAGGTTTAATTCATTTGGTAAAGGGTTTTATTCATCGGGTGAGAGGTTTAATTAAAAAGGCAAACCCTATAATGCTCTGAACTTTATAGGATTACCAGTTGGGATGCCTTAAATCTTTATTTAAGAGAAGAGTAAATCTGAAAAAACCTGCATGAATGATGACTAACCTATAAGCATATGCTAAGTATCTATTTAAACTAAACCGAAATATGACTGAATATGGAGTTTGAATACTGAGTTCGGACTCGCCCCCCAACAACTTCGAGTGCCAAGAAAAAGACTGACTAGGTATAACCAGAGGCGTTGAGTCCATAAGGCCACTTGGCCCAATAACGCTGGAGTAAAAAAGACTAATGTTCAGTTGGCATCTGAATTTCCCTCCGTACACTGTACCTACCTAGCATTTTTCACAAGGTCAACAGCCAAACGCCGAGTTCTCTGGCTATGGATATTCAATATTCTAGTAGAGCATCCATGGTGGTTCCTGAATGTTAGCTCCATAGACCAAGCATGTTATCGGGATAAAGCGACAGATGTCCTGCAATCGAAATCGAAACCTAGGCTCCTGAAACTGGAAGGTAGGTTCTGAGTCCTGGGACCTAGTGTGGCCATGGTAACCGAGAAAAGTGGACCATCCGCGCATGCTCAGTCGAGTAAAAATGTTCTTTGCCACGCCCACTTTGGGCCCCGGCCACATAAACCTGATTTCAACCCCAAAATCGTTCATTTCACAATCGATTCGCTCCCTTCGAATCAAGTTGTCATCTCAATACGAGATGCTTCTTCTTCTGATTTTTTTTGTTGTTGTCTCTGAATCACATGTCTGACATCGGCTTATGCCCGATATCTACATATGACAACTAAGCTGAGAACTTCCACTCCACTCCACCGAATCACATTTGCTTTCTCTGTCTGTCAGTTTTCAATTTTTTTGCGTCAAATTTTGCGCGTTTTGCGTTCAGTCTGGTTCCGATGACAGATTTGTATTTGTGGTGCCTACGTGCGTTTTGTCCTTTTTGCTGTTGGATTGATCGGCGTCCTAACACACTGATAACTACCTAGCTTCTAGTTATTAGCTTCTCCATTCAAGTAGGTACCGACGGACGGGTCATTGTTTTGCTGTATTTTAATTTACTATGTTTTTGTAATACATAAATTCGGTGGCTAATTTGCAGTGGACATTGTCGACTTGTCGTACAACGGTAGAGTGTTGAATAACAGAGATAAGCTTTGCTAAATATCACTCAATCAGTAAATAATGGAAGGGTGTTTATTGTTGCCTCGAGGTATTTTGTAGACATATCTGTTGGTTTTGTGTTCTGGTCTGGTGCCCCACAGTTTTCAGACCCCACGCACCGCTACTGGGTATAACTAATAATATTGATCGATAATTTACAATACTTACTGATCAACTGGAATGACAAAAAACGCTGCAAAGTCCTTGTCACATGTGTTTATTATTCTATTGGAGTTCTAGAGATTCTTGTTGGCTGTTAAATTTATTGTTTCTTTCATGTGGAATGATTGAAATAGCTATTTCTGATGATTTCCACCAATTTTGGCCCCCAAAACATGAAATAGGTACGCTTTTTTTTCTTTTTTTTTAGATCATCTTTGATCATTGCTAGTGGCATTTAATGGTCTTGATTCACCTGTTTACACTTTTTCCAATGTTATTATACACATTGATGGTGATTTCAGACAGTTTTCAAGGTTTTTGACTCATAAAAAACCAATTTTGGGAGCTGAACCTTTGGTAAAACCTCAATTTCCGCGTCTTTGGTCAAAATCGACATCATATTCGGTCTTCTCGTCCCCAAAAACATGGAAAAAGATACCTCAAAAGCTCATTTTACTAACATGTTGCTAAAACGCAAAAAGTACCTATTTTACACACATTTTCACTCATAACATCCCTGGGTATATTCCGATCGGGCTGAAAAGTTTCGGGACACAACTAGGGCCCAAATGGAGCATGTGTGCGAATGAACGATTTTTTTAGATCGAAAATGAAGCCTGTACACGTGATACGGCGTACGGCGGACGGCGTACGGCGGACGGCGGACGGACATTGCATTTTTGGAATCTACGCACCTTGAAACGGAAAAGAAAAAATTTTGAGGGGGTGTTATAAAAATTTTTTGCTGAGCGAATACATAGGTGTATTATTCACAGAATAATAAACCAAAACAAATTGGGTAGACCCCCCTTCAAAATGTAATATATTCTCCAGAAATACTGAAGAAGAGATGAAAACTCGCTCATTCTTACTCACGTGGTGCTTGGCAACTCTTTTTAAGTTGATGAGTGCTGCATACCGGAAAAAAAACGAAAAATACCCATCAACACCACCGTTCAAATACCCAACTGAATTGTCTTACATGATCAAGTATACTTTCGGTAGGTCCCTTGCAGACAAACCATGTACGTTAGTCAATATTTTACAGGAGGCTGTGCTGAATAAATCAAGAACCTATGATTCACCAAAAAATCTTGAACAAACGTTTTCGGACTAAAGGTGGACGAATGGTTTTTCTAGTCCTAGGTACCTAGGTATATATTTTTAATTTTGTTTTCTTTCTTTCACATTTTCAGTTTTTGATTCAGGACGACAGAATTTTTTATTACAGTAATTGTAATTATCGTAGGTGATTTGCATGAATAGTCTGGTGGTTTTATTAGTTCGTACTTTTTTTTACTTTTACTATTATTATTTTGTTATATTTATACGCACATAAAGAACGAAATTCGAGGAGTAGCAGTGCCTATCATAACTTCCTCACTGACGCTTCATTAGGTGAGAGTACATTTTATGATGCGGGTTTGAGTAGGTATTCAGGAGCCGGGGTTTGATACAGGCGTAACCTCGCCTACGGTTTTCATCCCAGAATAATGGTCCGACGAGAAAGGGCGTTTCGTCCACCTGCGAAACCCTTTTCAGGCCAAAAGGCACAAAGAGACCCCCCCACCCGAGCATCACTGCCATCGCCACGGGCTAATGGATACAGCAGATGCTAATGAATATAGCTTCCTCCCTCCACCGAACAAGGACACACAAACCTCTTCAACGTAATTATCCCCCAAATTCAACGCACGGTACGACATAAGTAATACATATTACATTACATAAACACGCAATGTTTATAATTAATCTTAGCTGTTCTCCCATCACGAATCCTAGTGAGATTCAAGTTTGCAGGTATCTATTGTTTAGGTGCTACCAAACACGTTGTGTGGTTTAGCTGGAGGTAGGCCCATTGCAGCACAATACACCAGCTCAGACTCTTCTAAGAAAGGCTACATTGTTGGTCCCAAGTGGATTTGAACCACTTGAGGAACGCACACTACATAATTAAGGGGTCATTAATCAAACATGGACACACTGACAAGTCTTAGTTTCAATACACTATAAATGTACGTATGTTTAGAGATAGGCATAAATTTACTACAACACGATACGTGGTAAGAGCTCGTTTTCTCATTAACTTCTTGATTTGCTAGTGACGATAGGTTTCTCCGTAAGGTTTGTTAATTTATTATTGTGACCCCACCCACACATACACAAACAATGCCCAAAGAAAATCGTTCAGTTGGCTAATTCGAGTCCAGAGGCAGAGTTGGGAATTGGTAGTTAGGTACGCAAGGCGATAAACAACAGTAATATTTGAAAAATTAAAATCCCAGTTGGCATTTCTGGTTCCAACTCGTGAATCAGTGTCCACAACATGTCTAGCGCGAATATAAATTTTAGCGGCAGCAGTTGACTGTCGGGTGTTTAGCGCTGGCTGCGCCTCTAGTGGAGCGTAAATGAAACTTCATGAATGAAAAACCATCCACCAGGTGCTACTTATCCATTCTGACTCTCGAACTCGAAACCTCCGATTGGGTTACTTTTTTGCTGTTTACGGATTCACATCTTGAAAATGAACGAATTTAAGATTTTGTTGAAGCAGGGCGGGGCGTTGCGTCCATAAGGCCACTGCCCCGGCACCGAAAAACACTGTATGTGTATCGGTACTTAGTAAGTTTGAAAAAAACTCCATTTTTCAGTTGGCATTTGAATTTCCCTCCCTACAATGTACCTAGAATTTTTCATAAAGTTCAACAGCGACTCACCAGATTTCTCTGGCTATGGAATGGAAATTCGATGGATATTCAATATTATAGTAGAGCATCCATGGTGTGCTCCATAGACCAAGCATGCTATCTGAATAAAGCGACAGTAATCGATGTCCCTGGTGTCCTGGGACCTGGTGTCGCCATGGCCACTGAGAAAAGTGGTCCATCCGCGCATGCTCAGTAGAGTAAAAATGTTGTTTGCCACGCCCACATTGGGCCCAGTCCCCACAACCTGATTTCTACTCCAAAATCATTCGTTTTCACAATCGATTCGATCCCTTCGATTCAATTTGTTGTTGTTGTTCTTGAGGGCGCCGCTCTTCATGCAGACAGTGGTGGTTAGAGGTTGCGTTTTGTCTTCTTATGCATTCAATTCGTCATCTCCAAACGAGATTCTTCTTCGTCTTCTGATTTGTTTTTGTTGTGCATTATAATTAGCTTTCTCTGTTGAGTCAGTTGTCAGTTTTTAATTTTTTGCGTCAAATTGAGCGCGTTTTGCGTTCGGTCCGGTTCTGATGACAGATTTGTATTTGTGGTACCTACGTGCGTTTTGTCCTGTTTGCTGTTTGTGGATTGATGGCGTCCTAACACCGATAACTACCTACCTTCGAGTCAATTGCTTCTCCATTCAAGTAGGTACCGGCCGACGAGTCATTGTTTTGTTATATTAGTTTACTATATTTGTATAACACATGAATTCGGTGGCTAATTTGCAGTAAAAATTGTGGACGTTTTCGTACGACGATAGATTGTTGGTTGAAAGGGAATTTGCTGAATATCAATCAGTAAATACGGGAAGGGTGTTCATTGTTGCCTCGAGGTATTTTGTAGACAAATTCTCTTGGTTTTGTGTTCTGGTTTGGTGCCCCACCGTTTTCAGAGCCCACGCACCACTAAGCAGGCCTTTAAAATTATTCAGTTGACAAAAAACAATTGGATAGTGAGCTATCTCGATATTCGGGGGATATAAGAAGCGTATAAACCAACCAGGGGTGCCACGGTAACTATTTATTACAGATGAACAGAACATCTTAACTGGGCTCTACTAAAAAGTAAAAACTGAACTTGCAGGCTCAAAATCGCATATATATAAACATCCCTCGCCCAGTGGGGCCAACCTTACATCAATACTATAACAGACAGGTATGGCTTGGCATCAAATGAAAGGTCATTTAGCCAGCTGAAAATCTTGAAGAACAACTGTGACAGACGAACGGCTAAATGATATTTTACTCGCAACGTTGATTTCGAGAAAATGGAGCGAGCTGAAAGAGAGAAGGACTGAGGATTTGGGTGAGTGGGGAGGGACTTGATGCAGCCGCCTCCACTTAGCAGTCCTGGTTACTGGTTCGTGTTATGTACAATATGTTGAGCTGCTGAGTGCTGCAGTTAAATTTTGACGATTAGCCATTCCTAAAGAGAGGAGGGATGATTTGTGTGTGTGTGTGTGAAAACGCAAGGACATTGTAATGAAGAAAGCCGTAGAATTATAGGCTTTATTCCACTTAAAATCCTACGTATAAATGATATGAGTAAATTTGGAAAATAAGTTTACAAGCTCATGACTAGGAAACAGAAACATGTGATCATAACATTTTCCCCATCTCTAGTTGAGAACATAGTCCTCCAAGTGCCTCGGGGGTTGTCTCTTCCTTTCTGAACGCTTCAGGGCTGGATTCGGTGTGGAAGGGCCAACCGGGCCAGGAGAACTAGGTGCCGAAGGAGATGATGGCTCGGGATATTCGTCAGGGGTTTGGTTTTGAGCGCTGGTATTCCCCTTCTTGGAATCGTCCTCGTTGGAATCCTGAGAGGTTTCACCCATAGGGGCCAAATGGCGATTTGAGACTGTTGTCTCTCGTCCATCCGGTAGCCGCACGTGAGAATAATCTGGGTTCGCTTCCAGGAGCTCTACTTGCAGAATGGCTGGTTCGTACTTGCTTCCAGAAGGTGGTAGGCGTTTCATCAGCACTTGTCCGGGTGTCAATAGCCAGGCTGGGAGTGACTGACCGTTTGCCGATCGACGCGGATGCGAAAACATCCTCTCATGGGGAGTTGCGTTCGTGGCTGTACACAGAAGGGATCTTATAGAGTGTAGAGCTTGAGGTAGTGATTGCTCCCACTGCCGTGTATCCAATCCTGCAGAACGGAGAGCCATCTGTGTGGTTCTCCAGATTATGGGGTTATACCTTTCAATCTGGCCATTACCCCTAGGATTATAAGCAGTCGTTCGACTCGTAGCGATACCTTGCGATGTAAGAAAGGTTTTGAGCTCGGATGACATGAAAGCTGCTCCGCGATCTGAATGTATGTACGCTGGTAAGCCGAATGTAGAGAATAAGTCACTCAGATGATGGATTACGGTAGATGCGGACAGGTTTGAGCATGGGAAGGCGAATGGGAATCTGGAATATTCATCTACGATTGTGAGAAGACACTTATTTTTCGTTTCTGAAGGAAGAGGGCCTTTGAAGTCCAGGTTCAGCCTCTCAAAAGGTATCGTGGACTTGACGAGGGCTCCTTCATTTTTAAAAAACTTGGGTTTTAGTTCGGCACAATCTTGACAACGAGATGTCATCCGCTTCACATCTTCAACAGAGTAAGGAAGATTTTTGCAACGTATGAAATGGGCCATTCTAGTTACACCCGGATGACACATTGTTTTGTGTAATTCCATCAGATCCGAAGTTAATGTTGAAGCGCAGACCCTTGTCAGTGTATCGGCAACTATATTTTGCTTTCCTGAACGATAGAGGATTTCATATTTAAAACAAGATAAATCGAGGCGCCAACGCATAATTTTGTCGTTTTTAATTTTGCAGTGCTTGGTGTTGTCATACATGAAAGAAACTGACCTTTGATCTGTGATGATCTGAAAAGGCCGGCCTATCAAATAATGACGCCACTTACGAAGGGATTCCACTATTGCTGCTGCAATATTGCGCAAAGTTGGCGGAATGGGTACCCGTGACTTCTGCTTATATTTTTATGTGAACGTGGGTTCCATTCTAATAATTTTGAGACCAACCGCACTCTCCTACGATGAACAGTTCTTTTTCTATGAGCTCTCAAAATTCCGGCAACAAGTGACATCACAGTGGGCAAGCGTCCCAGGCGGGAGGGGTGCAATGAGTCACTTGTTGCTGAAATTTGAAAGCTCACAGAAAAAGAACTGTTCATTGTAGGAGAGTGCGGTTGGTCGCAAAGTTCATGGAACCTACTCATTTAAAAATGGGAAAGTAATAAGAAGTCGTGGGTTCTGTTCCCCTAACAGGAATAAAAGACCAGGTTTCAAAATTATCAAAAGTAAAATAAAAGGGTATTCTAACTAACATCAATATTCGAAGTCATTTTTAGGAAAGAAAGCGCACGCTGAACTGAAAACTGACGGTAGCAAACGGATTTAAAGAATTCTGTTAGGATCCACCCATCTCAATTTTCTCAAAAGTCAGATGGACTCAGTAGTTTTCAAATAGGAATTCGGTGGCCAGGGTAGCTTCTGACTTACCATGAATAGATAATTATTTATGTGAAACTATTTTAATGGACACAGATCTGACAACTCGACGAAAATTTCGAGTGTGTAAAAGAACTAAAAACTGCATCCACGTTGACAATCTGAAACATTTAATAAAAATAGTTATTCACCTTCCAAGGCAGAAATTACTGTTTTGTTATCAACAGAACTAGTAGGTACTTTTTGCGCAGTTCAAATTTAGCTGAATTCGATGCTGAGCTGTCTCTGTCCAAGTGGAGACAGGAAAAACGATTCTTCTCAGGTTTCTCATTCCGATTCTCATGGCTCCAATTCTCAATTGCATCAATAGATTTACCTCCGGACCGAAATATAAGAGAATACTTCGGAAATCGACTCATGTACGATACTGAGTAGTTCCTTTTCAGGTCTGAGAGAGAAAGAAAAAAAAGAGCTGACCATGGCGAGATAGGTTAGGAATCGCCTTTGGTTATTTCCTCCCTAACGAAATAACCCTCCCAGGGACATAACAATTCTCTGTACCTACAGGAGGGACGAGGAGACAGACACAACCCTTAGGTGTTTGGGTCCCAAAGGACCCATCCCCTCTTAGCCAGCTCCTCCACCTCCACCTTCTGTGGGAATGCCAATTTGGTTACAGCTCCCTCGTTCGGGAATACAAAGAACCTTCTTATACAATCGCCAAAAACAACCTTACTGATTCGCGAAAACATTTACAACAGGTAGGTGGTACCTATGGCCCAAAACACGAGAGAAATACAACTGTGTTTCATCAATAGAAGTGTTGTGTATAGGGTGGAGAAGGTTACGTCGGGAACGCCTGATGATCTCCTGATGTATAACGCAAATATCCTTATACAATCACCAAAACTTACCTTATTATAAAATCACCAAAAACAACCTTACTGATTCGCGAAAACATTTACAACATGTACCTATGGCCCAAAACAAGACAGAAATACAACTGTGTTTCATCAAAAGAAGTGTTGTCTGATAATCTGCTGATGTATAACGCAGATATCCAAAGAAAGTGATGGAAGAGGAAGAACAAGGTTTTCGTTCTACCGAAAGATACTGACTTTTTATTTATTTATTTATTTATTTAGTAATATGGAAAACGGTAAAAAAGGTAAGTGGATTCGGCGCTTCAGCTTCAATAAGCCCAGAAAAACAGGAGAGCCCGAGTTTCCAATAACGTTCGTTCGAAATAGACTCTGTAGTTCCAAAAACGAACTGATTGTGAGTAACGGACCGGAAAAAAAACTCTTTTGATCTCCGTGAATCACCCTGTTTGACGGATGAGAGTTCAGCGG
This sequence comes from Leptopterna dolabrata, assembly GCA_954871275.1. Lineage (NCBI taxonomy): Eukaryota > Metazoa > Arthropoda > Insecta > Hemiptera > Miridae > Leptopterna > Leptopterna dolabrata. Next base: position 32,383,311 of record OX940986.1, on the reverse strand, counting down.
CGGCAGAAATTGGATGCGCCTAGTTCAGGGATATAAGTTTCGGCGGATGCTCAAACGAAATGAATCACCTGCTGATGAAAACACGTTGACGGAGAAAGCAATTATACAGGTCTAGTTTTGCAATGCGGATGAGCGCGATGCAGTTGTTAGGGGCGCTCGATACTCCCGAAGAACCGAAAACCATCATATGAATAACTGCTACTTGAATTTGTGGAGTGAGGATATTTCAAGGATGTTTCACTTCATTTATTGATTTACTTATTGGTTTAAATCTTTCAGGAAATCCACGACGCTCACCTCTCAGGTTTTTTCATTTCGTCAGATATCCAGGAACAGTGTTCAACAGTTATCTTTGCTTTACTCAAGGGCAGTGCTTGTTATGGGGTTAACCATGCTATTGAAAATATTCCTATTTTCCGGTAAAGCTTCCTTGTCAACATTTCTGACGGATTTCACAGTTGTTCTTAGGTGTTTCTTCTCAGATCTCCTCACTTTCTACTACTACAGTACACTGAATCAGGCCATACCTAATTAGATAGCTTAGCTTGAGCACACCGACTTATCTCGACTGCCACGTCGATTACTCTAATTTCGTTGTTATTGCCAAGATAAAAGTGTATATTAAATATTAAGATTTACTACCGTTACACCGTTGTAACTAGAGTTCTGATCGATATGCAAAAAAATAGCTGAAATATGCAACAAAAGTTAGCAAAATATGCAAAAACTTGCAAAAAATTCAAACTAATATGCAAGTTGAAAGTTTGGTCCAATTTTTTCGGTTTTCAAGTTTTTATTGAGAAGTCTAATACGGGAATGAGCAATGTAACCCCAAACTCTTAATCATTCATCTATATTTTATAAAATGACAGCAAATAAAACTGTACAATATTAAATAAAATTTACAATGATTAAAATTTCAATGTGTAGGTGTAGGTACAGATTAATTTCCCTGGACTATCAAGACTTTTTCGAGGTTTTAAACTGTGAAATTCCTCCGTCGGTCTGATAGTCATTTTCAGCGCGGAAAAGGATCTTTCAACGTCGCAGCTGACAACAGGAAGGAATTTTAACTTGGCAATTTCTCCAGGAGTGAGATATCCCGGAGAGATCGAAAGGGCAGTCATACAAAGGCACGTATAAGACCTTTCACACGACCGGAGATCGGAAATTTCAGTGAAGGTACGCAGATATTTCTTAGAAATATGCCATTTATATGCAAAACTCTGTAACATACGCAGATGCATATAATATGCAAAAAACAGCAAAATATGCAAGAATTTTCACTTTTAAATTCAATTTTAAATGTCCAAAACATCACCAAATACCTTAATTCGGATAAGTATGACACTTTCTACTGAAAAAACCTGATATGCAAAATATGCAAAATCCGAACTCTAGTTATAACCGTACCGCAGTTATTACCGTTATATTAAGAGTTATTACCATATAGATTAATATTAAGATTTTTTACTGTTTTTACTTGGTTGTTGCCAAGTATGTCTACATTAACAAATCCAATCGATTGTGAACACAAACGATTTTTGGATGGAAATGTTGGCCTCGGGCCCAATTTTCAAAATCAATTTCTCCCTTGAGAGGGAAAAACATTAAATCATGTTTAATGTTTTTCCCTCGCAAGGGAGAAATTAGATATAGTTTTTTAATGTCAAGAAAAAATGAAAGCCACAATTTCACTGAACTCTACAAGTATAATGTTGCATTTACTGTACTTATTATAGAACTCGCCATCAACATATGGTTGCTACAACAGAAGGTAGTAACTGTGTAGTAACCAATGAAAAACGTAGCTATTGACTCTTGTTTCTTTCGAGTGCGATATTCTTTATGGTTGCTACAACAGAAGGTAGTAACTGTGTAGTAACCAATGAAAAACGTTGCATATTTGCGTGTCGGAATTCACAGAATGACCCCCAGCCCTAAAACATTAAACATGTTAAAAAGAGGACAGTGTAGTAGTACTCATCCGTAATTATTATGCTGTAATGAATTTGCTTAATGCTTCACAACAATAATTTTGGCTTTCCCTATCATCTTACTGGCCGTTCTTTCGCCTACGGCTGGGATCCTGGTAGCCGGCTATGATGGCAGTCATTGACAGGTTCAAAGAGGTATGGAAGCGGCAACAAGATGATGCACTTGAAGATACCAGCCTGCTTTGTTATGCTTGATTCTGCTGTTACGCGTAAAAGGGGCCATTTTTATGTATAAACGAACCTACCACTTTCTAAAATTCCTAGTAAAAGCAGCCCAACCTTCCTTGAAATTTCTGCAACATTTACATTATGAGCTCGTACCCTCCACTTGAAAAATTCCACCATAACCCCCCTCCCTCCAAAAAAGGTTTCATTTATATGAAAGTCTCTCAAGACCCATAAATTCCAAGGGAGTTGTAATAAAGGCAAACAGTATATTACTCCTCACGTAGGTCACAATCTGCGGGCGGAGGTTTTACGACCCCGGGAAGACGGAGCAAAATGGTGAAGACTCGGCAACAGCACCAGACTATACCAGGGCCGTGAAGAAAATCACTAAATTTCGGATGGGAGTCTTCAGGGAGAGAGAGGTCCATCCCATCTAAGGGAAATTAAGATAAAATGGACCTCCCTTTGAAAATACGAATTCTTCTGTAGGGAGAAACGTTACGTGGTCGGAAAGTCGCGCCCGTTCCTCGAGGGCTCCAGCAGAACGACGATTAGGTGACTCCCGCATGTGAAATGGTACGAGAGGGGAGTGGTTTAATAGTGGTTGTGGTGGGAGGTTATAACACAAAAGCACCTTCAATGAGTACGTTCTCGTTCTCACGAGAAAATCCCACTCTCTTTTTGGACGAATGTTATGAAATGAACATAACAATAATATTATTGCAAACGGAAACGAAATGTGGGTTGTAAATCGCCTCAATGAGGATCCCACTACCTCGGTACCTACTTATATTAAAAGCCGAGGTAAAAAAATTTGGTGCGACAACAATAAAGCAGCAAAAACTGCAGGCCTACTAACAGTAACATGGGGGTTCGCTAACCTGATATTCCAGCTCAATATTGCTACGAACTTCTACATTATATTTTCAATGGACATCTATGAAATCATGCAGGTATAACGAGTTTAAGCCCCTCTACATTTTTTTGTTTCGAAACCCCCCACCCTCAAAATATGATGGTTTACGTTTCAAGGTATGTAGAATTCGAAAATGCAATAAAAAAAATTTCTGTCCGTCCGCCGTACACCGTACTGAGCACTTTTCTTAGTTACCATGAGCCAAAATTGACGAAATTCGGTTTATAGGGTTCGGGGTCTAGTTGGTCCTCGAGGCTCGGCGTTACTGTCAGTCATCTCTAAGGGGTTCAAAATAGGGGTTGAAATTTTCAGAGCGCCTATACCTTTTTTTTTACGTGAATCTTTTTACGATTTGAAATAGTTCTTGAACTTACGAGTTATTTGAGACCATCCGGAGGATTGTACGTCCCTCGGTTCCTTCACAGTAAGGCCCCCAAATTTGCACCAACTGGCTTGGTCAACAGAAGGGTGAATCAAATTGTATACATTCAGCCCAAATATCATCACTAGGGAGCATCTGATATAATCACGGAAGGCTGTGTGAAGTCAAATTGGTTGTTCCGCGATATTATTCCATTTGAAAAATGAAGGCTGTTTTGGATTCTGTTGATAGGTACTTTTGCAACTTGAACAAACGGTGAATTATTATTGATGGGTAAATTATTAAACAATGGCAAACTATTACACAACGGTAAATTATTACACAACTGTTCATTATACCATCTAAGTAGAAGGGGCTGGATTTTGTTGATAGTACTTTTGCAACTTGAACAATCGCTGAAGTATTATTAATGGGCAAAGTATTAGACAACGGTAAATTATTACGCACCGGTAAATTATTACACAACGGCTCATTATAGCATCTACGTAGAAGGGGCATCTATGCAGGTAAATTTTTACACTACGGTTTATTATTTGCCTTATGCTTCATGAATAACTACAAATAATTAATTATTGAAATATTGAATCCCGCGAATTCGTAGGAAACTTTAATTCCGGGGCCGGCTCCAGTACTCGATTTATGGCTTTCCTGGGAGGGAGCACGAGGGTAGGTATTGACCACAGAAAACAGTGATCTACGCAGAAGGGGCATCTATACAGGTAAATAATAAACCGTTGTGTAATCATTTGCAGCGCTTTTATTTTCAGAATGATATTGAAAGTGGATCGCGACTAGATGAAGGAATCTGACTCCTGAAGATGATATGATGCGAATGGATCCTTTATTTGGAACCAACCAACGAAAACGCCATCGGGGCGTTACGACTCTGGGCCAAATGAAAGTGAAAGGTAGCCGGACGCCCAATGACTTTGGGCCAAGGTTCAGCAATGGTTTTGGTCCAGAGGTTTTGGTTCGGCGACGGTTTTGGGCGAATCATCAGTGTTCCGATAAGCCCGATTCGAATGTAATACAGCCGACAGGATGTAGAAATACTACCCGAAAAGGAAGAAGAGATATGGTCCGAAAGTTGGATGAGCTTTGGCAGAAATTCGAGGTTGATAAAAACATTCCAAGTTACCTAGACAGTGTGAGCAGCATACTATGTAAACCCACTGTCAACGAAATGAAAATTGATGAAAGTGACTAAGATCAGGTGAATTATTTCCAAAATTACTATATTTACTTATTAACAGTTACTATATTTATAAAATACATTTACACATTTACAGTTACTGTACTTACTTTTTTTTACAGGACCAAGATGTACTACTTGAATGTTGGATGAGCTAAGGATGACCTCAGCAATACCTATGACCTGCTATTTCTATGACCTTATTATTACTTTCGATTTTTACTGTTATCGTAGCTGTTGATAAATCGACGAATTGGCCCCAATCCTTAAGTATTCAATGACTTTCCTTTTTTGGCCCAAACCCATTACTTTTGCGCCTTTCAGGTCTTCCCTCATTGGCCCAAAGTTACTATCTTTGCTCCCAGGGGGTGGCCCAAAGCCATCGAAATTTTGGCCCAGTCACTGCGTTTTGAAGCGATTGGCCCAAAGTCAAACCGGGCCGCCATCGAACTTTATGCACAAAACGTTTTGCGGCATTTTGATTTGAACTTTTTGAGTAAAAACACAGAACGCGGAAGAAGCATAAATCTAACAAGCAAGTGCCACGTCACCAAAAATACGAAACTTGAATTTTGGTAACATAGATCCCATAATGATCGAAATACGAATTTTGTATTTTAAAAAAACTGTGATGCCGCTGCAATATATTTGAACAACGGGCGATGCAGATGGCGAAATTTCGCGGTATTGGTCTCAAAATCGAATTCAGCGCCTTCAAAACTCAAAACCCGATTTCGGCACCAAATTCCTTCGGACTAAACTAAAGAATGGGTGGTGAGGTGCGAGAGATGTTACTTCTTCTAGTGCGCTGAGGGGTCCTCTTTCAACAGGATGACGTCATGACTTTTGAATTTACACACCTACGAACATATTAAAAGTCGTGGACCCCTCACTCTGCACAATTTTGGAAAGCTGTAGCCGAAATCTTTCATTTGAAAAATTAAATTGCGCATGTTACAGACTGAAGGGTAATATTAAAAGAGAATATAACTTAAAACACTTGCGACGGAGTAGTGGAAATCCATAGCAAAAAACTACAGGATAAAAATAGAACAGTCTATTGTGTACTGATGATGGTTTAACAACCGAAACTGGTCTACAGTTTTGTTAGTTTACGTGGAAATAGACTATCCTATTTTTATCCTGTAGTTTTTTTTTAAATTTATTAAAAGAGAATATTATAGCCGTTTAATGTATATTAAACCAAATGAGACATGCTGACTCAAACATTTTTGAGTATTGGCCGTTGCATGACAGTTGAAGTTGTCAAGCCAAGTCGGTTACGCCCTTTTCAAAAGCACATGGCGTTGAGGGGGAGGGTCTAGTTTAATTCCAGAACGTATCTACAGCAGCAATTCCACTGTTATAATGGCCTCATCAGAGTTATTGCATGTTACTGCAGAGAGCCTGTTATGTTTGGAGCTAACCCCCCAGTCCAAACCGGTTAATGTCAAATACGAGTATTATACCACAAGCTTTGCCGTTTTCCCCCTGAAAACTATACCAACAACATGATTACAGTATTAAAGAAGGAAGAAAAGATTTTGTTATTCTTCTTGTGTCTCGGCCTCTAAATAACAATAGATAAATCGAAAGCCTAAATTTAACTACTTATAGCCAAAGTGACTTAAAACAATTTGAGTCAGTAAGCGATACAACGTTTCTCGATCCTATTACATTAATTCATATTGGCGCACTTGGAGGCCAGCCACATTACCCTGAAGTTCCGTCAATATCTTCTTCTGATTTTTCAAACTGACGTGAAGGAGGCTCAGCAGCGCAGTCAAGTGTTTTCTTTAAACGTGTATTCATTTGCTAGCGCTTTATTTTACGTATGAAGATCACATAGTCATGTTAAAAATTCGTAAAAATTTGAGACAGGCAAAACGTCAAGAAACCAACTGCCATCAAAAAATTTCCTATGGCATTCAAAAACAGGTATAGTGGCGAGACTTATTCCCATATTCACTGTCCAAAAAATTCAAAACCTCCTTTCCGTCAACAGGCAGAAGAGTGTATATATGCAGCGAAAATTTGAGCTTTGCTTAACTCTGCCCTTATTATTAGTTATTCACGCAACATGGTCACTGATAGATTGAAAAACTGAAAAAAGCTTCCACAAATCATGTGGAGTCCTACTCCATCTTAGAAGTATTACCACCGCGAGCATGCAAAAAGGAACACTTTCAAGAAAAATTTCTTTTCCAGAAAAAAAAACACAAAAACCAAATTTGAAAACTTGAAAAACCATGTGCCTAATGGCTGCTCACAAATTTTCACGAATTTCCAACAATAATTTTCAACATGATCTTCACACGTAAAATATTTATCTGCGGAAGGAATGGAACAGGCATTCCTGAGAGCGGTAGCAAATGAATACACGTTGAAGAAAAAGGTTGATTGCGTCATTCAGCCTCCTTCACGTCAATATCACCAGTATCATTCGGATAGAAAGTATACAGAGAATGTACATCGACTAATCTTTCATGTGTACAAAACGGTAAGTATGTATAGCAAGCAAAATCATTTTAGAAACACAAGGAGACATGTCGTCTGTCCTAGCGGTTCCGAGGCCAAATAATGGCTGTTTTACTAGGCAAAATTCCTGGCTCGCTCCTTCAATATTTGAACACCTCACTCACTAAGAACTGAAACGTCTCTAGATATGTTTTAGGAAAAAGCTCGCAATTTTCTGATGAATACTGATAACATGGGGACAATTTTGAAAATATTTAAACTATGTTATCATTCCAACTTGAGTTAAGTTGAGATTAGAAAAAAGATGTGGAAGCAAGGTATATTATAGAATAATGAGCCTTGTACTGCCATCCACATGGACGGATCTATGGGCCAGAAACGGAAAATTGGATTTTTAACCACTAGAATGTGTAAACTATTATTATTGTGATCTAATATCAGTTGGTAATAAACAAATAAACAAGAATGAAATTTATTCGTGTAACATAGATTCCATGTTTGCACATCCGCAGACGAAATTACCACAGCGACTTTGATTACTGGATTTCAGATTTCAAGAGTTTCAGCTTACTGGATTTCAGATTCGTTCAAGAGTGCGGCTGTTCTCGAGTCGTTTTTTGGTCCGGGATCGGTGACACATGGTAGCAGAGCGTGGTTTGGTAGTATGCGCTGAGCAACTCACCATACTCCATCCACTTTTTGTGGGCTTACCAGAAGGATAAGCCCAAAGGTTTCCCAGAAGGATTCCTTTACTAACAACCCGTCCCTTTGATGATACATACATCTATTGGCTTCCCCACCCCCTTTCCACCATTCAGAGTGTCAGTATAATTAATATATACTGAGCTCATTAGAAGGCGATTGATGCCGTGTCCCAATAGTTGTTCCATCCCAACGATGGAGGCTGATCCCCTAGAGGTAGCCCAGATGAGCATTATTCACTGGACAACAACCTCCGACAACTTTAGCGACTCTGCAACGAAATTGACATCAATCATAACCTCCTCACCAAGTTTGTGAAATCGGTTTATTGTAATTTATTTTAAATTTGTTTGCTCCAATGGTGTAGAATAATATTATTTTCTCGTTTGTTTTTCCACGCTGTATTTATCCGTGTAATTGGGCTTGCCCGTACTCAACGAAATAAATAAATAAATAACTCGTATGTAGGAGCTTTGTTCTCCACCAGTAAATATTACTGACGAAGTACCGTTACGATGGAGGTTAGTCACCTTGAAGTTGTTCAGATGTCGTTTCCTGAACCAGAACTTCATACTACTTTTCATTCCCCCTTTTCCCTCTCATACTTCTGCCACCCAGAAGTGTGTCATGTGGGGAGGAGTGTAACAGTGTGGCTGTTCTCGAGTCGTTTTCTGCTCCGGTGGAGACGGGATCGGTGGGCGGAAGCCTAATCGATATCCCTTCTTAAGCTGTTGATAATCGCTCGTCTAGGAGGGAGGACTCTCGAGGTCCACCACCACTGTCACACTGTCACAATTCTCACGGGACCATCTTGGATCCAACTCAGACGCACAGAAGCGGGGGATATGAGTGCGGTGCCGAGGAAGTGCACAGTAGGGATGTCCCAAAAGTATCGACACTTTTTGAAAAAAGTTTCGATACATATCGATACTTTTTTTCTCTGATATATATCGTAGTATCGATACTTTTTTCCCAGCATCGGAGCCGATATTTTTTTATCCCTCACATTTCATCAGTTTCAACACCTACGACGTGTCAGTGCCTCTAACTAGAGTGCTGGGAGACCAACCACGTCAGCAAATTAAAGAAAGTTGATGTACCACCACCTGTTGCTCTCAGTGAGAATCAGCTGTCCTCCATCTAGTATAGGAAGGACCAACAAAATTTTAACCCAACCAAGCAACCAACCAACCTAACTCAATAGTTTTTTTTTTGGATTTTCTTTGTTCTTTCTTGTTTTCTGATTTGATTGTGCCGAATTAACGAAATAATGTCATGCCCTGTCTTGTCTTGTCTATCATTTTGAAAAACAAGCGCCCAAACAAAAAGAAGTTTCAAATAAAAAAAAAGAAGTGATTTATTGTTTCGTTCATTTAGTAATATTATCATGAAATAATTCTTCGATAGGCTGACGATGGTATTTCATCTTATACCGATGTAGATGAAGTAAAATCGTGAAATGTGATATAATATTCACTGTCACGCTGACGGAGAGAGAACAAAAACGACATTTCCACCCATTTTTGAAAAAGTATCAGAAAGTATCGATACTTCAAAATATCGATACTTTTTGATAAATTTAGATGTATCGATACGCTATATATATCGATACTTTGTAAGTATCGGACATCCCTAGTGCACAGAGAGATTAAAAATGACCACATCATGTTTAAAAATGACGGAAACGCAAATGGCGAGTGGAAATTTCGACATGTTTTCTTCCCAAAACTGACCATAATGCTGTCGGCACTTACGCAGACTCGGAAGACTTATAAATGAACCACCGGCCCCTTTATTTCTCATCAAGATATAAGGGCTGCTTGAGTTAGCGAACTTGGTTTCAATTCTCCAGTGACAAGTTTACGCTGTTCGGTAAGTTAGAACTAAGTTAGTACCCTCATCTAGCGAGCTGAACGTGGACAGATCTGGGAAGGCTCATAAACTACGGCGCAAGAGGTAGGTTTATTCCTCTCCTCCAAGACCTATGGGCGATGCGGGTTTGGTATTCTGTAACGACAACTGTCAAGGTAAAATGTTTCAAGTGGGAATTTGTCATTTCCAAGGAGGGTTTTCAATTGTGAAGACAGATTTATCGCAGGGGTTTGACGAAGTTGGTACAATTATAGAAAGTCTCAATATTATTTCTGGTCTAAATTAACTGCGATTTCATAGTTGTTACAGTGACGCAGTTGTGGAGGTAGTGAAGTGTAATTTGTAGGACTTCACTGTCAACAGTGATTCAACTAAATCGGTCCGGTACCAAAGCTTTCATAGGCTGAGATCGAGTAGGACAGTTCCTTGCTACAGTCATGATTTCTGTGAAAACTGTAGAACGCCCCATGGAAAACGGGCAGTAAAAAAACCATATTTTCTCCGCTTTCAAGGAAAAAAACACTGCCAAGGTGATGGCACAGGAGCTTCCTCGTCACAATCAGAGTGACCCATTATAAAATAGAACAGACTCGGAAGCAAAATAACATAACATTACATTACATAACATTACATTACATAACGTGAAATATACATATTACATAACATTACATTACATTACATGACATTGCATAACATTACATGAAATATACATATTACATAACATGACGTCCATAATACATTACGTCCATTATACATAATTGCGAAAGTTATGCGTGTTTGAAGAATTTCACGTTAGCGCATGCGCAGGGCGAACCGCTGGCTCTATCATGTTGAAATTTGTATGGGACCTCAAGGGGCCTTATCCGCTTAATCCCTGAGAATTACATTGAAATTGGGTGAAATCTTTGGTTACTACGGCTGTAACAAGGAAATTGAATCTATTTCACGCCAGCGCATGCGCAGAGCGCAACGAGGGTCCGATCATGCTGAAATTCATACTGGAACTCACTAGGCCTTGTCCAAACAACCCTTGAAAATTTGAATCAAAATTGTGAAAGTTATGCGTGTTTGTTGAATTTAACGTTAGCGCATGCGCAGGGCGTACCGCTGGATCAATCATGTTGAAATTTGTATGGGACCTCAAGGGGCCTTATCCGCACCATCCCTCAAAATTTGAGCTGAATCAATTCAAAATCGTGGAAGTTATGGCTGTAACAAGGAAATGCGGACAGACTCACAGACTCACAGACCCACAGACCGACAGACACGGAACCAAATTTGTTCAGTAGGCTTTGAAACGCAAAATGCAAGTGGAAATTTTGATTTCTGAAGACAAAAATTTTTTGGCTCACGAAAGTGAACACAAGGCTTCCGCTGCTTCGCAGACTCGGAAGCAAAACATTGAGTCAGGACATGTTATTTATTAGGCCTTTTTCTTCTTTTTTTGGCGTTAAACAGAGAAATTTTGGGAGTGAAGAAAAGCTCCCTCAACTGATTTTGGAGGATCCAACCTCGTCATTCTTACTCACCAGGCCTACAGAGGCTCCATTTCGAATTTCATCCTCGCAGGCCAAACAGGAATAAAATTGGGGGATTACAGTGTTACATTTTATGGTGTCGTAAATTTCGGGCGTTGTTTGGATCACGCAACTTATTGGTTTGGTAACCTACCTACCTAGCTAATTTTGTTTATCGGCATCGCGTTATATTTTTTGGTGTCGGAAATTTCGGATTGCCCCCAGCCCAAAAACATGTCCATGTTAAAATACTGCTATGCAAATTTATGGTGATTTCAGACAATTTACCAGGTTTTTTATTGATAAAAAATTAATTTTGGAAGCTGAACCTTCGCTGCTACCTCAATTCTCCTCCTCTTTGGTCAAAATCGACTTCATATTCGGTCTTTTCGCCCTGAAAAACATAGAAAACGATACCTCACAAGCTCATGTTTACTAAAACCTCGAAAAACCCTATTTTTACACCCATTTTCCCCCCCATAACACCCCTGGGTGTATACCGATCGGGCTGCCGAGCTTCGCAGCACAACTAGGACCCAAACGTGTTCCCAAATGGGGACCCAAACTGTGTACGGAAGAAGGACGATTTTAGACCAAAATTTAACGTAAATTTAGGGCTGAAACTTCGCTATAACCTCAATTTACCACTCTGGTCAAAGCCGACTTTATATTCGGTCTTCTCGCCCTAAAAAAAAACATGGAAAACGATACCGCAAAAGCACGTGTTATTAAAACACCAAAAACAAATTATTTTTACACCAGTTTTTCGCTCATAACTCCCCTGGGTACATTCCTATCGGGCTGCAAAGTTTCGGGACACAACTAGGGCCCAAATGGAGTCTGTGCGCGAAAGAACGAATTTTTTAGACCGAAAATAAACTATATGCATGATACGGCGTACTGACATAGCAGTTTTGGAATCTACGCACCTTGAAACGTAGAAGAAGAAATTTTGAGGGGGTGTTATAAAAACTTTTTGCTGGGCGAATACATAGGTGTATTATTCACAGAATAATAAACCAATATAGATTAGTGGGGGGGGGGAGTAGACCAAATGGTGTGTAATGTATAGTTTTGAACGGACTCGACTGTTAGCGACTGTCACTGGTGGCGATTTACATGACATCCCTGGACGTATCTACTACGATAACACACAACTGCGATGGCTACAAAATGTATGAATAACATACGCGGTGGAACGGCAGTGGTCGCATGATAAGTACGTCTCCCATAAGACTGCTAACACTCTGTGGTGACCCTCTGTTTACATAACACGATACCCTTTTTCCTTCGTTTGCCCTACGCGTCGCACAACTCCCACGTTCTCTGGGTGTCATTTTAAGATCTCAGTACTTTCAGCCTCTCGAGCGCCTCGAAAAAAGCGTTTATACCCTTTCACGGAAGGTGACGGAAGTGTAAATATTTGCTGAGAGGGGGAAAAAAAGGAGTTTCAAGACAGATTTACGTAGACTGTGGAAGGCAATGCGGAGAAAAATGCCTGCCGAGGCGACGCCGCGCCATCACACTTAAGGATGGGTTACGAACTTGATAAGAAGCGAATGGTATGATGATAAGACCATCCGAAATCATAGGTTCGACACCATCATTGATTGGGTTCGACCCCAATCAATATTGTTGACAGTAATTCTAGTTCCCCATTTATCAGTGAAGCAACTCTTTAGTAACAATAATTCCTCTTGCTAACGAAATTACTGTTTAAAACAAATTAAACAATTAAAACCAATTAAAACATTAAAACTAAATAAAATTGTTCTGTGATTATGTTAGTGGCCCTGGGTCCAACATCCTGTTGTTCTCAGGGCCTGGGTCCAACATCCTGTTGTACTATAAATAATCAGTGAAAAATCGAAAGAAACGATACCAATAAATTATTATAAAACATGTTTTCATTGACTGATCTACCCACTACCCTCCAAATATGAACTTATTTCAACGATAATTAAGGTAGTTATGGGCACTCCCAAGTATTTCACGTTTGCGCATGCGCAGACTAAACGATTTTCATGATTTTGAAACGGGACCATCTGCGATCCAACCCGCGTATACCCTCAGAATTTCAGCTCTCTGCGACTATTTATCGCGCGTTACAAGGAAATGGTCAGCATTTCATGTTCCCGCATGCGTCGATCAAAGTTACGATTCCAATGAAATTAATTTGGAACTACCAAAGTATTATTCCTGACCCTCCAAGTTTGAACTCATTTCAACGATATTTAGGGCACTTATGGGTGTTCCAATTATTTCACGTTTGCGCATGCGCAGACGAAACTTACGGTACTTTTTCAATGATTTTGGTACGGGACCATCTGTGAGTCAACCCGCACCTACCCTCAAAATTTCAGCCCACTTCGACCTTTATTTCGGGTAGTTATGGGTGTTGCAAGGAATTGCCGCAGACAGACAGACACGGAACCAAATATGTTCCTCGATGTCTGAAACGGAAAATGGTAGGTAGTGGAAATTTTCATTTTGGAGGACATGAACTTTTTTTTTACTCAATCACGAATCCTTTGGTAGTGAGGAAGCAAAAAAACTTCGTGGGATTTCCAAGCCTCGGACCAGCGACCTACACGTCGTCAGCTGCTTTCTGCGTTTTTCGGGTGGGTAGAACCCCCTCGGCAGTTTTCGGCGGAGTGGGGTCTGGCCATGCTCTCCTCGGCGAAGGTGTGGTAGGAGTGGAGGTGAGTTGGGTGGTAGGAGTGGGGTGGAGGGAGAACAGTGCGGGTGACTGGGAGGGGAGCCAAGTTTACAGGACAGGACGCGGACACTCTCCAGCTTGGTTTACCACCGTAAAACATGTTCCATGTTTTAAAAAAAAAGTCGAAGGGGGTCAGGAAGTTGATACTTAGATTGTAGAACCATTGATAACGGACATCCTTACATACATAACAGTAATGAAGGGCGAAAAAGAGCTGAAAAATGGGGGGTAGGTTATTATGATGGCACAGCATCACTTTCGGTGCATATCACCCAGGCCGAGCTGTGTAATCCATAGATTACTCCGGTCTAATTACCGTTCCAACGTGAATTTCCGTGTGAAATGAAACGGCGTGGTGGACACTGATTCACTGATGTCTCGATATTTTATATCGATTTTTACTATTACGATATTTACTATTACCCTCATTATTGATAGAATATTATGATGCACGCCAGCGGACGAGAAACCGAGCCGGAATCGCCTCACCAAAACCTGAATCCTTGATCTACTATCATCTTGATTTCCGATTTCCGATTCCCGAAATCGGCAAATTCGGTCGGACCCCCCCACCGGTTGCGGTTATCGCCGGCAGATGACTCCCGGAAGATAAATTATGAATTTTCCACCCCGAACGTGATGAGACTTCTCAAATATTCCGGGTTCGACCTCGCGATCCCTAGACGTGCTCTGCTATCTGTTACTGCGCAAATATTTCCAAATTAGGGATACGGACCGTATAGGAGCACCCAGAAGGTGCTTTGGGCAAGGAATTATACATAAGATTATTTACTTACGTTCTTTAATATTTTGAGGAATAAGCAAATCTTGATATCATTAATCTCGATCTAAATTTATTAGATGAGAACTTAGTGACTGAATTTGAGAAATTTAGTCGTGCAGCCCAATCATTTTGGCGAATTTGTAATGTAACGTGCACACTCAGCCTATCCTCCAATTTTTTACATTATTTGAAAAATTCACCGTTTTTAACTATAAATCATTCCAATTTTGACTAATTTTGAAATAGGAAAACTCAATTGTTGACTTTTAACACAGAATGTGTTTTAGCTATGGACTAACTAGCCAAAAAAGCTAACGACATTTTAGCATGGAACATGCTTTAGCCTTGGACTAACTAACCGAAAAATGTCACGCGGGATGGGTAACGCGGAAGTGTCACGAAATTTTAACGATGATTTTCACGTACAACCGAGTAGTTGCTAGGGAAATGAAACTTCTTTCATTTTCATCGGACAAAAATCGTTTTCCATTCGTTGGAAAGCTCTTGATTTATCACGAATGTATTTCGTATTATTTTGTTCTTGGTATTTATTTCGTAGTTTCATACTATAACTTTATAAATTGATGTTATAAATGGATAGTAAACAATGACGCTTGTTTGGTTGTCACTTGGTTGTAGCGCGGCTAAAGCATGTATTGTTCCATGCTTCTTGAATTTTAGCCGTAGGCTCTAAGCAGTAAGCATCCGGGGGTCCAGAGGGCTTGCCCCCTGGCGAGGCGCGCAGCGCCGAGTTTTCGTAACGAAATCTGGGACGACAACATTTCTAATGATTTTCACGTACAACCGATTCGTTGCTACGGAACTTTAACTTCGCCAGTTATCATCGTACAAAAATCGTTCACCACTCTTTGGATAGCTCTCGATTTACCTAACCATATTACGTTAACCAATGCGGAGTGCGTGGCCGACAAGCTGCGGTATGAGCGTGATTGTTTAAATAATAATTGTTTACACACAGGTGATCATTCTCAATAATTTATATTGTGAACACGATTGCAAGCTTTATATAAGTAATAAAGACATAATTTTAAGACCAAACAACCGATAAACGAATTATCTCTTGGAGATGTAGGAGTCTTGGAGATGAAGCTCGGACTGGGTTTATGTTTAACAAAATTTTTATGAAGTGCACTCATGAGTGGGTATATAAGAAGCTGTGTATAAGGCACCA
Source organism: Leptopterna dolabrata (assembly GCA_954871275.1). Lineage (NCBI taxonomy): Eukaryota > Metazoa > Arthropoda > Insecta > Hemiptera > Miridae > Leptopterna > Leptopterna dolabrata. Next base: position 32,367,392 of record OX940986.1, on the reverse strand, counting down.
CCAGTTACGACGAAACATTAGTGGGAGGACGTTAACCAATCTTCAACCGAAGATTGAAGACGGGTTTATGTGAAACGCGTGAGCTAAAACACATTCTGTGTTTCTATAATTTCGTCCGAAGTATGTAAATAGAGGTAACCGGGGGTCCAGGGGGCTTGCCCCCTGGCGAGGCGCGGAGCGCCGAGTTTTTAATAGAAAAACAGTTTGTGGTTAACAAAAGCCTATTTCTGACTCTAAGCACCATATTAACAACATATCAACACCATATTAACACCATATTTCTAGCAGCACATTAGCACCATATTTCTGTCTCAAAGAACCATAGGTGTGAAGTAGTTTTCGGAAATGTATTATAAAAATCGATTTTTGACCTAAAAAAATTCAAAACTCCCTTTTACGGAGAAGAATGCCTATTTTAACTATTGAAATATGCCGTATTTTCAGTCGTGGCTCACCATTCCGTATACCACTTTAGTTATTTTATATCAATTTTTGATGATTTTTAGTAATTTTTACTAATCTTTGGCTAACAAATCGCACCATTCTCTGACCTCCGAGACCAAGAATATTAACATCCGACAAAGCAAACCTAATCTAGGATAATAAAAACAAAAAAGTCAACTTTGAGCCTCTTATGCAGGTTTAAACACCGCGTGTTAACCATCCATGTTTTTCCACGGGTATCGGACATCAAGCACTTCAACGAATTATATGAATGACATTAACGATACATACAAAGATGCTGCCCAGCCGCATGGCAGACGTTTTTCAGAAATTCTTCCAAACCAGCAAACTTAAAAAAGTTTACTTCGTTTTTCGCTTTTGGTTTATTATTTTCAATAATGAATCTTTGGAATCGAGCATGAAAATGAAAAAAAATTTAACCCCCCCCCCCCCCCTCAAAATGCAATTTAAAAAATTCTGTCCGTCCGCCGTACGCCGTACACCGCCCTTTTCTTAGTTACCATGAACCAAAATTGACGAAATTCGGTTTATAAGTCCCATTTGGGGTCTAGTTGGTCCTCGAAGCTCGGCGTTAATGTCAGTCATCTCTAAGGGGTTCAAAATAGGGGTTGTTACCTCGGATTTTTTTTACGTTTTTAAATAGTTCTAGAACGTACGAGTTTTTTAAGACCACCCGGAGCATCGTACGTCCAGCCGTTCGTTCACAGCAATGCCCAGAAGTTTGCACCGACAGGCATTTTCAACATCAGGGTGAATGAAATTGTATACATTCAGCCCAAAAATGATCACCAGGGACGCGCTAACAAACGGGAATTGGCCCGAGATACAATCATTGCTGGGGATCACCTGATTATAATCAAGGAGTATGAAGTCGAGTTGTTTGTTCTGATATTATTTCATTTGAAAAATGAAGGTTCTTTTGGAGTTTGTTGATAGGTAGCGAAACTTGAATAAACGTTGAAGTATTATTGATGGGTAAATTATTACACAGTGGTAAATTATTACACAACGGTTCATTATACCATCTACGTAGAAGGGGCTGGAGTTTGTTGGTAGGTACTTATTCAACTGATTTCACTCCACATCAACAATTTCCCTTCAGAACATGATTATTTGAGCTTCTTTTTGCCATTTTAGTTTCTGCTTGTCATCGACAGAATTATTTAAGCAACATTTAACTCGTGATTTAGGTAGGCACCTAGTAACGAGTGCGGGGTTAGGTACTAACCTACGGAGGGTCTGCGATCTACATAATATGTATAGAATAGTACATATTATATTATATAGACGGGTTATCTATACAGAGAGCTGTGATCTGTCACAGAAGGGTATTCTATACAAAATAATAAACCGTTGTGCAGGGATTTAAACTAATTATTACGCTATTGGGACACATTTAGAATCAGCGCAAAAATTACTTGCAGCATGAACATCATAATTTTGAACCGCTAGACTCGTTTTGCGTTTTACCAGTAGGCCGCGCGAGAGGTGCGTGCTCCCTAATAAATTACAGAGCAGCCAGCCGGTTGCAGTGGAAAGGAAGAAATGTGGTGAAGCGGGGGTTCAGTTCATCCGCGTTTATTATGGGGTGAGACCCCCTTCACGTAACGGGAAGGCAAAATTAGACTTCACGCCGCGGCTATATATCTTAATAAAATTTCCAATTATCCCCCTGCCGGAGGAAGTGGGAGACTCTTTGGAAGTGTTGGTGTCGAGTGGAAACGAATATCGGTCCATGTCAATCCCTCCGATGCTCGCCTGCCTTCTGGTTCGGGCGAACCCTGGTCAACATTATCCGGGCAATAAGTAATTTCACAAGTTATCGGCAAAAGTGAAACCACGGGGTATGAAATTTTGCTCAACAATGAAATTTCGCTCAACAATGAAAGGCAGCCTGCATCGCTGTACAGCGTTAATTTAACCGTACTGAAATTTACAGTCAAACCTGTCTAGACGGTTCTCAAAGAAAAACGGAGTTATTGAAAGAATAGTCTATTTCCACTAATACACGAAAAAACGCTGCAAAGTCCTTGTCACATGGGTTTATTATTTTATTGGACATACCTAAAGAAATGCTGGCTGTTCATTTATTGTTGCTTTCATGGTAAAATAATTGAAATAGCTATTTCTGGTGGTTTCCACCAATTTTGGCCTCCCAAAACTTGAATTAGGTACGCTCTTTTTTTTTCCAAATTATCTTTGATCATTGATAGTGCCATTTAATCGTCATGATCCACGTGTTGACACTTTTCCTAGTGTTATTCTACAAATTGATGGTGATTTCAGACGATTTCCCAGGTTTTTGACTCATACCAAATCAATTTTGGGAGCTGAACATCTGGTACGACCTCAATTTTCAACTCCTTGGTCAAAATCGACTTCATATTCGGTCTTCTCGTCCCCAAAAACATGAAAAACGATACCTCAAAAGCTCACTTTACTAATATTTTACTAAAACACAAAAAGTACCTATTTTTATACACATTTTTCCTCATAACACCCCTGGGTATATTCCGATCGGGCTGAAAAGTTTCGGGACACAACTAGGGCCCAAATGGAGCATGTGTGCGAAAGAACGAATTTTTTAGACCGAAAATGAGGCCGGTACACGTGATACCGCGGACGGCGTACGGACGTTGCATTTTTGGAATCTACGCACCTTGAAACGGAAAAGAAAAAATTTTGAAGGGGTTATAAAAATTTTTTGCTGAGCGAATACATAGGTGTATTATTCACAGAATAATAAACCAAAAACGCGAAAAACACTGTTATACCGCAATGTGGAATAAAATAAAAATAGACCTTCAGCTTACCACCAAAATTTATTTAACTCAAAGCTTTTCGCTCAAATTCTGAGCAAAATCTTTGCTGACGATGGTCAGAATTTGAGCGAAAAGCTTTGTGTTAAATAAATTTCGGATAAAACTTCAGGAAGCTACAATTGCAGTTGATGAATGGACGAAGAAATGGAGACCGAAATTGAATGAAACAATATCAAGACATGTCAACTTCACGTACAGAACAATAATAAATATTCCATTGGAGATCAATCACAACACCATTCCGTATGCTAACTCAGCAAAATATCTAGGGATGACTCTAGATGCAAAGCTGAAGTGGAAAGAGCGTGTCAGGAAGAAACAATAAGAGCTCTCAATTAAATACAGAAAATTATATTGGCTGATGGGCTCAACTCAGCACCCACCATAAAGTACTGTTATATAAGACAATATTGGTGCAGATTTGGCCCTATGGAAATCAACTATGGGGATGTTCAGCCAAAACAAATGTGCAAATAATTCAAGCATTTCAGAATAAAGTGCTCGGAAGTATCGTAAATGCTCCCTGGTACATTAGAAACGACGACCTCCACAGAGACTTACGCGTGGAGAGCGTCATAGATGTCGTTAAAAAAACAGCACGACGTTACGAGAACCGACTTCACGTGCACTCAAATATAGAAGCTGTTCAGCTACTGGACAATTCGCAACAAGTTCGGCGTCTGAAAAGAACCAAAGCCCTGGAACTTGGATCCTGACGTTGTAGCGTAAAAAAATCTAGTGTGGTGCCTGCTTGTGAATATTCACCATAAAAACAATGCGTAAAGATATTTGAGGTAAATAACTAGATAGTTACTTGTAAAATTAAATTTGTGTTATTTGTTATACAAAAAATAAACGCTTAAAAAGAATAAAAAGAAATAAATAAATTTTGGTGGTAAGCTGAAGGTCTATTTTTCTTGGTCCACGAAAGGTGTGTAATTAAATTCAATGAATTGATGAACTGTTATACCGGTTTCGGTGATCAAACCATCGTCAGTAACAAACAATAACTCATAATACTGACGATGGGCACCGGAACCGGTATAACAGTGTTGTTCGCGTTTTTTCGTGTATTAGTGGAAATAGACTATATTTTCAATAACTCCATTTTTCTTTGAAATGGGTTCCCAAGATTTCGTCGAGAGTGATTTAGTTCGTAGACGGTTTCCCGCTTGATGTCACTCCGTGTGTACGTATCTCTGTTGGAATTTCAAATGGTCGTAACTCCCTCAAAATACGTTCTTTTAGCGAATTTTCGAAGAAAAGGAAGCTATTGTTCTCGGTCCAACATTTTTAAAACTCGAATTTCCGAAAGATTTTTATACCAAAATCCGTTTCAGACCATCCTGAATTCACTGCCGAAAGACACCAAAAATTATATGTATATATATATATATATATATATATATATATATATATGTGTCATTCCAGACGATAACTCTCGAAAGAATTGAGATAAAAAGTTCAAATTTGCACGAAAAATCTGTCTTGGCAATCGATAGGCTAAGTTTGTAGATGGGCAGAATCGGGTCACTCTAAGGGGGAGTTTTGGGGTGTTTTAGGGGGGGAAATTACCCATAAATTCCCAAAATGAAACAGTCTGACAAGTGACACCTCATTTTAAAGGTTTTTGTACGCTGAACACGATGGTGAAATCAGAATTGCGATATCTCATTCCGTTCTCAAACTGGAGCACTTTGAAGATGAAGGAACGTGGTTATTTCTTGAGATGTTCTTCCTGGTTCGTCTGCTCTAATCTGATAACGGAATGGGATATCGCAATTCTGACTTCACCATCGTGTTCAGCGTTGGAAAATCTACAAACCGAGGTGTTACTCGGCAAAAAATGGAACAAAAAATTTGTTACGTATCCAGTACCTACTCTGTATTGGATACGTAACATACGTACTGTACGTATGTTGGATACGTAACTGTACGTATATTGTAGTACCAATACTACAATATACGTACATACTTGAATACCTATAATTACCCAATAAGTTTAAGATTGCCCATATTTCAATGGGATATCCCAAACAACACATTTTACATAAAATCAGTTATTTCTTCGAAAATTCGCTCTTATAGCCATGCTGCATGACTGTGGTTTTTTTCAGCTTTTCTTTTGGGGTTTGGTTCAGCTCGTTAAACTCTTCAATTTGAGATGGGAAGGAGCTTTCTAGGTGGAAAAATAATGGAATTATGATGGGTTTTCTAATTTTCTGATTTTCAACTATAGCTGCCGTAAAAATGTACCAAAACTGGTGCGGTTGGTGCCAAAATGCCCTTTAGGATGTCTAGATCACGCCTATGTATTTTGGGCTTGATCGCATTCGATTTGGCTAAGTGACAGCAACAAATATGTCAATAGGTTCAAATACGTTCTTTTTCAGATTTTCTTTTGGGGTTTGGTTCAGCTCGTTAAACTCTTCAATTTGAGATGGGAAGGAGCTTTCTAGGTGGAAAAATAATGGAATTATAATGGGTTTTCTAATTTTTTTATTTTCAACTATAGCTGCCATAAAAATGGACCGAAATTGGAGCGGCTGGTGCCAAAATATCCTTTAGGATGTCTAGATCACGCCTATGTATTTTGGGCTTGATCGCATTCGATTTGGCTAAGTGACAGCAACAAATATGTCAATAGATCCAACATTTTCTAGGTTTCTAGCTAAATGACGTTGGTGTGGTGTCAGAAAGTGGTTGAAAGTGAGGTTTCTATGGATGCATATTATATTTCCAAGTTCAGTATAGTATTCTCATGGACGGCCTGTCCATGACCTGAACATGAGCAGCCAGCCGGGCCGCAATGATCGGCCTGTCATGCCGAAATGGGCCACCAGTCTTGTCTTCCTCACTATTTCCTTCTGCCTAACTTGTATCCATACTGTTACGAAGAACATAGAAGCCTTGTGCGGCAATCTCCCCACCGGAACTTGTATGTACGACTAAACCAGGTATAATGACGGTAGAGAAGAGGAAACCTTACCTACGTGGGAAATGTGAAAACCTTGTACGTGATTCATCACAAACCTCCATGGAGTAGATATAATATGAATCTATACTGATATAATATAGATAATATAATAAAGATACAAATCCTAGATACTTAATGAAGATAAAACAGGAAAAAGTCAGTTTTAGAAACAGTGATGTCTTGCGAGTGATTTCTACCGGTAGTAAATAAGCCTAACGAAATATTTCAAAGGGCGTGGCCTCAGCAGGGCATCACTTCCGCCGTTGAATGAATAATAACAAATTGTCCCACTTTCTCCATCCTCTTGGTCGTATAACTGAGAGGAAATGAGTTTCGCTTCTTTTCCACTAGTTTTGGTTCATCATTTTCAATAACGAACCTTTGGAATCCAGCATGAAAAAAAAAACTCTAACCTCCCTCAAAATTTGATGGTTTACGTTTCAAGGTATGTAGAATCCGAAAATGCAATACAAAAATTTCTGTCTGTCCGCCGTACTGAGCACTTTTCTTAGTTACCATGAAAAAAAAATTGATGAAATTCGGGTTACAGGTTCCGTTTGGGCTCTAGTTGGTTCTCGAAGCTCGGCGTTACTGTCAGTCATCTCTAAGGGGTTCAAAATAGGGGTTGAAATTTTCAGAACGCTCGCTCGCTTTTTCGCTGTTTTCGCTCGAAAACTTTCGATGGAAGGGTATGGTTTATTGTTATGTTATTATATTTGTCTTGAGCTAAACAATTTTTTGAGACCACCCGGAGCATTCAAAAAGCTTCGTCAACACGATCGTGAATCAAACTGTATAAATCCGGCCCGGATATCATCACTAGGGAGCACCTGATTATTTATTTATTTATTTATTTATTTGATACGGGCAAGCCCAATACAACACAGTAGGAAGAAAAATACAATAGGAAGAAATTTAAAAAAAATAAAATGAAACGAAATAAAATGAACTGGAATATCCGCGCCCAGATAGATACGCTCAGAAAAATACATTTGAATAATACAACTCAGATTTAATTAATTATGGTTACTCAGTAATATGGAGGAAATGTGGCGACGTAGTGTTGCAGAGGATTGTGAGAAGAAGTCTAATTCGTGGCATCCGTTCAAAATCCAGTTGGCCTCTCTTGGTAGTCTAGCCAGGGGGCGGTTATACATGTAATTTGTAGGCAGAATGGGACCCAGAATGAGCTACGACAGCGAGATTGTGGGCGAGGAACCAGAAGATTGATCCGGGCCAGAAGTGACGGCGAGTCAACATGACCCATCAACATCTTATGGAAGAACAAAAGATCAGATATATATCTCCGATCCTGGAGCCCAAGCAAGCCAAACCTCTGGCCCAAAGTCGCATAGCTGACCCCATCAGGCGGGATGCGGAGTTTAAACGCTACGTAACGCAGGAAAACATGGTGCACTCTCTCGAGCTCTCTTATGTGGCACTGGTAGAACGGGTTCCATACAACCGAAGCGTACTCCAGAATAGGTAAGATGAGGGATTTATAAAGCGTGACTATTGCAGGAATATGGTCGAATTCTCTGGTGTTCCGCCTGATGAAGCCCAAAACCCGCATTGCACGGCACGGCACACCCGAAATGTGGCTAGTAAAGGTGAGCTGGCCATCGAGAAGCACACCCAGATCCCGAACTGAAGTCACTCGTCTTAGTGGAAAAGTGCCAATATTATAACCATGATGAAGAGGCTGCAGGGACCGATTGAATGTCATAACTGAACACTTCTCAGGATTCAAAGCCAGTCCGCTTGAAGAACACCAATTGAGGGTCGCATCCAATCCATCCTGCAGGACCCAACAGTCAGATGGCGATTCAACTGCGCGGTATATCTTTAAATCATCCGCAAAAAGAAGGAAACGTACCCCTCCCAGTACAGTGCTCACATTGTTGATGACCAGTAAGAACAGCAATGGACCCACATGGGATCCCTGCGGTACACCTGAACTGGCGGGAAATGACACCGACACTACATCCTTCAATCGCACAGCCATCGTTCGACCATCCAAATAGCTCGCTATCCAGGACAAGAAGCGCCCAAAAACTCCAAGCGAATCAAGGACGGATACTATGAGCTGGTGTGAGAGGTTATCGAATGCTTTTGAAAAATCGGTGGAAATAAGATCGACTTGAAGGCCCCTGTCAAATGCCTGAAGTGTATACTCCTGAAACTCCAACAGGTTTGAGACCGTAGACCTCCCACTCACGAATCCATGCTGCTCAGGAATGATCCATGACGAGAAAACCGGCCGAATCTGCTCAACAACCAGCCTCTCCAAAATCTTGGGTATGGTTGATATGGAGCACACTGGACGATATTGTGCAATATCAGTTTTATCTCCACCTTTGTGAATTGGTGTAATGAAGGAATGCTTCCATTGGGAGGGAATGCTTCCATTGGGAGGGAAAGCTCCCCAGTGAAAACGACCGATTAAAAAGTGAGGTAAGAGGAGCAGCCAGGGCAGATGAACAGGACCTCAACATGACCGGTGGAATGCCATCTGGCCCCATTATAATCAAGTATGGCTGTATGAAGTCGAGTTGGTTGTTCTGCGATATTGTTCCATTTGAAAAATGATGGACTATTGGATTTTGTTGGTAGGTACATCTGAAACTTGAACAAACTTTGAAGTATTATTGATGGGTAAATTATTACACAATGGTAAATTATTACACAACGGCAAATTATTACACAACGGTTCATCTACCAAGAAGGGGCTGGATTTTGATGATCGGTACTTTTGGAACTTGAACAACCGTTGAAGTATTATTGATGGGCAAGTTATTACACAACGGTTCATTATACTTGACCAGAGGGTGGCAATTGACCACAGAAAACAGTGATCTACGCAGAAGGGGCATCTATTTCACTCCACATCAACCATTTTCCTTCAGAACTTCATTATTTGCGTTTCTTTTTGCCATTTTAGTTGCTGTTTGTCATCGACAGAATTATTTTAGCAACATTCAACTCGTGATTTAGGTAGGTACCTAGTAACGAGTACGGGTAGGTACTAACCTACAGAGGCTCTGCGATCTGCATAATATGTATAGACTAGTACATATTATATTTTACAGACGGGTTATCTATACAGAGAGCTGTGATCTGTAACAGAAGGGTATTCTGTACAAAATAATAAACCTTCGTGCAGGGATTTGCAGCGTTTTATTTTATCTAAACGCTGTTTCGTTGGTGAGGTCCAACGCGGCTGTATATCACCTGCCTTCCACTAAACACGGCAGATGTGCACGGAGGAGATGCCGGGTGCAGTCGGGTTCGAACTCGGGCTAACTGCCTTCGTGACTGGCGGTCTCCAGTCGGCAGAGGTCGGGTGAAGAATCCTGGGCCATTAGATAGTGAACGCGCAGATTGCTCGTCATAAGACCACTGAATTGACCACAGAGTTGAATGACGATCAAATAATAAGATGTCATCTCTGCACAACACACAACTCATCAAGCCTACGATACATTCAACATATGGTAGGTATTTCGAAACATAATTCGACCGCCTATCCACAGCTTTTGATGCTAAAAGAAAGATAAACTGCCAAGGACATGGCACAGAAGCTTCCTCGTGGCTTTCACAGTATGTCACCATTAAATTTTCAGAAAACTAGAAATGACCGGTTCGCCATATGCTCATGACGATAGAATGCTGGGCAACCAAAAATTAAAAACGCTGCAAAGTCCTTGTCACATGGGTTTATTATTCTATCGAACATACCTACAGAAATGTTGCTGTTCATTTATTGTTTCTTTCATGAGCAATTATTGAAATAGCTATTTTTGGTGGTTTTCACCAATTTTGGCCCCCGAAAACGCGAATTAGGTACGCTCCTTTTTTTTCCAAATTATCTTGATCATTGAGAGTGCCATTTGATCGTCCTGATCCGCGTGTTGGCACTTTTCCGATCTGAGAAAGAGTACGTAGGTACTCTCTTTACTAATTTCAAAATCTGCTCCTTGACAAGGCCCGGGTAAGGCGACATCGCTTCTGTACAGGGTTACAATCCGTCCTACTTCTGGAGGACATGTCCTACTTTTTACGCCCTGTCCTCCCTCCTATTGAAAATTTGGTCATTTTGTCCCACTTTTTGGTTCTAGCCAAAATACAATAAATAAAATGAAATGAGTTTTATGGAAATTCAGTAATCTAGAGAATACATTTTCAGTCTATCTGAGAACCCCCAAAACGATTTATGTTTGGCACGGGTTCGAAGGGACGGTGATTTATACTCGTGTCTACCAATTATTATAATTTGGTCAACCCTGATTTATTCCAATACATGAATGGTCTCATTCCTTCACATCTGTAGGTTACCTGACTTTTGTCATATTATTTATTAATAAAACAAGAATATTTTCTATTTCCTAGTCTTTGCTGCCATTCCGTCAGATTTTCTTGGCTTTGGTAACAGGTTTTATACCTGAAGAGTGAAATTGATACTGTAGAGAACTGAAACTTTCTATAGGACTGATATATAAACGTGCTGTAAACGTAGTTCGTTATCCACCCGAATCAACCAAAAGTGTTTGTATTGTGTGATGTTTACAGGTTCAAATCCTTGTTCTCAAATTATGTGGTAACTACTGAAGAAAAAAGCTCGTGAGAATTTCACTTTTTAATTATGAACACAGGAACCTGCATGTCTTACATTTTTATGTGATCTGTCCTTCATTAGCAAGTGAAACTCCTGCATTTCATGTGGTATGTCCTACATCTGTAAGAACACCTGCTGATTCTATAACAGAAGCCATTTAGCGCGAGTGTAACATAAAGTGCCGCTCGAGTCTAAATAAGACCTCTACTTTCGTTAGGTAACAACATGTCCCACACTAAGTACTTCGTCAATAAAGGAATGCATACAACTAATAAGGTCTCCAGAACTAGATAAACTTATTGTGACAAATTATTATGTAAGGACATTTGCTAAAACATCAACTACCAACGTTCAGTAAGAAATCTACCTGCTCAGATATATACTTGCTGAATATTCAACATTTTGGAGGTTTCAAGCAAGGTTGTAGGTACCTACTGTACTGCTTGGTTTATGACTACATCAATATAAGGTACGGTACGAGATATTATGATGTTTTGGTTAACGAAAGGTTTATCTATTATGGAAGGGATTATATGTGCCCGTATACGTTTTTTTCAAATCTGAAGATGTCACTGGTAGATATCAGTGAGAATTTCAGTTTAGACGCCATACCACGTTTGAAACAATCCTAAGTTGTCGTCCGACAGATTTCGTATCAAAACACTCCACACCCCATTTAAAAAAAATTTTAACAAGCAGTCAACATTCTACGCTTTAATTGTTTACGAACATCGATGTGCGGCCTTTTGACTATACCTAAATACCTGACAAAACACGTGCTAGGACGGGAATAGTTGCTGAAAATTAACAGTTTCTTATGGTAATGAATCAACTCGTGAAAAACCATTCATCTTGGTATTTACGCCCAGTGTTTTTGTTTGTTTCTCAGTCCCGAGGCGAGGAAAAGTGATTAATTCATGAAGTGGGAGAGGTCTTTCGATTTTATCAGAGCTTGATGGTTCTAAGCTGCCCTAACACAGGAAGGGGCATGTCAGGACGACTAATTACACACAGAAAACTCGGATCAATCGACCTAACGCCTACCCAGTCAACAAAACCGTCCACCCACCGAATAGACGTGTCGAATGCTGTTAACATTATAATATTATGGCGAAAGACTTCACGCATGGATGTGAGCTGCCTGTTCCGAGATATTAAGTTTGAAGAACGATGGTTATTTAGGATTTTGCTGATAGTTATTTAAGATCATGAATAACACCAAATAATCAACGATGGAATTCTTGATTCGACAGCATATTTGTGAAATGTGGTTGCCAGGCCGTTTGCACCGAAAAGCTTCGTCAACATGATCGTGAACGAAACGGTATACATCCAGCCCAGATATCATTGCAAGGGATGACCTGATTATAATCAAGGATGGCTGTATGAAGTCGAGTTGGTTATTCTGTGATATTATTTCATTCGAAGAATGATGGCTCTTTTGGATTTTGTTGAAACAAACCTTATGTTTCATGAATAACAACAAATAATCCCTACTATATTATAAAAACGAATCTCTGTCTGTCCGTGTGTCTGTGTGTCTGTCCTTCTATGCACGGCCAAACGGCTCGACGGATATCGACCAAATTTGGCACGAATATCCAGTAGGCTCCCAAGTTGTGCAACGTCGCATTTTTAATTCCCTGACCATAGCGGAACTATGGTCGACCATGGTCAACTTCGTTAATTGAAATGGTAACCCCTATTTTTTATCGCGTATTCGTAATCTACGTGAAATTCTATCTACGATCGACCCTTCGGACTACCCCCGCGGTCGACCATAGCGCATCCATGGGCCCCTCCATGGTCGAATCCCGAATTGCTTTTCACGGCCAAACGGCTCGACGGATATCGACCAAATTTGGCACCAATATCCGGTAGCCTCCCAAGTCGAACGTAGGCGCATTTTCGATTCCCTGACCATAGCGGAACTATGGTCGACCATGGTCAACTCCTGAATGGCTTGACGGATATCGACCAAATTTGGCACGAATATCCAGTAGGCTCCCAAGTTGTGCAACGTCGCATTTTTAATTCCCTGACCATAGCGGAACTATGGTCAACCATGGTCAACTCCTGAATGGCTTGACGGATATCGACCAAATTTGGCACGAATATCCAGTAGGCTCCCAAGTTGTGCAACGTCGCATTTTTAATTCCCTGACCATAGCGGAACTATGGTCGACCATGGTCAACTCCTGAATGGCTTGACGGATATCGACCAAATTTGGCACGAATATCCAGTAGGCTCCCAAGTTGTGCAACGTCGCATTTTTAATTCCCTGACCATAGCGGAACTATGGTCGACCATGGTCAACTCCTGAATGGCTTGACGGATATCGACCAAATTTGGCACGAATATCCAGTAGGGCAACGTTGGGGCAGTAGTTGGGCAACGTCGGAATTTTTCGGTCCCCTTCACCATAGCGGAAATATGGTCGACCATGGTCAACTCCTGAATGGCTCGACGGATATCGACCAAATTTGGCACCAATATCCAGTAGGCTCCCAAGTTGTGCAACGTCGGAATTATGTACGATACTGCGTACAGCGAATCTCGGATAGCGAGCGAAGCGAGCGGTCATGCTAGTGAATGACATAATTATGGTAACCCCTATTTTTTATCGCGTATTCGTAATCTACGTGAAATTCTATCTACGATCGACCCTACGGACTACCCCCGCGGTCGACCTTAGCGCATCCATGGGCCCCTCCATGGTCGAATCCCGAATTGCTCAACGGATATCGACCAAATTTGGCACCAATATCCGGTAGCCTCCCAAGTTGAACGTAGGCGCATTTTTAATTCCCTGATCATAGCGGAAATATGGTCGACCATGGTCAACTCCTGAATGGCTCGACGGATATCGACCAAATTTGGCACCAATATCCAGTAGGCTCCCAAGTTGTGCAACGTCGGAATTATGTACGATACTGCGTACAGCGAATCTCGGATAGCGAGCGAAGCGAGCGGTCATGCTAGTGAATGACATAATTACTGAATCCACCGCATTTTCATGAAACTGTACTAGCCCGGCCGGCTCCAGTACTCGATTTATGGCTTTCCTGGGAGGAAGCTCGAGGGTAGGTATTGACCACAGAAAACATTGATCTACGCAGAAGGAGGCTTCTGTACAGGTAAATAATAAACCGCTGAGTAAAATTTGCAGCGTTTTGTTCTAAAATAGGAAAAGGTACGTACATTCGTAAGGATTTTTCAATGTTATCAATATAGAGCCATGAACAGCCAAAATATCCTGTGCAACGAACTGGCTAGCCAGTTAATTGTTAATAAAAACAATACTAGCCAGGCAGAATACACTGGGTTTGACCTGTGAAACAAGAACTGGTTACAAGACTATTCTCGTGAATAAACTAGATATGTCACCACCAGTTTGCATAATTTGCCACAACTTCTTCAATGGTATCAGACGGAAATAAGAGAATATGGCTAAGTACCTACTGTGGAATAAACAAAAAATAAACCTTTAGCTTACCACAAATTTATTTAAAACAAAGCTTTTCGCTCAAATTCTAAGCATCATCAGGTAGGTAAACACAAAAACACAGATAACAGTGAATTACACATATTCACTGTTATCTGTGTTTATGTAAGTACGATGCTCAGAATTTGAGTGAAAAGCTTTGTTTTAAATACTTAAATTGGTGGTAAGCTAAAGGTTTACTTTTTGTTTATTCCACATTGCAAGATGACTTACCACAAAAGTTGCGTGATTAAATTCGATGAATTGATAAGGTAATTACATCAATTTATCGAATTTAATTCGACACTTTTTGTAGTAAGCCAATGTACGATGTGAAATAATAAGGCATGAAATAAACCTTCAGTTTACCACTAATTTATATTTAGCACGAAGCTTTTCACTCAAATTCTGATCATCCTCAGGTACATAACATATGTGTTAGGTACCTGAGGATGCTCAGAATTTGGGTGAAAAGCTTCGTGCTAAATATAAATCGGTGGTAAACTGAAGGTTTATTTCTTGTATTATTACTTCACATCGTAAGGTAATACATATATTGCTACATGGCTGAAGCATATAAACGGGTTCCTTGACGCATCAATATCGTAAAAATATCATCAAAGTTTATCCGAATAACTACAGGTACTCATCAGGGACAAATCAAGTCGTTGCATAGGAACTGGATACTCTCTACAACACAGGAAGCTCAATGGTTATCGTACTGCCTCACACTGCAGAGATGAATAATTGGAATAGAGGCACAAGAACATATTTATGTATAGCAATCCTGACTTCTTGCTTTACGTTTGCTTGCGATCATAGCGAACTCTCACTAAGAGCAGCAACTAACTCAGCAGCAACTTCAGCAGTAACTTCATTTGTTGCAGGCATCATTCCAGTAAGACAAGAAGCCCCAGCCAAGCCTCGTCTACCCACCCCAAGGTGGATTCTGCCTACCGAAGATGTTTTCATGAAAAAACGACATTACCTAGGAAACATCCAGCGGTTATGCCTCAGGTGGGAGTAAACAAACCCCAGCAAAAGGGAGAATAAATTATTAAAGCAAGGCGAGGTCCCCAAAGGAACATTTCGACGTTATCTGCTACCTTCATCAACCTCTTTTTAGCATATTGCCTCGGGTATCGTCTCTCCAGGGACAGCTAGGGGCGGTTGGTGGGCGATTCTTAAATATCACAAGGGATCCTTTTACTAGGTCCTCGTACAGGGGAATGAATCCTCGAACTATATTCTTTATGTCAATCTACGGCATTAAAAGAAATCTGCCCAGAAACCATAAAGTTAAGTAAATGCCACTGTAGGTGATTATCTACCTACACAAGCAATAATTAGAAGCGATACACTTATATGTTCCATGGTCAAATTTATCTGTGAGCAGCGAATTTTCAATTTTAGCTACAATTTATTTATAGCCACTCATTTAGTTATTCGTCGTCGCGGGACTGGTAGCTGTTGGAATGTCTCAGCCTGTCAAACCAAACACTTTCTATTCTATTATTGAACCCGTTTCGTTTCTCCGCGTCTGAAAATAAATTCGTCATGTAGACTTCCCCGCAACAGTTAGCACGAGTTTATTCGCATTATCTTGTTTTGAGAGCTCTATTTCTAATACAACGTTAATGTTCGTCTATACGATTATATAATCCTATTGGTGGAATGAGTTCACCGTAGTTTAACAGGTCACAGCATGTTTTTCCGAGCACGGGAGTTCATTTAAAGTTATGTAGAAAAGGAACAGTTGGTTGTTTTATTGAATGTTCAACGTTGCAGGACGAAAATGACACTGCGAGGTGACAAACCGAGGTTTAGATTTCCGCATGTGATGGTTTCACTTCCACCACGACAGAACTCCGATTATCAATCATCAAACCAGATCTTATTCCTTAATAGGAGCCTTAATTTCGAAATTATATCGGCGGTTGATCAGAAAGCTGTACTCTGAGGCTAACTACTTCAAACACTGTTACCATAAAACAAATTGTGTATAGTAATCCATTGATTAAATGGCTCGGCCTTTGGTACTGTGGAGGAATTACTTAGCTGTCCGTGTTCATAACAGGTAGTATTTTGTAGGATACTTTCTACGACAGTTCGAAAGGGAGGTTTTTTCAATTAAAAGTGATCTAAATACATGGAACACTAGAGACTGTTGGATCAGATTAAAGAAATCTGGTTTGTTTGGACCACTGGGTTGCGGGTTTTGAACGGTTTTCAAGTTTGCGCATGCGCAGTCGCTACTTATACCTACGACATTAATGCGACGAAATTCATGCGGGACCAACTAGAACCCTGAACCCCGAACTACCATCAAAATTTGAGCCACTTTGGACCACTGGGTTGTGATTTAACTGGGTTCGACGTTTTTCACTTTTGCGCATGCGCATGCGCAGTGTCTACCACTCATCCGAATGCGACGAAATTCATATGAGATCAACGAGGACAACCCCGAACTACCACCAAAATTTGAGCCAATTCGGACCATTGGATCGCGAGTTGAGGTAGTTAGCAGAAATGCGTACACACGCACATACACACATACTCAGCTACCTGAAGGAGCAGAAAATTTCTTTCTTTTTGCTTCCTTGGATTCGTGATTAAGTTTAAAAAAAATTATGTCCTCCGAAATAAAAATTTCCACAGCCATTTTGCGTTTCAGACATGAAGGAACATTTTTGGTTCTGTGTCTGTCTATCTGTCTGTCTGTCTGTGGTCAATTACTTGAAACGCCCACAACTACCTGAAATAATGGTCGAAATGGGCTGAATTTGGAGGGTAGGTGCGGGTTGGGCCACAGACGGTCCCACACCAAAATCATTGCAAAAGTAATATAACTGTCGTCTGCGCATGCGCAAACGTAAAATACTTGGAACGCCCATAACTACCTTAAATATCGTTGAAACGAGTTCAAACTTGGACCAGGGATCAGGGGATAATACTATAAAATTTCCACATGAATTTCATTGGAATCGTACTGAAACTATAGTCTGCGCATGCGCGAACATGAAATGCTGACAATTTTCTAGTAACGCTTCTAACTACACGAAAAATAGTCGTAGAGAGTTGAACCTGCCCAACTAATTCTGTTAGTCCATGTGACCTGAGTCGTTTAGTCATTACCCATGCATGGACACTCCACGTGTCCACTGAATGAACCTACCCAACTATTCTACACGCTCATTTGATTCAAGTGAGGAAGGAGTACTGCCTACTCGAATTGGCAGACGTTTTTCGATGGATCCGTCGTCGAAAGTGGGAAAATCCGCTCTTCCCCCCTAAAAATTATGAAAATTGTCTAAGAAGTGTGAAAACGAAAACACAAGACCTCGTCCACTTCTGAGGGGCCTACAAAAGCCGTACAGAAAGCCTTTCGCGATACTCCCCACCACCAATTCAAGAAGCGCTGCAAAGTCCTTGTCACATGGGTTTATTATTCTGCTGGGCTTACCTACAGAAATGTTGCTGTTCATTTATTGTTTCTTTCATGCGTAATAATCGAAATAGCTATTTCGGCCTAAAACACAAATAAGGTACGTTTTTTTTTTGTTTTTTTTTCAATATCTTTGATCATTGGTAGTGCCATTTAATCGTCTTGATCCACGTGTTGACACGTTTTCCAGCGTTATATACAAACTGATGGTGATTTCAGACGATTTCCTAGGTTTTTCACTCACAAAAAAATCAATTTTCGGAGCTGAACATTTGGTAGAACTCAATTTTTCACTCTTTGGTCAAAATCGACTTCATATTCGGTCTTCTCGCCCCCAAAAACATGGAAAACGATATTATCTCAAAAGCTCATGTTACTAAAACACAAAAACGCTGCAAAGTCCTTGCCACACGGGTTTATTATTCTATTGGACATACCTACAGAAATGCTGGCTGTTCATTTATTGTTTCTTTTATGTGCAATTATTGATATTTTTGATGGTTTCCATCAGCTTTGGCCCCTAAAACACGAATTAGGTACGCTCTTTTTTTTCAAATTATCTTTGATCATTGAAAGTGCCAATTAATCGTCTTGATCCACGTGTTAACACTTTTTCTAGTATTGTTATACAAATTGATGGCGATTTCCCAGGTTTTTGACTCATAAAAAATCAATTTTGGGAGCTGAACATTTGGTAGAACCTCAATTTTCCACCCTTTGGTCAAAATCGACTTCATATTCGGTCTTCTCGTCCCCAAAAAACATGGAAAACGATACCTCAAAAGCTCATGTTACTAACATGTTACTAAAGCACAAAAAGTACCTATTTTTACACACATTTTCACTCATAACACCCCTGGGTATATTTCGATCGGGCTGCAAAGTTTCGGGACACAACTAGGGCCCAAATGGAGCATGTGTGCGAAAGAACGAATTTTTAGACCGAAAATGAAGGCGGTACACGTGATACGGCGTACGGCGGACGGACATTGCATTTTTGGAATCTACGCAACTTGAAACGTAAAAGAAAAATTTTTGAGGGGGTGTTATAAAAATGTTTTGCTGAGCGAATACATAGGTGTATTATTCACAGAATAATAAACCAAAATCTGATTTCGGATGGTAGAAGTACCAATGCAATTTACCTTTTCCTTGTCGGGTGAGAACGATCATCCTGGAGTGGCGGAGGGACGTCCTGGTTGGTGCGTGCCGCCCCTCGATTTTCGGGGCGGCGATGTTCTGAGGGACTGTCGTCACCATGGCGGAGGCCATGGAAGGGCCCACGCTCCTCGAAGGCGACTCCCGGGGCGACTCATCCTTGAGGTTGTCGTAGAGGCTCAGAGGTCGATCTCGCTCGCCTGTCAAACACCCGAAATCTTATCACAACAAGTTAAATATAATTTTACAACGAGTGTTCAAAGTCCAAGAGTTAATAGGTAATCTGAGCAAAACTTTAAATTCTGCTCCCAAAGCCGGTTGAAAGGGGCGGGTTGGGTTATTTGAGTACCTATAGTTGCCAATCTGGCCAGCTGACAAATGGGCGGATTTGTGCAAAAACCAAATAGGTAAGCGATATTTTTCCGAAATCGAGTTTTTTTTTTTTTTTTTTTTTTTTTTTTTTTTTTTTTAATTGGCGTCGCATAACCTGCATTCAGCCGCTACAATGGTTAATGTTTTGTTACTTCAATAGTTCATCACAATTGTACATCTATTTTAACAAGGAATTTATACAGAGTTTCGTAAATTTCGATGCTATTTTCGGCGAGGATGGTGTCTAAATTGAATGGATTGGTCGTGTGTTGGGAAATTATCTTCCAGTATGGTGCTCCGATGGATCTGTTGTTTTCACAGGCCAGTGTGACATGCTCCGCGGTCTCCTCCGCGCATAGTCGGCATCGTCGGCACATCGGAGTGTTTGATGGGTTGATTTGGTGAAGGTATATGTTAGTTTTGGCGTGTCCGGTTCGCAGTCTGCTGATCGTAGTGTAAAAGGACTTCGGCTTGCTGGCCTGGATTTCGTCAAACCAAGGCCTTCGCTTTGGTGTTGGGAACAAGGACTTATATCTGTTTCCCGCAGAATACGTCAGGAACTCCTCTTTCCATGCATAAAGAAGCTTGGAGTGGGACCAGCGTCTAAGGTCCGTGTGAGGGAAAGTAGGCACAGGTGAAGGCTCATCATGGCAAGCTGCTTCTTTGGCTTTTCGGTCGGCAATCTCGTTTCCCTCGATACCTGCGTGTCCTTTTATCCAGCATATAATCACCTTTTGGTCTATAATAGAGATCTTCCTTAGGATTTCGGCTTCTATAGCGTTCAGAACAGTTGAGGGTTTAAGAGAAGAGAATTTCAGCACAGCACTCAGTGAGTCTGTGAAAATTACTATCTGCCTCAAGTCGCTGATTCTGGAGACGTGTTCGAGGGCTAGGTGTATTGCATGCACTTCTGCAGTGTAATTGGAGGCGTGACCCCAGAGGCGAGCGCCTTGACAGAACCCAGTGCATGAGTCGAAGAAGGCACTCCCTGTGCCTCCACTGTGGCGAGAGCCATCAGTGTATATAAATATGCTGTTTGGCCACTTTGATTGGAGATACTTCCTGAAGTTGGAGCTGGAAGCGTATGCATTGCTAGGCATTTTCACAGAAGCAACAGGTTGTCTGAAAAAGGAATACGGAACGGTATAGATGCGCGGAATAGTTGATTGGGCTACCCATTGTGTTTCATTTCCAAAGTCCGTGAAGCTGTGGCATAGTAATGGGGAGGGTTTTTTGGCCCAGTAGTCAGCAACAAGATTTTCTATCGAAAGTATCCGTATTTTTTCGTATGCTCTTGGGTCCTTGCTGTAGAGTTTGAGAAGGTGCCTGTCTGCCAGAAGTTTTTGGCGCAAGTGCAAAGGAGGTTCTCCAGCTTCTGCAAGCAGAGCGTTGACTGGGGTTGAGGGTAGAGTCCCTAGAGCAATTCGAAGAGCCTTGTTTTGTGCCCTATCCACCTTCTCCAAACTGGTACTGGAAGCAGATCCATAGAAGATTGCGCCGTAATCCAGTACAGCCCTTGTGGTGGCTCTGTAGAAGAGCAGTCCTATTTTAGGGTCTGCTCCCCATTTTACACGTGTGAACACCTTAGCTAAATTGAGATATGGCTCAGTCTTTTGGATAGCAGCAGTGATGTGAGCATTCCAGTTAAGTGTGGTTGTGAGTGTTACTCCAAGGAATTTTACTTGACGTCTGCAAGGGATGTCGAGGCCTCCGAGCCGTTCAGTTTCTCCTAGCAATAATCGACGACGGCGAGAAAAAGGGCAGACCACTGATTTTTGAGGTGAAATGCTCAGGCCGAGATTGTTTAAGAAATTGAAGGCAGCTGATGCAGCAGAGTCCAAGAGTTCTTTGCATGTGCTAATTTCAGAGGAAGTGCAGTAGATACATATGTCATCTGCGTACTGGATAATGTGAGTCCCCTCTGGCATATGTTCCTCCAGCTCTGCTACATATAGTACGTAGAGAATTGTGCTAAGAATCGCCCCCTGTGGCAATCCCCTCCAGGCCGTTCGAGGGCCGTGCATTTGCCCCCCACACCAAACATGGACAGAACGCTCTTCAATTAGATGGACAATACTATTGGCGCAGGTTTGTGGGATGCCGATTGATGAGAGTTGTTCAAGGAGTAATGGCAATATGACGTCATCATATGCCGAGCTGACATCGAGGAACAGTGCCAGTGTGGTGTCGTTGTTTGTGAGTCCAATTGAGGCATCGCAAACCAGCTTGCCGACCGCGTCCATCGTCGATCGGCCAGACCGGAAACCAAACTGCGAGTTAGGTAGTAGGCTGTTGGATTCGAGCCACCACATCAATCTGAACTTTACCATTCTCTCGAAGGTTTTCATCAAACATGAGGCCAGAGCGATAGGTCTGTAAGATTTGTCGTTGTCCTTTGGTTTTCCTGGCTTGTGAATGGGTATTACGATGTATTCCTTCCAGCTTATAGGGTAGCAGCCAGAATGCCAGAAATAATTATAGAAACTTAAGAGTTTGTGTTGATAAGACACAGGTAACTGAAGAAGTACTTTGTAGGGTATTCCGTCCATTCCAGGTGCTGTGTCCGTGTTTCTGGTTGCTGCATTTGTGAACTCTTTCATCGTAAAGGGGGCTTTGAAATGTGCTATGTTATTTGATGACTCTCCAGTGGATTGAGCGGGTGAGGAAGGTTCAACCCAGTCGGGTGTGATGTTCTGCATGAACTGCATGGTCCATTCTCCTTTCTGGGTGTAGGTGTCAGCGTGACTTGTTGATTGTTGGAGGATGCTGATCTGATTCCAGATTTGCTTGACTGGAGTTGTTCTGTTCAACCCTTCGCAATACCTCTGGAAGGAAAGCCTCCGTGCTGCGTTCAGAGTTTGTCTAGCTATGGCTGTACAGCGTTGGGCTTCCATGAATGTGACAAAATTGCCATTGTTTTTGAATGCGAGGCAGGCTATTTTTCTATTTCTCTCTGCTTCTGCACATGCGTTTGTCCACCAATACTTTTTTGGTTTGCCCCCATATGGACTGATACGTGGGATGGCCTGATTGCTTGCCTCGTGGATGAGCTGAATGAACTGTTCATAAGTCAATCCTTCGTTAAGTACCCTCTCACTGTTGGTGTTGAGATACTCTCTGAATTTGTCCCAGTCGGCTCTGCTGTAGTTCCAAATCCTATAAGGTGCTCGAGGAATTGGTTCCTCATGTTCGTCCAGTGTTATGAGGATTGGCCAATGGTTTGATCCGAGGGTATCATCCAAGGTCTGCCATGTGAATTTGGGGGCCCAGTTCGAAGTGACAAACGTAATATCGACTGCAGAAGTTGTTTGTTGGTTTGCTGCGGGGAGAAGGGTGGGGCTGCCATCGTTAAGGAAGCAGAGGTTTAAATCAGATATGGCACTGATAAGGTTGGTACCTTGGGTGTTCGTATAGGAACTACCAAGGGCAGTGTGGTGGCAATTGAAGTCACCTCCAATCAAACATGGTGTTGGGAAGATTCTAAACAGGCTCTCCCATTGCTGCTCCGTTACTCTGTTTGTTGGGGGATTGTAGATAGAAACTATAGTTAGTTTAGAGTTCCCAGTCAGGTTAATTGTGGCTGCCGCGACAAACATACCGGCCATTTGTCGTAGGGGTATGTTGATTGTGCTGTACGATATTCCGCGCTTGATCAGCAGTGCTGAGCCCGCCCTTCCATCATCTCTATCTTGGCGAATAAGATTGTAACCTCGGAAGTTGTACGTTCTTTCAGGGTTAAGCCAAGTTTCAGAGATCATTGCAGCGGTGACTGGATTTTCTGTCAGATAGTTCTTGAAGCTTGCTCTATTGCTTACCAGGGAACGAGCGTTCCACTGGAGGAAGTTCACTGGGTTATTTCTGTTGTTGGTTGTATAGTTCATAGGTTAAAAGTTTAATTTGAATAATTCTATTAGTTTTTTTGTCCATTAATTTATTGTTTAATTCAGTGTTTCGGATGATTGGAATATTGTGATAGCACTTCGCTGTTCGATATCATATTTTGCAGAGCTGAAGTTATAGATCTTGTAAGTTGTGATGAGTGCGGTTTTTCTTGAATCAGTTGGCTTATGATTTCAGCCGTTTGCTGTATGGTTTCGTCTAAGCACTCGGTTTCCATATCTTCTTCGCGTTCTCTCTGTACGTTGTTGGTATTTCTCAGCGAGCTGAGAGGAGTGGGGGGAGAGGAGGCTGTTGGAGTTGGTAAGCTTATGCTTGCATTATAGGTTTGGCTTTCAGTGTACCAATCGTCTGAATTTGTTTGTTTCTGTGGCCTATCTGGGCGTTTGTATGGT
Source organism: Leptopterna dolabrata (assembly GCA_954871275.1). Classification (NCBI taxonomy): domain Eukaryota; kingdom Metazoa; phylum Arthropoda; class Insecta; order Hemiptera; family Miridae; genus Leptopterna; species Leptopterna dolabrata. Next base: position 32,343,761 of record OX940986.1, on the reverse strand, counting down.
TGTGGGCGGGTCGTGCGTCTATCATGTTTCCTTGAGAGAGGCTGTGTTGTGGTACTGAGTGGTAGCTGGGGGAAATCTTCTTCTTCACTGGGTGGTCTGAGTGCATAGAATCGATTTTGAGTGACAGTTGCATAAGAATCTTGCATGCACTTTTCTTTCATTTTCTTTTGTTTATTTAAAAAAATCGGGCAGTTTTTGCTGTCTGCTAAGTGGTTTAGTTCTTTGCAATTTATGCAGCGTAGCTGAACCGATTTGGAAGAGGGGCAGGACTGACTCTCATGTTTATCCCCGCAGTGGAGACACCGTACTCCATCGCGGCACTGCGATTGCACGTGACCAACTCTATGGCATAGCGAGCATATGCGTACTGGGGGCACATATGTATCCACTCTACACCTGGCCCCATAAATTGATATGAAGTCGGGGAGACACTGTGCGTCGAATGTTATGAAACATGTACCTATTTTCGTTCTTTTTTCCGTACCGTCAGGATTTGTTATCGGTTTGGTTAGGCGTTTTACTCTAACAACTTTGGCAGGTGATACTACCTCTTCGATTAGTTCCTCATCTTCTATAGATGGGTCAACATTCCTTACAACTCCCGTTTTGTATATTAGTGAGTCTGGTATATAAGCTATGAGATCCTTTTCGGCGAAACCTTTGAAGCTTAAAAGGTTATTTGCAGCAGATGCGGTGGACGTTTCTATTTTTAAACGATTACCACCTACCGAAATTATATTTGTTACATCCTGTTTGTTTATGTTGTAGCTTTTGAAGAGCCATCTTCCGAAGGTCATAGGGTGGGTCTTGCCAAGTTTGGATGCTTTACTTTCCACAAATATGAAAAAAGGACCTTTGTCGGATGTTCGGAAACGGTTTTTAGCTACTCGATTGTAAAATTCATCTTGTAAGTTTTGGCGTAGATTTGTTGTTGGTATTTTATTTTGTTTCTCTTGGTCATTGTTCTTTTTATTACTCATGGATTGTGAGGTGATGTTTTTATTCAGATTGTTGTCGGGGGGATCTGGCCCCCCGCTATCAGTTCCCATTGTGCAATGAGTGATAGACTATTTTATAAACAAGAGTTGTTTACGGATCGCTTTTAGTTCACTGCAGTGTAAGAGATCAATTGGGGGCGTTAGGAGATGAAGATTAATATAGATAGGCTTATCTCACCTAATCGCGTGTGGGCCGTGGATATCTGCAGGTAGAAATACGTGCACTCTCGACGGATGCGCGATCAAGACTGAAATCGAGTTTCTGGTATGGTTGGATCATCTAGACAACACCCAATGTGGAGCGGTTTTATAGTTTATATATTAATATTTCACTTAATTAAAACAGTTAAGCGACATTGGCATAATCGGTCATTCTTCAATTGGCAAAACGCAATTTAACGCCAAATTTACCCCCCCTCCTCACCAAAGCTTCACAATTCCCAATTACATGTTAGGTATTTGTGTACTGTGTGCCAATTCGGTGGTAAAGGGACGAATTCCGTGATTCGAGTGTTGACAAGTTAAGCGAAAAACGGCTTTTACCTGGTACTTGCATAATAACATTCTTGTTCATTCTGGGTTTTGCAATTAGCAGGTGAGCTCGTAAAAGGTACTAGGGCTCAATTTTGGAAATTCTGGACCCAATAATCTGAAAGAAGGTTACCTGAGCAAATATTAAATTCTGCTCCCAAAGCCGGTTGAAAGGGGCGGGTTGGGTTATTTGAGTACCTATAGTTGCCAATCTGGTCAGCTGACAAATGGGCGGCTTTGTGCAAAAACCAAATAGGTAAGCGATATTTTTCCGAAATCGAGTTTTTGGTATGGTCGGATCAGCTAAGTCAAGATCCAATGTGGAGCGGTTTTATAGTTTATATATATTAATATTTCGCTCAATTAAAACAGTTAAACGACATTGGCATAATCGGTCATTCTTCAATTGGCAAAACGCAAGTTAGCTCCAAATTTACCTCCCCAGCTTCACAATTCCCAATTACATGTTATTTGTGTAAACTCAGATGGCTCTTACTGCTGTGCCAATTCGGTGTTAAAGCGACGAATTCCTCGATTCGAGTGTTGACAAGTTAAGCGAAAAATGGCTTTTACCTGGTACTTGCATAAATAACATTCTTGTTCATTCTGGGTTTTTCAATTACCAGGTGAGCTCGTAAAAGGTACTTGGGCTCAATTTTGGAAATGCTGGACCCTATAATCTGAAAGAAGGTTATCAGACGCGATAATAACTGGACCATAATGTATAGACTAACTTTACGTCTCACAGCAAAATTTAGTTCATTTTAGAAAAATATTTTAATTTTTTTTTAACGTAATTTTGCTTGGGTTGCACATTTTGCCCATTTCGAGTGCTATTTTGGCCAGATGTTGTGCATAAAATTCCAGTCCCTAATCATCAGCTTAAACGTAGATATAGAATAAGAAACACCATGAAATGTTATTTACAATGTTCTCATCTCGGTGCAGATCCAGTGCAGTTCTTTTCATGTCCGAAAATATGGCCACCGTACATATAGCGCCACTTGGCGCAAGTTTTGTCATGTACTTAACTATTATGTGCACTAGAATTTCTCGTTACAAATTCTATTAATTCTTTGTCTTCTTGGTATCTACTCGTAGCAGGCTCCTCACCTTCTTTGATCCTCACGCCTCCTTTCTCTCTTTGCCTGGGCAAAGTGTTATTGCCCTCGGAGTGGGTGCCCCGCGGCTTCGGAAGGGTATTGTGCCCCTCTCCACGGTTCATGGTAGCTCCATCCCGGTTGAGATCGCGACGTCCTTATCCAACTGGCCGACGTCTATTTTTCCAAATCATTCACAGGTCCGCCATCCTGAAACAGAATGAATCAGGTGAGAAAATTACTCGAGGAAGAGCAACAATCGAGTCAGACAGCTCCGTCTGGAATCGCATAGCCCATAGCATAACGTGTTGTAGTTGTGTATGTACCTACCTAATAAACTCGCAGACCCCGTAGAGGGTGGGGGGAGGGGGGGAACTGGGGACATTACCCCCATTTTTAAAAATTTAATTTCTTCAAGAATTTTTTTTTCGAAATCCAGGCCCCACTCTACAAAGGCCGGGCCCGGATTTTGAAAAAAAAAAAATTCTTGAAGAAATTAAATTTTAAAAAGGTGCAAGGGGAGAGGGAATATGAAAATAGAGGACAAATCAGTAGCTGACTTCTGAAATTTCAAGGTCGCTCGAAGTTTTAAAAGCTCTTTTGTTCAATTTTACACTTGTTTTGGAATTAAATATATGTGTAGAGTTGAATATAAATGTATATTGTCTCTGTGAACCTATCTAGTGTTCACTCGTCATGAAAACTAAAGAGAAAGAAAAAATTTGCCAAAGTGACTTTAATTGTAGATACTTTTGTTAGCTCAATAACAGCTTAATTTAATTAGGTAGTCTAACTGAAGGAAGAAAATGTGATTGAAAGTGCCTGATGTGTATTCTTGTTTCTGCAATCGTTCAAATAAGGCATGAGCTAATTTTAAGTAAGTTAGGAGGTTCCTGAGGACGAACCTGAGGAACCTACTAACTTACTTATTCCAGCGGTCAAGAACCTCATCATAGCTAACTTTAAGGTCATTCGAAGTTTTAAAAGCTATTTTGCTTCATTTTACCTATGTTTTGGAATTGAATATACATACATATTTATATAAATATGTACGAACTTGATCATTCCTCATTTTCTACAATCCTCCTTCATCCTCCTTCCACTGATTTTTTCCCCCCCTCTCAAAATGGCTTATTTATTGTATAAGGTTACGGAGGTTTTTGGGTGTTTTAGGAACTTGCTATGAAGTGAAAAAAAAATTGAGTAAGATGTGAACAAGTTAAAAAACTTTTTTTTTTTCACGGCACTGTACGCAGAGTAGGTATAATATTATCGGGTATTTTGTCAAGTATTTTGGCATTGTATGCTGTACTTGACGGAGCTCGGCAATATACGAAACAGCTCTTTTTAATCAATCAATCAATTTATTCACAAATTTCCCTTAGGGAATGCTGTGGGGAATAATAGACTTGTCTCTTCTTGATCGAATTAATCCTAATCGACTTTGCCAAAGATCGTCAACTATAATAGAACATTTACTATCTGACTCCACGTGCTACGCAGTTTTCCCACGCCCACTGGCCCGGAATAAACAGTTTTAGGTAGGGTACAATCATTGGGCTTATCCATTTCAATTCGAATTTCATGTAGACAATTCATTCTGCGTCATAAATTGTTGACACCTCATAATAATTTTTATGAAGGATTTTTGTTTTCAAAGAAAACCACCTTGTAGTAGCCAGTGTTTATTAATTATTGCTGGGCGACGTTTCGATCCCCAAGTGGTGGGATCCTAATCATAACTATAATAACACACCCCTATGTTAATAGGTTGACATACATGGGGAGAGGACAATAAGAAACATGCAAATTATTACACAATGGTTTATAGATACCCCGTCTGCGTAGTTCACTGTTCTCTGTGGTCAATACCCTCGAGCTCCCCCCAGGAAAGCCCTAAATGGAGCTGGCCCGGGAATTAAAGTGTCATACAAATGCGCGGGATTCAACAGTTCAATGATCATTAATTATTTGTAGTTATTCATGAAGCATACGGTAGATAATTAACCGTTGTGTAATAGTTTACCCAATAATACTTCAACGTTTGTTCAAGTTGCAAAAGTACCTATCAACAAAATCCAAAACAGCCATCCGTGGTTATAATCAGGTGATCCCTAGCAATGATATCAAGGCCGGATTCATACCGTTTCATTCACAATTAATAATTGTTGACGAAGCTTTTCGGTGCAAACGAACGGCTGGTCTTACAATGCACCGGGTGGTCTCAAAAAATTCTTTAGTACAAAACCATACCATTCTATTGAAAGTTTTCGAGCTACGGCGTTCTGATTTTGAACCTCTTAGAGATGACCGACAGTAACGCCGCTTCGAGGACCAACTAGACCCCAAACGGGACCTACAAACCAGATTTCATTAATTTTGGTTCATGGCAACTAAGAAAAGAGCGAAGTACGGCGTACGGGCAGCAATTTTTTGTTGCATTTTCGGGTTCTAATATATCTTGAAACGGAAACCATCAAATTTTGAAGGGGGTTAATTTTTTTTTTTTTTTTTTTTTTTTTTTTTTTCATGCTCGATTCCAAAGGTTAATCATTGAAAATACCAAAAATATAATAATAAAAACCGAAAGATAATATTAACTAAACGCTGGTAACAAAGGTCTTGAAAAGGGGTCTTACCTTATTAGTAGAGTGGAGTATTTTACATACCACTTGGGGATCGAAACGTCGCCCAGCAATAATAATAATAAGCACTGGCTGCTACAAGGTGGCTTTTTTAAAAACAAAAACCCTCCATCACGAATACTCAAAATCAGCCGGGAATAAGTCCAACCTCTAAATATGATAATAATTCTGTTGAGTTTAATTTTCACTCGGTCGGTTTCCAACCACAGGGTACCTACTGTAGATTAAACAAAAGCTCCAGTTCCAGTTAGTAGTAGTCAGACACTCAAATCAGATTCGAGCGGTAGAAAACCAGTCTGAACGCTGGTAGATTATATTCAACACAGAAACTCGAGGCACGGATGAGAACTGTTACAATAAATATATTCTTCAATTCATTCGAACCTCGGAAGCGGTCCCTGTCCCTCAAGGAAGGCTTTTCACACCAAATAAACCTTTCAGAATGATTCGGTCAACAAACAAGAGGAGGGAAAAGGCTTACCAGAGTTGCAAGTTCAAATACAAACCGAGTTGGCCGGTTGCCGAGGTACCACGTAAGGCAGAGGCAGAAGGCACCACGTGTGAAGACTATTTACTCTGCGAAGCCAGGAAATGAGCCGCCGTGTTTGGGTTCCTGATTGAGGTGAACAAACTGTCTTTTTCCTCGCCCTTTTCACCACAGCTTGATGGCGTACGTTTTGCGGTATCGCCGATATTACAAGCGTACACAAGTTTTGCGATCAACTTGGAATTTAATAACAAGCATGATAATAGTTATCATACTATAATATTATTATCATACAAGTATAATTATACTACGTACAGTACAAACCCGGCATTCAAAAGATGCAAGATCCGTTTCATAACCTATAACATTGTTTCCTAGACTCATAAAAATTTAACATGCAGCATGGCCATATTGAGCAAATTTTTGAAGCACCGTCTTAATTACTCTAAATAACTTTATCAAACATTTTCCTCAGATAGTTTTAAACCATAAAGATGAATAATATGAATACACTAATCCATGAATTACATGGCTCGGCCTTGGTACTTTGAGTGAAATTAGTTGTCCGTGTTCATAATTGGTAGTATTTTGTAGGATAACTCAAAAGAGAGGATTTTGTCAATTATCAGTCTGGGCCATTGAGTAAATTAAGAAGAGACATTCCCCGTATCAACAAGTTTGAATAATGATCTAAATATATGGAATATTGGACCAGGATTGTGGGTTATGGCGGTTCAACGGTTTTCACATTTGTGTATGCGCAGCCGCTACTACAGACACGAATGCGGTGAAATTCAGATGGGACCAACTAGGAACTAACCCTGAACTACCATCAAAATCTGAGCCAATTTGGACTACTAGGTTGTGGGTTATGGCGGTTCAACGGTTTTCACGTCTACTACCTATCCGAATGCGACAAAATTCATAAGAGACCAACGAGGACCTAACCCTGAACTACCATCAATATGTGAGCCAATTTAGGCTACTCGCTCGTGAGTTACGTGGGTTCGACGTAGTTCACGTTTGCGCATGCGCAGTCTCTAATACTGATCCAAGTGCTACGAAATTCATATGGGGCCAACGAGGAATGAACCCCGAATTACATCAAAATTTGGGCCAATTTGGACCACTGGACCGTGAGTTATGGCGGTTCACAGAAATTCGTAGACGACACACACACCACAGCCCCGCATCCCACACACACAGTCAACTATCTGAAGGAACTGAAATTTCCTATTTTTCTCCCTATGGAATCGTGTTCAGCGTACCCGAAAATGGGGAAACGCTCTTTCCCCCTCAAAATAACGAAAACCGTCTAAAAAATTGTAAAAACGAAAACATAAGGCCTCCTGCCACTTCTGAGGGGCCGAGCCTAAAAATTCAACAAAATATCGCCCTCTAAACTTTTTAGGCATTCACTCAATTGTTATCTAATTGTAAACTATTACAACTCCCCCAGTTTTTATTTCAGCAATACCAGAGGATTTCCTATTCACCTATTTTTAGCGATTTTTGAACCTTTCAACTCAAACCTGTTTCACTATCTTCGAAAATTAGGGTTAGTGACATTTTTTTATTCTACTTAAGTACTTATTCCAATTTCCTTTGAAGCTAAGTATGTGAGTTTGACGTGTATGTCTGACTAATGACATAATACTACTAATAACATAAATGTTCTGACTAACCAATTTCATAATCTTCTCAACAATAAAATACAATATACAGAAAACATATTATAAACACATAAAAAATAATCTCTCCCTAGCAACTCTCATACCTGACTATAAAACAAGAAATAAAGAAATATCCATATGATGAGATATTTTTTAATCTAATATTCCCGAACGGAAGAATTAAATTACTCATAACAAACGTCTAGGGATGTTCAAGAACACGGAAGTTTTCATGTTTCACTACTAATTATGCCTACTGGAAGGTAAAAGACTGAACAACAATTCAAGCGAGATGAAACATAAACATAAATTAGTAATTCCCACGTTCTAAAGAGCTTAGTCTCGAGTTCGAGATTACTTACAATAACTAAAGCAAATATTTAGCTTTTTTAATAATGCAGAAATCGCGGTACTATCACCATTTGCTGCATCCATAACTCGGATGCGGCAAAATGGATGCATTCCGTTCAAATGAGACTGTTTTATTGCGCACATTCAGGCAAGCGAAAATCGAAACCACGTTACAACCGCCGTGTTCGAAATGCTTCCAAAATGTTTACGCCGTATCAGACGTATCGCAGACGTTCATTTTGGGAATGAAAGTGGGGGACCTTTTCAATACCCCATCAAACGTCGTGAATCCTTCATGAACTCGAAGGTCCCTTGTGTTCTCCCTCAACGACACGCAACCGGCATAATTGATAAGGGAGTTTTCTACATCTTCTCTCAAGAGTGAGCATCTGAGTGCCGTTTGGGTCGTGAATTAAACATGAGGGCTCCTAGAACTAATAGCTTTCTTACTATGGAGGCTTCCGCAGCTGGGCTAGTTCCCCCCTGACCGGCCGACTATCAACGTTTTACTGGACCTCGCCTTTCAGTATAAATAAATACTCACACATATAAATAAATAAAATGTTTGTTGAGTACCTACATGATATCAGAACCAGTACTAAGGTTTTGTCGACTTTCGACAGCTATAACAGCTTTCGAGTAAAAGATCTCCCCGGGATATGCCCAACGTGGAAAAATCCAGGGTTGAAAAAAATTTAGCAAAATAGATACCTATTCGATTTTGCTGTTTCGAAATTTGCTCAGAACCCAACAAATGGCTGGTTCTGAGCAAATTGAAATAAACGGTAAATTTAAAATTTCATAGTGGGGCAAACCCGATTTAAATCACGCATAGTTTTCAACCGACTTCAAAAAGAAGGAGGTACTCAATAGAGAACTTTCGTGAAAAAATTTCCTCGGAAAAAAAAAATTCAGAATACTTGAAAAATGGTAGTTTGAAGCCCGTTTTAAAAAGCGCTGCAAATTGTTGCACAACGGTTTATTTTATACTTTTATGGATGCCCCTTCTGCGTAGATCACTGTTTTCTGTCGTCAATTCCCTCGAGCTCCCCCCAGGAAAGCCCTAAATCGAGTAGTGGAGCCGGCCCGGGAATTAAAGTTTCATACAAATCCGTGGGATTCAATAATTCAATCATTATTTATTTTTTGTAGTTATTCATGAAGCATAAGGTAAATAATAAACCGTTGTGTAATAATTTACCTGTATAGATGGCCCTTCTGCGTAGATAGTATAATAAACCGCTGTGTAATAGTTTACCGTTGTGCAATAATTTACCGTTGCGTAACAATTTACCCAATAATAAACCGTTGTGTAATAATTTACAAATAATAATCCGCTGTCTAATAATTTACCTACGAGTATATAGATGCCCTAAATCGAGTATTGAGCCAGCCCAGGAATTAAATTTTTCCATAAAAACGCGCGGGATACAATTTGATCATTAATTATTATTTGTTGCTATTCATGAATTATAACGTTTGTCCATGTTGCAAAAGTACCTATCAATAAAATCCAAAATATCCATCATTTTTCTAATTAGATACCTAATATCACAGAACAACCAACTCGACTTCATATAACCATCCGTGATTGTTAGCAGGTGCTCCCTAGTGATGATAATCTGGGCCGGATTTATACCGTTTCATTCACGATCGTGTTGACGAAGCTTTTCAGTGCAAACGAACGGCTGGTCGTGCAATGCTCCGGGTGATATAAAAAAACGCTTTAGTTCAATATCAATTTAAAAATGTAAAAAAAACCGTCCCTTCTATTGAAAGTTTTCGAGCTACGGCGTTCTGAAAATGTCAACCCCTATTTTTCACCCCTTAGAGATGACTAACAATAACGCCGACCTTTGCGGACCAACTAGATCCCAAATGGGACCTACAAACCAAATTTCAACCATTTTGGTTCATGGTTACTAAGAAAAGTGCCAAGTACAGCAAAAGGCGGACGGAAAGAAATTTTTTTATTGCATTTTCGGTAACGTACCTACCTTGAAACGGAAACCATCAAATTTGGGGGGGGGGGGGGGGTAACAAAAATGTTATGCCCGATTCCAAAGGTTCATTATTGAAAATAACAGATCAATAAGCATTATTTTTTAAATGAGAGGATTAAAAGTAAAAAATGTGGCAAGAAATGACGTATCAGGTCTATTGACATCTGTTTGGCTATTGGCCCAAAGAGGCGGAGCGAACCCTCGGAGGCGAAGGTTCTCGATGCCGCCAACAATCCCCATACACGGTCGAACAATTCGCGCGAACTCGATGTTTGCGCGAACGTCTTTTGACGCCTGTTGCCGCGAACTCGCGCCCATACACGTAGCAACCTGCTGTGCTAACATCAGTTCATTTTGAGGCGTGTCTGATGACAGATGACACATAGTAGGTGCTAATCTAGTCTCCAGCTCGTGTCGTGATTACTAAAACTGTGTCATTAAGTGATTAATTTAACATTAATGTCTGATTAATTAACATCATGTCTGACACAGATGATTTATCATCAATCAATTTCCTTCATTTTCTCAACGAGTAGTTTATACGCCGGGTCCTTCTTATTCCTACCTTTATAACCGTCACTCTTCACCTTCCATAGATCAGGTAAACCACGATAAACGTCAATGAATTCTCTCCAAAATTCCCGCTGTTCCTCGTTCTTCGGCATATTCCTGCGTTATCAGCGTTATCAGAAAGTCCAAAGTAAACAAACAAGACGATAAAGAGAGCGTACCCTCCGAGCGCTGAAGTGGAACTGGCCAGAAGTTCGCACCAACACCACCATACACGGTCGAACATGTTCGCGGAACGGGATGTTCGCGCAACAAATTTTGGCCCAGACCGATCGTACATGAACTGTTTGCGCAATCACTCGAACAGCCCCATACACGGGCCAACTGTTTGAGCAAACACCGAGTTCGCGCGAATTGTTCGACCGTGTATGGGGGCCTTTAGATAAGGCAAACCTTCCTGGCAACCTTCAAGAACCTTCGTCGCCACCTTTCCCTCGGTTTGATTTTTAGGATGTATCTTTTAAATTTATTTATAAGTTTACAGTTCCATTCATCCATCCACTGTGGTTCTGTACCTCGTTTGAAGCGATCACTAGCGCTCTAAGCGGAATTTAATTTGAACTAGTCGGCAATTTACCTGATACGTCATTTCTAGCGGAAACTCAGAAATTCAAATTTCACGCTCGTTTTCTGCCTAGAATTTCCAACATAAACACCTCATGATGTGGCCAATAAGTTTTAATTTCTGCTAATGAACAGAATTTGGCAAAAATGAAGAATTTCTAACTCCCGAAAATTTCCCATTCAACCTGTTTCTATGCTCTTCCGCGGTTGATACACATCAGGAATGACAACAATCAGTAGTTGTACCCGCGTCTGAAAAGGAGTAAACTCGATTCGGCTTAATTCGCCCTGATACGATCCTCGGCTGAGCAGAATGGAACAGCAATCAGAGCTGTCGGCTTTATACTCCGGGTCTCCGGATATTTGATTCGGTGTCGACCTCAATAATACATCCACCCCGGTAGGGCCCGTGGAATCCTTCAGGGTCAGCCCTTCCGCCGAAGGGACATTCTCGACGTTCACGGATCCGTCATTAAATAAACCTTCTCTTCTACGACAGTGCGGTACGGTTTGAAACGGACCGTCGTGATGGGGAATTCATGTTCCTCGAAGCTTCAGAATAATCGTCCAAATTGTTAAATAATATAGCTGAATAGCTGAATTAACCGATGCACAGAATGTTCGAATTAGGTATGCTGAGATTTTACAGTTAGGTATTGCACCCTCCTGCAACTGAACCCTTCTGCTAGCCTCCCTGCTTTACGCAGCAGATCTGCAGCGCCCTCAGCGTCCATCCCTCCAATGTACGGGCGGCCACCTGTCGTCAGACCGTTTCGTTCACGAGACTCCCCGGGAAAATTTTGGATCGAAATTTAGGGTTAATGGAAGGAAAAATTAAAAATTAAACGCAAATGTGTAATCAACAAGAAAATGAGTAAACAAACAAGTAGGCACTCCGAGTCAGTTATCTAACAAAATGTATCTGTCAGTGTAGAGAGTCGGGGCCAAAATCAGGGGGATGCTACTTAAGGTGCCCACACACGTGCAGGATTTCCTCAAGGTTTGGACTGAACAGTCCAGGCCTTGAGGATTTCCTTCACGTGAGTGTTGTAGCCTCGAGGCCTACGAACGGCCTGCGCAGGCCAAAACGGACGAATCGAAAAACAATTCCGACGGCCTCTGAGGCCGGGACTGTGCAGGTCGCTCCCTCACGTGTGTGCCGTTTCCTTCAGTCTGCTTGGAGTTTTTGAAGTGTTTGCGCGTCGGTCACGTGTTTTTCTTGTTTCGACTATGTCGGATCGCGAGAATTTGGAACAGTTTCTCACTATATATGAAAATGAGCCTTGTTTATGGAAAGTGCAGAGTAAAGAATACCATGAAACATTCACATGGGAAAAGCTCCTTCTTTTTAATAACCACTGTTTACACCACGTACTTTTGAACACTCTTTTCTTCTTTTTCGAAATGTAGGTAATTTTTTGCAATTAAGTAGCTCGTTACTGCCAACAACATATCGTCCTCCATTGCTGTCACGAACTGAACTGAAGGAAAAATTCCTCACGTGTGTGGGCAAGGACTGTTCAGGCCAAACCTCAAGGCCTAGGCCTTGAGTCCAGTCCTCAAGGCTCGGCCTGTACGTGTGTGGCTACTTAGGCATCAACTGCTATCACAAACATGCTGCGTGTCCACTGTCTGACTCGCTGTAGAGCTCGATGGGCAGATGGACGCTGTGGCCGTGTTGAAGCAAGTTCGTCAGGCTGGGTGGGGCCATCAGTGCGGGCTGATGGAGGTTGTGAAGAAGGGGTATTGGATAACGGCGAGCCATTATGGAGGGTCTGCTGCTGTGGAGGGGCGGGATCCTGAGCAGGATCTGAATGGACAACTGCGTCAGGTGTGGAGCTTGTGGATATATCGAGAGGGTAGAGATGGCTGATGGAACGAGTGAGTTCGCGTCCTGTGGGTAACAAAACGCGAGCTGACCGGGTTAGACCTAACCTCTTCCTGATCAAACCTGGGTTGTGTTGTCAGTGGTGCCGTCCCAACAAACCCAGAATCCAGGAACGGCGACCATCAGCTATTGGTTTATTATTCTGTGAATATTCGCTCAGGAAAAAATTTTTATAACACCCCCTCAAAATTTTTTCTTTTACGTTTCAAGGTGTGTAGATTCCAAAAATGCAATGACCGTCCGCGGTATCACGTGTACCGGCTTCATTTTCGGTCCAAAAAATTCGTTCTTTCGCAGACATGCTCCATTTGGGCCCTAGTTGTGTCCCGAAACTTTGCAGCCAGATCGGAATATACCCAGGGGTGTTATGAGTGAAAATGTGTATAAAAATAGGTACTTTTTGTGTTTAGTAACATGTTAGTAACATGAGCTTTTGTTTTCCATGTTTTTGGGACGAGAAGACCAAATATGAAGTCGATTTTGACCGAAGAGTGGAAAATTGAGGTTCTAACGAAGTTTTAGCCTTAAATTTACGTTAAATTTTGGTCTAAAGTCGTCGTTTTTCCGCACTCAGTTCGGGTCCCCATTTGGGAGCACATTTGGGTCCTATTTGTGAGCACGATCGGCATACACCCAGGGGTGTTATGGGAGAAAAACAAGTGTGAAAATAGTGGTTTTCGAGGGATTTTTGAGGTTTTAGTGAACATGAGCTTGTGATATATCGTTTTCCATGTTTTTTAGGGCGATTAGACCGAATATTTGGTTGATTTTGACCGAAGAGTGAAGAATTGAGGTTGTAACGAAGGTTAAGTTCCCGAAATTCATTTTTTAGTCAAAAACATAGGAAATTGTCTGAAATCACCATCGATTTGTATAATAACACTAGAAGCAGAACCAAGACAAATAAATGGTACCACCAATGATCAAAAATAATCTGTTGAAAGGAAAAGCCGAGCCTAATTTGTGTTTTTGGGGGCCAAACCCGGTGGAAACCATCAAAAATTGCCATTTCAATAATTGCACATGAAAGAAACAATAAATGAACAGCCAAAATTTCTGTACGTATGTCCAGTAGAATAATAAACCCATGTGACAAGGACTTTGCAGCGTTTCATTTCTCACGTAATTATGCAGATGGAGGCCAACACAAACATATTCAGCATTTTCCACACCACTAGACACACCGTTTCAATATGACATAGCATTAGAGGCCTATCGGAACTGGAGACCATCGGAATCACTGACTCACCCAAGATTTGTTAGGACGAAGATATTTTACCTACTTCAATCGCACTACTCTTCTTGAAGATGGACGTTATAATGTCAAGTGGCCGTGACGGTACCCACCTGATTTACCAGTCAACTATGGACTTTCTTATGGGCGATTAAAGTCACTGCTGAAACGAATAGACACCTGAATAATATATCTGAATCATTTTTATCGTTTGCTGATCGGCCAATCATCGTTCGAGAATGTTCTCATAACGTTGAAGAAACGCAAAAGAAACGTTCAAGTATCGTTCGGGGATCGTTTTCGTTATCGTTTAGAGATCGTTCAAGGAACGCTCAGATACCGATTATTGGTAAGACTGATAGGGTACCTGGAACCGGAAGATGAGTCTCACTTTGTGTTATCTTGCCTGTTACAACAATAATTTGTTGTTGTGACATTAATTTGTGAACTCATCACCTGAATGAAATCATCACTTAAGTCACTAGAGAGCTTTGGCAGCACCCTCACGCCAAAACGAAAGCAGTGCTGCGCGTGCGCACTTAAGGCACCGAAAAGTTAGACGAACCGTGACGACGAAAAATACCGGGATCTCACGGTGTCAGCTTTCGTCATGTCAACTCAAAACCTGTGTCTCAACCATTTGATTGTACGTGAAAATCATATGATGATGTGCTCTCGACTTCCGCTATTTTCGTGACATAAAATGGTGTTGTTTCTTGGAAAGTCGATGCCGGGAAAACCATGTTCCACGCTAATAATTAATCTCACAAGCCCGCAATTATTTCCTTGATTTCCTGACCACCGATAATTTATTGCATAAATGACAACTAATAAATAAATACCTTCCAATGGTTGAGACAACTGACGTGAGTATATTCTGAATCAGCTCAGAATTTCCTAAATGAAAAGCTTTCCTACAATTTTGATCAATTAAATATGACTGTGAATGTCCTAACCATTAACAAGTGCCTAGTCGATTTACACCGTATACTCGCAGTAAATACGGTAGCACTAATATAATATTATCTATATATTATTATCTTGTAACATATAAGGTGAAGCCAACATTTCAAGCTACAGGAGTCTTTGCCTCTAGATTTCGTTTTGTTCACTACTACCAATTTGTCTGTAAGTTTGTACTGTCGTGAAATGGGCAGCTTGTTTTGTCTCCTACACAACTGTAATTTCTTCCTTCAATGGATGCGTTGAAACCATAATTAACTGACTCGTAAATCCGTAAGTTAGTTTCAAGTGATTCACCCCTCGAACCAAGTCCCAAGTTAGCCTTTACAACTCGATTAACGATTCATGCCGAAGAGTGGCCTCTTCACGGGAGAAGTAGGCTTGTTTTATTCATGGTTTATCTTTAATTCATCGGACTGTTGACATATCTTGGGGGTCCTCTCTTCATGCCAGTACCAGGCTAATTAAAAGCAGGTACGAAAAATAAGTTGTACGAGAATGTCATAAAATACGCTTAAAAGGGAACTTACCAAAGGTTTTACCAGAACTTAACCGATCAAGATAAATATATTTTTAACAGATATTATCCACAAAAAACTAATCTATAACCTACTAATCTATAACATAACTGAACATTTTCCACCGTTTTAACCATGAAAATTCCAATTATCACAATAAAATAAGAACTCCGTAACAACGAATGACTTCCAAATTTTTTTCCTCCCCCAATACCATTTTTCAAATAATTTACTGTATTGCAGCTTCACTCAGCAGGGCGGGGACACACTTTGTCATCTTTATCCAACAGTCCCACAGAGGCTTCATTCCGAATTTGAGCCTCGTAGGTTGAAAAGGAAAGAAATCGGTAGCAGAGCTCCTTCAGCTGATTAGAGCGGAAGAAGAAATATTTGTGGACATGCGCACAACACTCCAAACTTTCATCGCAATCGGATGAATGGTATACGAACGCATGAAGGGCAAAGCAAGAAAGAAAGAAAGAAACATACATTTTTACATTATATAGATAGAACAGCTCGAGGAATTTGAGTACCTAATAGAGTGATCATCTTTATGGAACTTGATACAATTTGAACAATTTTCGGACTAATTTTTGACCATTTTTTCCCGCTACTACACGAGTTAATAATTAAAATGCAAGAGCTGTGGCGAACAGACCTGGCGACCCAGGTAGCGAGCGAACACACAACACCATAAATTGTTTGAGAAACTGGACCGGACTCCACAAAAGGGTTTAGCATACCTAGGGTTGGAGGACCTATCCAAAATTAGAATACTTTCAAGGGCGAGGACGGAAATACTAACAGTAAATTGCAGGTGGAGGAGAGAAGGGCAACCAAATAAGTGTTCAATGTGCAATTTGCAAACCAACGAGACCTCTCAACATTTCCTGGCAGTGCCCAGTTTTGAAAGAATTTAGAATCACATGCCTAGGAAAAATGGCACTCAGAAAGCGAAACCATCGACATTTTGGTCGGCAAATGTAACTTGAACAATTTAGCTAAATATAATGAGAAGCAGGAAAATATAGGACGTTCCACAGTACAGAACTGAATTACGAAAATTGCAAAAACTACGAATAATTTGAAATAATGTGAATACAAAAATACGGTAAATTGGTAAGTAGGCACCCTACTAGTATATAGAGTGCTATAAACCCAAAATAAATAAACCCGAAATTGACAGAAAAAAACGCGCTCAACACGAGCACTCCCTGCGACACAAAGAGACAAATAAACTAACAACAATATGTACACATTAAGAACCAGAACCAGTGAAATTAAAGTAGGATAGTAACACAGAGATCTAGTCAAGTTCAACGAACAGCAGTCGGCAGAAATGTGATAAACTAGTTATTAAAAAGAATTTGAGAACCTCCACCAACCCAAAGTCGCCGGCTGAAGAGGAGACAGCTGAGAGACAATTCAGATCCAACCATCCTATAAATACGCACATCATCATGACACGATCCAAGCAACATATAACATACCCAAACACAACTCCCTCCCCACATTAGCCTACCAGGCAATATTGTGAATAAATTGATTGAAATTGAAAAAAAATCGAAATTTAGTGAATGAATTTAAATTGTGACCGGGTTTGTTTACAGAAATAGAGATCATGATGTGTAATGCTGAAGTGCAGTACGTAATAATTATCCATAAGTTGGACTCACAGAATTTAATATGTTGTTGTTACCTGTTATAAATGTTTAATAAAAAATGTTTTAACTCTCTCTTTCGCGCAAAACATATTCGGTATCATCAATGTCTCCCACTGCAGTCAATCAAAACGTTAAAAATCTGACGTCACTTTGAAACAACTCTAGGTGCCTACTCCTACGAACTGAATCACTCGCGAAGAAATCGTGGAAACCCATTTCAAAGAAAAACGGAGTTGGTGAAAAAATAGTATATTTCACTAATACACGAAAAACGAAAAAAACACTGTTATACCGGTTTCGGTGATCAAACCATCGTCAGTAACAAACAATAACTCAGTAACAAACAATAATAGGAGTTACTGTTTGTTACTGACGATGGTTTGATCACCGAAACCGGTATAACAGCGTTTTCTGCGTTTTTCGTGTATTAGTGGAAATATACTATTTTTTCAATAACTCCATTTTTCGTGCCTACTCCTACTCAACAGAACTCGATCAGTTAGCTGCCAAACTTTTATGTGCTTAGGAGGTGACCCACTCCCCCAAAAACACCATTGGACGACTCGAGAGCGACGATTCGTCCCCGACCGGGTGGTAGGTGGTGATTTATTGCTTCACCGAGATATCTGTCACTGTTTACACCGAACGTGGGAACCATGCGGTAGGTAGTACGTCATCCGAGAAACCAAAGACCCGAACCCTGGGGGACACCTCTCTCCGGATCTCGAGGCAGTCGGTCTATTTCGGAACGTAAAACCGTCAAAGGACGGGACTCTCGTGCTCGGCCGCGGCGAACCGGAATATTCAGTAGCGTTTCGGATGTTTCCCAATAGGCGTCCGACTCCGGAATGGATGGCTTTCGACCTTACATCTGTCACAGTCACAGCTATTCTGTAGGTATCCACTCCTACTTCTGTAATGACTTGTGTCCAACAAATTACCGCTGCTAGGCCAACATCAACGTTACACTTATAAACTGTGAACCACAGGCTCGGCCTTCATCAGTTGATCAGCAGCAAGCTGACCCCTTTGCAGTTCAACCTAGCCAAATTGGCTCTTTATATTGAAGTGAGATCAGCAGGAGTAGGCTGGAGAGAGAATTAACACCCAGGTTCATATTTACATAAAATTACAGTAGGTACCTACCTATTTAGACAAGTTCTTCTTGCTCATGTTGCGTTTAAAGAATGAAATCTATACATTAATTTGAAACGTGTTTTTTAATTTATCCACTTAACTGAGAGAACGGCTGGGTGTAAACATTCGGTTGAGGTGTCTAAAGAAACCTCTTGAAAATATTGAATTTTGTGCAAAGGTATTTTTCAAAGTTGTATTGTTTCCAACTACATTCATTAATTTTATTATTAAATGTAGTTGTTAAGCAACTACTATGTAACATCACCCTCAACAATTTCTGCTCCGTTCACACTAGGGATGTCCGATACTTCAAAAGCATCGATACAAATATCGTATCGATACATCAAGTATCAAAAAGTATCGATACGATACTTTCAAAAAGTATCGATATTTTGAAGTATCGATACTTTTTTCAAAAATGGGTGGAACTGTCGTTTTTGTTCTCTCTCCATCAGCGTGACAGTGAATATTATATCACATACGACGTTTTTACTTCATCTACATTGGTATAATATAAAATACCACCGTCAGCCTATCGAAGAATCGAACTTTTTTTGTTTGGGCGCTTGTTTTTCAAAATTATTGACAAGACAAGACAAGGCATGACATTATTTCGTTAATGTCGTGAGTCCCTCCCGGGAACACTCCACTAGTAACGTTAAGCTCTCACCAACATTCTAATGCCAAACTTAGTTTCCGTCAATAAACAACTGATTGGGGAGACAAGCCACAGAACCCAGGGACACAACCTGGGGCCCCACCACCAGCTCCCAACAGGGAGTTGGAGGGAGAAGCCTCCAGTTCCTATAAAACCCTGGATCCTGGGGCTTTAGCCTCATTCGACACTTCCTCTAACTAGCTCTCTCTCTCTTCTCTCCTCTACCTTGCTCCTCCTCCCAGATGATCGGTGGATTACCGCCGCCTGGGAAAACCTTCTCCTCTCTGTCTAGATGATCGGTGGACTACCGCCGCCTAGACAACACCTCCTCTCTCAAAAGAACCTAGATGTCGGTGGATTACCACCGCCTGGGCAAATTCCTACACTCACCTCTATCTCCCCTTAAAAGGTCGTAGATGATCGGTGGATATCCGCCGCCTGCGCCTTTCCTCACGCCACCGTGATGAACAAATTCTAAATTCATCACAGTTAATTCGGCACAATCACATCAGAAACCAAGAAAGAACAAAGAAAATCCAACCAAAAACTATTGAGTTAGGTTGGTTGGTTGCTTGGTTGGGTTAACATGTTGATGGAGGACAGCTGATTCTCACTGAGAGCTGGAGGTGGTGGTACATCAACTTTCTTTAATTTGTTGAAGTGTTTGGTCTCCCAGCAATCTAGTTAGAGGCACTGTCAACAGTACCTACACGTCGTAGGTGTTGAAACTGATAAAATGTGAGGGATTAAAAAAAGTATCGGCTCCGATACTGGGAAAAAAGTATGGATACTACGATATATTATATCAGGGAAAACAAGTATCGATATGTATCGACACTTTTTTCAAACTTAAGTCTCTTTCACCTCCTGGTCTTTGTACATTCTTGTAGGTAGGTTGTTAGTATGTACTGTGCTATGGCTGTTTCTAGGTGCGGTTTTATTTATTTATAATTATTTAACAAAACGGTATATTTATAAAGAGAATGAATTAGTATAATGAACTATGAAATATTATGGATAGAGAAGTGTGAAGTATAATATATAATATAAATTGACAATCTCGAAGATACCTATAGGAATAGTACGCATCATGAAGAATGAGGGTAATTATTAACAATTTTTTTAAAAACAAAATTCGCAGTTACCTACTTTTGTGTTACTTATAAAGTTTGCAGCTAAGTAAAACCTCGAAGCCAACGGAGATGAGTAATCAGAGAAGCACGAGTGAGAGGAGTGTGTTGCTGTAGTTAGAGGGCTGCGGTAGTTTGCTTTTGGTTTATTATTTTCAATAAACAATTAGTTTATTCGTTTATTATTTTCAAATTTGGTATCAGGTTCTTCAACACCGTACCACACGATGTCCTCTCTTAACTCTTTTAAGTATCGATACTTTTGGGACATCCCTAGTTTCACACAGCCATCTTTCCACTCCCTTTAATGCATATCTCTGTTCATTTAACAATTTTTTACGACCCCAATTATTTCACTGCCATCTAGCGTAGAGTTGCTAAACTATGCTGAATGAGATCAACTTCACTGACGGTCGATTTCGACGGGTACCAACTGGTTGAAAATTAATTTAATTTCCTCAGCTTGGAGAATCATTATAGGTACGTCGCAGAGGTAGTATTTCTCCGTGAAATAATCACTGGTAATCTCGACTGTCCCTCACGCCTACAAAACATACAGCTCCAGGTGCCCCGAATTGCCTCACGATCAGGCTCTCTCTTCCATGTTCCGTTCTCTGCAGTCAATTATCTGTACCGTCGCCCGATGTGTCGTTTGCCCCGTGACGCCAATGTTATTCTGAATGTCACACATACCAGTCCCTTGATTTTCCATCCAGCCCACTACCCAAGTAAAAACGGCGTACGGCGGACATACAGAAATGTTTTATTGCATTTTCGGATTCTACATACCTTGAAACTAAACCATCAAATTTTGAGGAGAGGTTAACAATTTTTTTGTCATGCTCAAAAGGTTCATTATTATTATTATTATTATTGTTGTTTTTATTTCACAACATTAACAAGGTATTACAACGTCATGACACACAAGTAAGAATACAATTTACTACAATACAATTAATTACTACACACAATTTAAAGAAATAAATTTAAAAGTACAGTTTAAAAAAATAAATACAACATTCAGTAACACTAGGAACCTAGGTACATACTTCTAGAATATTGTTACCCAAAGATGGCAAAAAAGTCCTCGATACTATATAACTCCTCACTGATCAATATATCCTTCACCTTGCGACGGAAAATTGTTGGAGGAAGCTTCCTGACATCGTGTGGTACGGTGCTGAAGAACCTGATACCAAATTTGAAAATAATAAACTAATTGTTTATTGAAAATAATAAACCAAAAGCAAACTACCGCAGCCCTCTAACTACGCAACACACTCCTCTCACTCGTGCTTCTCTGATTACTCATCTCTGTTGCCCTCGAGGTTGTACTTAGCTGCAAACTTTATAAGTAACAAAAAAATTGATAACTGCGAATTTTGTTTTAAAAAAAAAATTGTTAAGTTACCCTCATTCTTCATGATGCGCACTATTCCTATAGGTATCTTCGGGATTGTCAATTTATATTATATTATACTTCACACTTCTCTATCCATAATATTTCATAGTTCATTATACTACTTCATTCTCTTTATAAATATACCTTTTTGTTAAATAATTATAAATAAATAAAACCGCACCTAGAAACAGCCTCAGCACAGTACATACTAACAACCTACCTACAAGAATGTACAACTTCTTTTTTTTACGGATATTAATTATTATCTTTACCCATTATTATTATTGTTATTATTTTTCATTACACTTAGGTACGTATTTACTAAGGCCCATAAAGTTGTACCTATGCTGTCTAGTTAGTTAAGTGGGATTTTCAAAAAAATTTCGGATGGTTATTGCTCTAGTTAAAAAGTGAAAAACATTTTCCAAATGGACCTTATCTTTGAATAACAGGATCTCAAAGAAATTCCCATCGCAGCCGTCAATATACCTCCTCAGATGAGTCTGGGTTCAAGTTGTACTATCACCACCTGCATGTTAAAAGGGTGGAAGTTTGGAGACGAAAATAAATTAATGTTCATTGACTAGGAAAAGCCAGTGTGAAAAAAGAAAAAATGTAATAACGAGTAATAATTTAATTATATGATTAGTATTTAGGCAAAATTCGAAATTGTTTCTATATTTTGTAAAGGGCTCAGCCCTATAGACAAATAAAACATTTTTGTTCTTTTCTCTATTCTATTCTACCTACAAGAATGTAGGTAAATACCGATGTTTGAATATTTTTATTTGCAAGTATGGTTTCCTTCCATTAGGTACATATCGTCAGATATGGAAGACAGCTCGAAAACGCGGATGGGGTAGTCTCTTCCATACCAACACAACGCCAAGACATGACAAAATTGTTCATACCTATTAGGTACCAAGGCACCAAGGAATTTGAAATTGAGTCGCCGTCGAAAATTCAATACCATTCTAATGATTACTATGTAACTTCCGACATCAAGTTTCCTGAAATGTTTTGTAGATGTAGCGTCAGCCTAAGAATCTGCAATGGTGTCAACAAGTCATCAGACGGCCTATCGATCTCGATTAAATCCCTCCTCCGCAAAACACCCACATACACAATCGTCCATTTTACCTCTACTTACACGGTTTCGGGCTTGGATTCTCAGTTTTTGATCTCGACAGGGAGCATTGTATGCGCGGTCTAGATACTGAATTCATCTATAGAAAGACATTCGACATCGTTTAAAACCTACAACGCTACTTAGCATTAGGTTTGTTCTCAGTGACCATTTGACCGTCAGAAAGGCGTTGGGCCGTTTTCTCAGTGATCTCAGACGGTATATTATCCATGACCGGCTGTTCGCAGTGTTTTAGCCAGTTTTCTGATGGTCATTTTTTTATTTTTTTCCACAGAAGATAGGCCAGACGAGAACACTGGCCACCCATGCCTCCTTGATTTTCAAACATTATCAAACTCAAACCCTTCTCAAACGCTTATCGAGACGGTGTTGAATCATGGATGGTTTCTTACGGTTTTCTGGGAGTCAGGTGTCCGTCAGAAAAAGCCAGTGCGAACAAACAATTGTTGTACATGAGTGGACCGGTAAAGCCTCTTCATAATGAAAAGAGATTGTTTTGACTGACCTCGACTGGGTACCTTATAAAGAATAAAAATATAGGAATGAGAATAAATAAATGAGGACAAATGCACGTATAAATAGGGTTGCCATCTGTCCTGGTTTCCCAGGACATGTTTTGGGGGTGTCCGGTTTCGTCCAGTCCTGGTTTTTCAGCGGTCCTGGGAAGCGTCCCGGTTTTCTCAAATTCTTACATTAATACTGACTGAAATGCTCAGCGTTTGCCACATTATGTTGGCTGACATTAGTTGGAATCATCAATAATTAGTATGTATTGTACTAAATGTTGGACTGTTGGGGACGACTGGGCTTAAGATACTCTGAGGCTGTGTAAACGTGAAAATAAGATCGTATTAATAAGATGATATACCTATCTGTAAATGCTAAGATCATATAATATGAAGTGTTCCTAAAACAATTGATCACTGTCGTGATTCCCTCTCAGAATCCACTCCTGTAATATTGCGTGATTTTATAAAATAAACGCGGAGAACGTCGAGCTGGTAAAAAACCCGGGGTTTCCCCAACCGCCATCCGCCTCAACGTAACAGCCGATTGTGGAACTGGGGACTGGTGGAAAAGTCCCTGTGATGAATTTAGAAATTGGTTCATCACGGTGGCGTGAGGAAAAGACGCAGGCGGCGGATGTCCACCGATCATCTACGACTTTTAGGAGGAGATGGAGGTGAGTGTAGGAATTTGCCCAGGCGGCGGTAATCCACCGACATCTAGGTTCTTTTGAGAGAGGAGGTGCTGTCTAGGCGGCGGTAGTCCACCGATCATCTAGACATAGAGGAGAGGGGTTTTCCCAGGCGGCGGTAATCCACCGATCATCTGAGAGGAGGAGCAAGGTAGAGGAGAGAAGAGAGAGAGAGCTAGTTAGAGGAAGTGTCGAATGAGGCTAAAGCCCCAGGATCCAGGGTTTTATAGGAACTGGAGGCCTCTCCCTCCAACCCCCTGTTAGGGGTTGGTGGTGGGGCCCCAGGTTGTGTACCCTGGGTTCTGTGGCCTGTCTCCCCACTCACTTGTTTATTGACGGAAACTAAGTTTGGCATTAGAATGTTGGTGAGAGCTTAAAGTTACTAGTGGAGTGTTCCCGGGAGGGACTCACGACAGTCCCTATAAAAACAGCCCTTCTGACCCAGGTCTTCATTCGACGACTCGACCCCACCTTGCGACTTCTCCCTCCAACCTCTCTCTCTCGAACCTCTCTCACTCACTCTCAAATCCCTTTCTCTCGCCCTCTCGGCCATATCCTAAAAGACCTCCTGCTGTTGGTGAAAACCGCGGGGAGCACACCCATAAAGATCTCCTGCTGTTGGTGAAAACCGCGGGGGCACACCCTTAATGATCTCCTGCTGTTGGTGAAAGCCGCGGGGAGCTCACCCTTTATGATCTCCTGCTGTTGGTGAAAGCCGCGGGGAGCTCACCTTTATGATCTCCTGCTGTTGGTGAAAACCACGGGGAGTTAGCCCAAAGATCCCATAGGAGCCCATCCAACCACATCCATCTTCTCTCTCGCTTCCATCTCTCTCCTGTTCCTAGCTACCCATTCGTGACTAACTTCTCCAAGTTTCCGGTGATCCCTACTCCGCAACCTACTGTCCTGAAAACCCGCTCACCACACTCATGTTCTAAGGCTGTGTAAATGTGGAAGTTCTTAAAACCACGTCCAAGTTCCTTAAATATCAGTTGATAAGATGTTTTCAGACATTAAATAACGTTCCTACATATATTCCCAGATACAATTATATTGCTCGTGTTCCTAAAACATATTTTTTTAAAGGCTGAGTATATTATGTCTACGAGTACCAGGTTTTCTACCAAAAGTCCTGGTTTTTGCGTACACGTGTACAGGGATCTTTGTGGTGGAGTTGGCAACCCTACGTATAAAGAATAAAAAATGTACGCAGTAAGTCGGTATGTTTCATTTTATCCAACCAGCGAGCAGAGTAAAACTCATTTCATTCGAGCAGAAACTGTAACAAAATACGCGTCGTGATATCAAAATAAATCGCGCTTCGAAACGAATCGATCTCTTAATTTACATTCCCCCCAGTACCACTCGCTCCATATTCATTTGTTTTTCCTCCAGCTCCCCGTCGCCATCAAATACAGCCAAACAAAACTGTCAACAACCGTCACGTTCTTCCACGACCCTACACCTCAACATTTAGCGCTGTTTTCAAAACGAAATCGATGGGCCCTGTCACGACCTAGCTTCTGTTCATTTTGGTTTATTATTACACGATGGTAAATTATTACACAACGGCAAATTATTACAGAACGGTAAATTATTAAACAACGGTTCATCTACTGAAAAGGGGCTGGATTTTGTTGATCGGTACTTTTGCAACTTGAACAACCGTTGAAGTATTATTGATGGGCAAGTTATTACACAACGGTGGCCACAGAAAACAGTTATCTTCGCAGAAGGGACATCTATTTCACTCCACACCAACAAATTTCCTTCACAACTTCACTATTTGCGTTTCTTTTTTCCGTTTTAGTTACTGTTTGTCATCGACAGAATTATTTTAGCAACATTTAACTCGTGATTTAGGTAGGTACCTAGTAACGAGTACGGGGTTAGGTAATAATATGTATAGAATAGTACATATTATATTATATAGACGGGTTATCTATACAGAGAGCTGTGATCTGTAACAGAAGGGTATTCTGTACAAAATAATAAACCGTTGTACAGGGATTTGCAGCGTTTCTCAAACTTAAAACCAAAATAAATAAACTGGGATGAGCTATGTTCCACTAAGCAGTATCACGACGAACTGCGCCTATCAATTCCACTTATCAATCTCGTTTATCCGTGTAGTTTTCGAATTCAACCCTCGGGCGTAAGCACGTCGTCCGCGAGTTGGTCAGGAAAGCTTCAACTAATTCACAACGGCGACTGCGGTGGAGGAAGGTCAACTACCCAACCCTTCTATCCGACCTCGTTTAATCCAATTACGCCACTGCCACCAGCCCCTATCAATCCCAAGGAAATCCATTTTCCACAAGATTAAACCTTGGTTCCCTGAACCTTTCTAGAAACAATTTGGCGTTGATTTAAATTGAGGCAGCCATAAAAGGTGTATCCCCCCCATCAACGCAAAAAACAACCCCGTTCTAAAAACGCTGCAAAGTCCTTGTCACATGGGTTTATTATTCTACTGGACATACAAACAGAAATTTTGGCTGTTCATTTAATGTTTCTTCCATGTGCAATTGTTTAAATAGCTATTTTTGATGGTTTCCACCAATTTCGGCCCCCGAAAACACGGTTTAGGCTCGACCATTTTTGACAAATTATATTTGATCAACGATAGCCATTTAATTGTCTTGATTCACCTGTTGATACTACTTCTAGTGTTATTATACAAATGTCTGGTGATTTCAGACAATTTCCCATGTTTTTTACTCATAAAAAATGAATTTCGGGAGCTTAACCTTCGTTACAACCTCAATTCTTCACTCTTCGGTCAAAATCAACCTAATATTCGGTCTTCTCGTCCTAAAAAACATGGAAAACGATACCTCACAAGCTCATGTTCTCTAAAACCTCAAAAATCCCTTGAAAACCCCTATTTTTACACTAATTTCTCTCCCATATCACCCCTGGGTGTATGCCGATCGGGCTGCCGTGTTTCGCAGGACAACTAGGAGCCGAATGTGTTCCCAAATGGGGACCCAAACTGCACGGTGGGACGAAACCCGTATCAAGCGGTTAAAAAGTCGAAAAGTTAAGAATTTTTTGGCAGGAGGGAACCTGTTCTCCTATCAGAGGTGATCAAAACAAGACATAATAACTCAGGAAGTTCCCGTTGCACCGTCTGAGTAAACAAAGACGATTTGACAACCAGAGTCGATGAGAATGATAGTGCATTCAGTTGTATTTTATGCTAGTGAGAAGAAGCTGTGGTCCTGTTTTTAAAGTGCATTCAGTTGTATTTTATGCTAGTGAGAAGAAGCTGTGGTCCTGTTTTTAAAGTGCATTCAGTTGTATTTTATGCTAGTGAGAAGAAGCTGTGGTTCTGTTTTTAAAGTGCATTCAGTTGTATTTTATGCTAGTGAGAAGAAGCTGTGGTCCTGTTTTTAAAGTGCATTCAGTTGTATTTTATGCTAGTGAGAAGAAGCTGTGGTCCTGTTTTTAAAGTGCATTCAGTTGTATTTTATGCTAGTGAGAAGAAGCTGTGGTCCTGTTTTTACACATTTTTGGTTTATTATTTTCAATAATGAACCATTGGAATCGAGCATGAAAAAAAAAATTCTTACCCCCCCCTCAAAATTTGATGGTTTACGTTTCAAGGTATGTAGAATCCAAAACTGCAATAAAAATATTTCTGTCTGTCCGCCGTACGCCGTACGCCGTACGGGCCACTTTTCTTAGTTACCATGAAAAAAAATTGATGAAATTCGGGTTATAGGTTCCGTTCGGCGTCTAGTTGGTCCTCGAAGCTCGACGTTACTGTGAGTCATCTCTAAGGGGTTCAAAATAGGGGTTGAAATTTTCAAAACGCCTATACCATTTTTTTACGTAAATATTTTTACGGTTTTAAATAGTTCTTGAACTTGCGAGTTTTTTAAGACCATCCGGAGCATCGTACGTCCAGCCGTTCGTTCACAGTAAGGCCCCGAAGTTTGCACCGACAGGCATTTTCGACTCCAGTGTGAATGAAATTGTATACAATCCAAACCAAATCTCGTAACCAGAGACGCGCCCACAATAGGAATTTGTGAATACGGCCAATCATTGGTAGGGATCACCTGATTATATTGGCGGAGTATGAAGTCGAGTTGGTTGTTCTTTGATATTATTTAATTTGAAAAATGATGGCTCTATTGGAGTTTGTTGGTAGGTAGTGAAACTTGAACAAACGTTGAAGTATTATTGATGGGTAAATTATTACTAAGGTAAATCATTACTCAACGGTAAATTATTACACAACGGTTCATTATACCATCTACGTAGAAGGGGCTGGAGTTTGTTGGTAGGTACTTTTGCAACTTTTTTCACTCCTCATCGACAATTTCTTTTCAGAACTTCATTATGTGTGTTTCTTTTTGTTAGGTACTGTTTGTCATCGGCAGAATTATTTTAGCAACATTTAACTCGTGATTTAGGTAGGTACCTAGTAACGAGTACGGGGTTAGGTACTAACCTACGGAGGGTCTGCGATCTACATAATATGCATATAATAGAATAGTACATATCATATTATATAGACGGGTTATCTATACATAGAGCTGTGATCTGTAACAGAAGGGTATTCTATACAAAATAATAAACCGTTGTGCAGGGATTTGCAGCGTTTTCCGATGGAAATCTTGGAGGGAGGTATGTAGAAATTTTTTTTTGCACATTACTATTTTGCCTTTTTGCATAGAGTTGTTTTACCGTCCGTTTATGGACTACCATTTTCACAGAACCTAATGGAACCTGGAAGGCTCCCTGAAGGGCTAAGAAAAAATGGTTCCCAAAGTTTCCCCTAAGGGCGCGACAGAATTATGAAATTTTTCAGATACGAAAATCGTCGCAGGTGACCGTTTCTTGGTGGAGGCGTTAAAGAACCGCCCTTCGAAGGAGTTGGAAATGTAGGGACTTTCTTCGTTTCTTCGCCCTGAAAATTCCTAATTTTTTCGACTTTTGAACCGCTAGATACGCGTTTCGTCCCACCGTGCGGCGTACGGCGGACGGTCATTGCATTTTTTGAATCTACGCACCTCGAAACGTAAAAGAAAAAATTTTGAGGGGGTGTTATAAAAAATTTTGCCTTAGCGATTACATAGGTGTATTATTCACAGAATAATAAACCAATAGAGATGCGCGTGAAAATGCTTTGACTTATATAATGAAAGAAATGGGTATTTCTGGTTTGACCATTCCTGATGTTAAAACTAAATAAAGACAATCAGAACCATGTACAAAAAATAGCATTCTCTGGTGAGCAAATCCAAGAAAAGTGGAACAGGAACAGAGGAACTATATGTGCCTAAACTGTTTTGGTATAAAAGAGCGGATGTATTTCTGAGTGGTGTTGCAAGTAAAAGAGACACATCATCAAACCATCGATTTTTAGTTGAAACGTATGAACCAAAACTGATTCAAGTCGCCTTCAACATTTGATCAACTAAACTTGACCCGTGTGGACCCGGTCTAAACGTAGTCACCACACTACCTCGTTTCGCCCACCGATGGTTAAAAAGAAATGCGCCGCAAAACCTCCACAGCCGCAAAAAACGATTTATATACGTTTTACCCGCCGAAGTAGCTCTTGGATGTCCATATAGAAATCGGTTCCGTCCCTCCGAACCTTGAAATTTCTTTCAATTCTGGCGTGCAGCTTTTGTCCCCCCAGGCAAAAGCAACTTAGCACCAACTCAGTGGTTACATAATTTCATGCCGCATGTACCCAATTGTGATTTTGTAATTATTATTATTCACTAACTACCTATATTATCGTGATTTATTTCCTTAAAATTCATAACTATTCACCTATCATTATTCACAAAGCCCTTGTAAACACTACAGTATTGATACGCTCGCAATCAGAATGATGAAAGTATACTATGCTACTGTACTACGCTAAATTGTTTAGTATACAACTCGGAAAGCATAAGCAAAGGCGCTATTCATAATTTGCTTATTAGTAGGATGAGGTTATTAATAGGGTACACACGACAAATTGGCAAGTTCTTTCACTTTGTCAGCGCTTGGGCGCACATGCCTCATCAGCGCTTTCATGTCTCATCATCCCTTCTGTTTTCATTTACAGGTTTCTGAATACGACCCGGACGTTTCAATAACAACCAATGTGAAGATGAACCAATTTAAACGACGGACTGCATGGGCCCCCAGTTGACCCTTTTATTTTGAATGACGTTGAATTACGGCCTGACATTCAGCTTCCCAGAAGTTCATTATGCCTTTGCTTGACATTTTCAACCCTCATGTTGTATACCGGGAAGCAACACCCAACCCCCATCCCCTTGCCTGAATAGGCAGGTATTATAGCATTCAGTGAACATGCCAGTGCTGCCAACAACCCCCTTCGAAATTACCAGCTGAAGGACATTCAGATTACCCGTTTTACCCTATCCCAATATATTAAATTACCCACGACATTACCCGCTCTCAGATTTTCCATTTTCAATACGCTCCATCATCTTTACATGGAAGAATAAATACTGACACTAAAGGAGTTCATTCCAGCTTATAGAAGTATTTGAATTACTTAAAAAGAGAAGGAAAAAAATCTGCTAAAAAACTGTTCGCAGGCCTTTTTATTTTATAAAAACTGAATAAACTACAACTACATCAGAAGACGCGAGAAGGTGACGATAGATCAGGGGAAGGCGCGAAAATAAATAAGGAGACAAGACGGTTGATGAAGATAGTTGTCGTTGAGCACGCTTCTGTGGACATGAACAATTCGTGGGATCCTGCACCTCTTTTTTCATTTTAGTAGGTAGGGATTTTTGGAATCTGCGCACCATGAAACGTAAAAGAAAAAATTTTGAGGGTGTGTTACACAAATTTTTTGCTGAGTTTTTTCCGTCCGCTACAGCTACTTCACTTTCGGTCTAAAAAATTCGTACTTTTGCTTCATTTGGGCCCAAGTTGTGTCCTGAAACTTTGCAGCCCGATCGGAATATACCCAGGGGTGTTAAGGGTGAAAAACTACTGTAAAAATAGAGGTTTTGGTGTAAAACATGAGCTTATGGGGTTTTCCATGTTTTTTAGGACGAGGAGACCGCATATGAAGTCAATATTGAACAAACAGCGGAAAATTGAGGTTGGTTAGAACCTGCATTTTGGTCTAAAATCGTCGTTCTTCCGCAACAGTTTGGGCCCCCCATTTGGGAACACATTGGGTCCTAGTTGCGCTCCGAAGCACCGCAGCCCGATCGGAATACACCCAGGGGTGTTATGGGGGAAAAGTGGTTTTAAAAAATAGGGTTGTTCGAGGTTTTTTGAAGTTTTAGTGAACATCAGGTGTGATATGTCGTTTTCCATGTTTTTCAGCTCCCAAAATTCCTTTTATATTAATCTAAAACCTGGGAAATTGTCTTAAATCACCATCAATTTGTATGATAACACTAGAATTAGTATCAACAGGTGAATCAATACAATTAAATGGCACTATCAATGATCAAAGATAGTTTATATTTTAAAAAGAGCCTACTTTGCGTTTTTGAGGGCCAAAATTTGTGAAAACTAACAAAATAGCTATTTCAATTATTGCACATGAAAGGAACAATAAATGAACAGCCAACATTTCTGTACGTATGTCCAGTAGAATAATAAACCCATGTGACAAGGACTGCAGCGTTTTTTGGTTTATTATTTTCAACAATGAACCTTTGGAATCGAGCGTGAAAAAAAATTGTAACCCCATGAATGGGGAATTTATCTGTTATTTCATCGTGAGTGATTTAGTTCGTACCTGGGAGTCATACAGCGTTTATAATGAAAAGAACCCAACCTCTTTTCATTATTCCACTGCCGACACAAAACCGTTGCTCACTTTGAAGCAGACCGACATAAGGTGTAATCCGGCTATTCCCAACCTGACCCAAGTAACGGTGGCTACCTAACTGGCTTTACTACCATTTAGCTGAATAGGTAACGGTCATTTTACACCACCACCGGTAAAACCCTTATGTACTTGGCCGCCGAAAAATCCCAGCCACCAAAAGGAAAACTTCCGAAACCTGCACACGAAACAGTGAGTTCCCTGAAGTTATTAACTCCAGCCCATCTATTTCAACGCCTAATAAACGATTTTCACTATATTAATTTTTCCATTCAAGCTTTAAATCAATTTATATTTAGTTTCACGTCTTACATTATTTACACACTTTTCTATCGAAGTTTACATTAGGTACCTATAATTTATTATTATATTTAGATATCATAAATTACGATGTATGTCGCATTATAGGGAACTAAAAATGGTTGAGGTTATCTAAACAGAAAATGGTATTCCCAATAAAATCTCTCAAAGAAGAAGTCACCACCCTTCCGCCCTCACGTCATATTTATGTAGACAGACCTTTGGGTATAATATGAGTTGGAAGAGCTGATAAAATAAATTACCTACATTTTTCAAAATCATCACCTCATTAGACTCGAAATAAATAACTACCTACGTACTTATGACAAAACTCCAAGTGTTATTAGTGTACTCGTGTTGATTATTCAGGCGGTAGGCATTGTAGATTAGGTTAGGTACTGTCATAATTATGTATTAGATAAAGGTGTGGAGGTTTAAACAACTTTTTCGTGCAACTCAAGTCGGGTTCTCAAGAGTCTCGGGCACAAGCAAATAATGGAGTGGTCCACTATTTTGATCCCTAACTCAGTTTTTCAAACTTTTTTTCCCCCGAGGAATAGCGTCCGAAATGGGAACCCCTCACAGATTGATGTGGGAGTAAAGTACAGAAATAATCGTCGCATACATATTCATAGAGTGAGATATTTCGTCGATAGAGAGGCGTAGGAAGAGGGCTATTTCGGAAAGGAGCGATAGCGAGAAAGAGGAGAGACGAGATAATAGTACCAGCTCGCGAGATGAGGTGATGGGAGGGATGGGGAGGGGGCGAAAAGGGCACATCCCACAGAGGAGGGTTAGGAAGGACGTTCGGGTAGTTAAAGGGCACAAAGAAGGAATTCCTCCTTCAGGCCCAGCAGGAAAAGCCCCCCCAGAGATGGAATCGTCATTCAGAAGTTATGTTGAACCCTTCTTCATGGGGCTCACGTACGCGATAAGGGGAGACAGACGAGGAAAGTGGTCATCCGCTTTATCACGGTTTACCAGACGAATTCTGATGATAATATCGTTGGATTGATACGAAGGCCTCGATCATCTATCCGTATGTTATTGAATCATGTGCGACCCACATTGAAATTGCAGGTATCTAATATTCATCCGAAACACTAGTTCAGTGAATAGCTGCGGCGAATAATTAACCTTGAACTTACTTAAACACAATAAGCCAATCTCAAGGAACCTCAACTTTCAACGAATTTTTAAAATCAATTCGTTCCATAAAAGTAATAAAATGATCGTTCAAAATCAAGCAGCATGACGATATGAGTAATCAAGTAATAAATTCATC
Source organism: Leptopterna dolabrata (assembly GCA_954871275.1). Lineage (NCBI taxonomy): Eukaryota > Metazoa > Arthropoda > Insecta > Hemiptera > Miridae > Leptopterna > Leptopterna dolabrata. Next base: position 32,310,478 of record OX940986.1, on the reverse strand, counting down.
AATTATTTATCTATAAAAGCTTTTTTTTTAACTCTGCAAAGTCCTTGCCACATGGGTTTATTATTCTATTGGACATACCTACAGAAATGCTGGCTGTTCATTTATTGTTTCTTTAATGTGAAATAATTGAAATAGCTATTTCTGATGGTTTCCACCAATTTTGGCCCCCAAAACACGAATTAGGTACGCTCCTTTTTTTTCAATTTTCTTTGATCATTGATAGTGCCATTTAATCTCTTGACTCACGTGTTCAGATACCCAACCATCAGTTTCGTTTTAATTATATCTCAGTACATTTTGCAGATCAGTATGGAGATGGGCTCCAAATTTTGTGGTATCCACACAACACGGGTTTGTTTGTATTACACGACATGATTCATTTCATTCAACTTATGTTAATTTTATTTTTGTTTGTCTCAATTTTTACCTTGATTTATTAAGCTAGTTATTTACTTTGTTAATACAAACTACGCCAGTTCTAACGGTGTGGAATGTTGCCTGGGAAGTAGGTTATGTTACGCATTTAGGTATCGCCACAGTATTAACGCGGTCGGTCATTTGATCACAAGGATACAACTATTAATACTTCTCTTCGAGGGATGGTTGATTTATGTTGAAAACTTATATTATTATGTACCTAGATGGTTTTATGTGTGGGTGCGAGTATACAAACCCTCTATAATTGTGGGGAAGCCGCGGTTTCACGGCGAGACGCCGTTCGTTCCACACGCCCTTTACCTACGGCAACCTACCCTGTGTGCACGGGTCCATGGCAAATCACATTATGTGAGGTTCACGGATCAGGGGGATCCCTCGCCGCCAGTCCGCTTTGACGGTTTTAGAAACGGCTCGCAAACCCCAAGAAGCTGTAGACGATTCCAAAATGTCTCAGAAGAAACAAGGCATTCAATTCAATATTGAATAGCATTAAAAAAATTTATAAGCACTAATATTTCCAAATCATCGTTCGAGTATATTTTCCTAGGAAATTGCTTTATTTTCTCAGTAAATTCTTAGATTAATCCCATTTCGTTTGCTCAATAATTAGGTTTTAATGATTATGTTACCAGTAAATATTGATTTAACCTCTAGACAGTTGGATGCGACTGCTTATTTTGGGGGTTCGTTTAGTGAATTTGTTTTTGTGAGTATGAAGTTACTTACTTACTCTATTATTTATTAAATCTGTATTATCTACTTCCATATTTTGACCTACTAAATAAATAAATAAAAAATTCCACCGCTGTCCAATGCTCGTGCTGTCTAGCAGGCAAGTTAAGGTGAACTACCTACCTATTCAGGCCTATTCATATCAAACTCAGATTGCACAATCGTCATTCTTATCTGGTGGTCATACTTTTGTAACGAACAAAATAATACGAACAACAACAAAAATAATGATAGATAGAATTCTATATAACTGTAATTGCCTGAGGGCTTTCCCGGGGGGGGGAGAGCGAGGGTAGGAATTGACCAGATTCCTGATCTACACAGAAGAAACAGTGATCTACACAGATCTACAAATAGAGATAAACAATAAACCGCTGTGTAATAATTTGCAGCGTTTTTTTATGCACCAATCGATTTTCACTCAAATACCGAACATTATTGTCCCAAGCATGATTGTTGGGCATTGGTGTGAAATAGGTAATACCACAATGACACAGGACAGTTTTTGTGGTTTATTCATGTTCAAGCTAATTCATCATTAAGATTATGCATTTCATTAATTGGCTGAGTTATTGTAGCCTTCTACCAATTATAACGTGCACCTACCTACTTAATTAGGCTGAATATGTATTGCTATGTTTGATCCCAAGTTGTCACATTCTGCTGCGAAGTGTTATCGATTAGTTACCGATTGTACGATTACTAGACCTTGCAAGGCCGGTTTGAATCCCGATTTCACTTTCGAGTGGCTACCAACGTATAGCGGAAGCCTTGATCATTTTTTTAGAGGAATAAACTTGTTATTCGCCAATATTCCACACGCTTTTGGTTCATTATTTTGCTATACTAACAAATGGTGGTCATAACAAATTAGATGAATTCTGGAGAATTAATAGCTGCAAGCTGATCGCCGTACGCTGTACTTCGCACTTTTCTTAGTTACCATGAACCAAAATTATTGAAATTTGGTTTGTAGGTCCCGTATGGGGTCTAGTAAGTTGGTCCTCGAAGCTCGGCGTTACTGTCAGTCATCTCAAAAAGGTGAAAAATAGGGGGTGAAATGTTCAGAACGCCGTAGCTCGAAAACTTTCAATCGAAGGGTATGGTTTTTTTTAGTTTTTAAATTGATCTTGAACCAAAGAATTTGTTGAGACCACCCGGAGCATCTGATTATAATCACGGATGGCTGTACGAAGTCGAGGTTGTTCTCTGATATTATTTCATTTGAAAAATTATGGATCTTTTGGATTTTGTTGATAGGTACTTTCGCAACTTGAATAAACGTTGAAGTATTATTGGGTAAATTATTACACTACGGTAAATTATTACACAACAGTTTATTATACTATCTATGCAGAAGGGACATCTATACAGGTAAATTATTACACAACGGTTTATTATTCACCTTATGCTTCATGAATAACTACAAAAATTAATGACTGAATTATTGAATCCCTCGCATTTGTATGAAACTTTAATTCCCGAGCCGGCTCCAGTACTCCATTTAGGGCTTTTCTGGAGGGAGCTCGAGGGTAGGTACTGATCACAGAAAACACTGGTCTCCTGTAGCTAGACTTATAATAGCTCAGTGGTTAAATTGTCTACCTGACAGGCTGAAGTTACATACATCGAAACCCAGGCGGGTCCGAATATTTTTTCACTCCACATCAACAATTTCTCTTCTGAACTTCATTACTTTTTTTGTTTCTTTTTGCCATTTTAGCTACTGTTTGTCATCGGCAGAATTATTTTAGCAAAATTTAACACGTGATTTAGGTAGGTACCTAGTAACGAGTACAGGGATGGGCACTAACGTACGGAGGGTCTGCGATCTACACAATATGTATAGAATAGTTCATATTTTATTATATAGACGGGTTATTTATACAGAGAGCTGTGATCTGTACAAAATAATACGCCGTTGTGTAGGGATTTCCAGCGTTTTTTTTTCGGCTAAAACTGGTATGAAAAGTACCCACAACCTCATTTGAATACCATGACACACGACGCCGCCTCACAGGGAACTCAGAAGAGCAGTTGAATTCGATATCCCCGACCGAGCAAATATGACCACAGGCCAGACCACATCTCTCGTTCCATCCCTTTCCACTTAGGTACCGGTTGAGGAGTTCGGTTGAGCGAAGCGAACGGTAAATACTGAGACCTCCATTGTCGATCCTATCCCCAAGGGCTCAAGGACGTCCGGGGCACTTCCCTCCTGGCAAATCTACTATACTAGTTTGGTCCCGTGAAACCTTGCGCAAATACCATACCATTCAGACCCGCCGCCGCCGGGCCGCCAGAGAAACCTAGCGGCGAACAAAGGTGTTTTTCAGGGCGCTAGGCATATCGGAGACGTTTTAATTGGAAAATTGCTTAGGACAGCCTCCTCGCCTGGTTTTCTCTTCTGAACACGGAAGCTTTTACGAAAGATTTCTTTTATGAGGATCGGAAAGGGCAAGATATGGATAGATAGCCATTTCCCACGGCAGGACGGACACTCAGCAGGAATAGGTATGTGGAACAGGATGAAGCCTGTTCGACGCATAGATACACCTGAGGTTCGTTCGCAGTAAAAATCGCGACTCTGTTCCGAACTCGTGGAGTTCTGGAAAATGGCCGCCGCAAGTTCTGAACGGGGTTCCGAATTCCGCAATACTGCGAACGCTCAGTGAATCTGGAACTATCAACGTTACTAGAGGATAACCTCCGTCTTTTGTGGATGAAATACAAAAAACGCTGCAAAGTCCTTGTCACATGGGTCTATTATTCTACTGGACTTACCTGCAGAAATGTTGGCAGTTCATGTATTGTTTCTTTCATGTGATATAATTGAAATAGCTATTTCTGGTGGTTTCCACTAATTTTGGCCCCCAAAAACACGAATTAGGTACGCTCCTTTTTTTCAAATTATCTTTGATCATTCATAGTGCCATTTAATCGTCTTGATTCACGTGTTGACAATTTTTCTAGTGTTATTATACAAATTGATGGTGATTTCAGGAATGGGTAGGCGGTGTGGAGGCTGGAAAGTAAAAAGGTGTATAAATGAACAGCCAACAATTTGCTTTTTACCTCTGGTCGGTGAATCCAATTGGAAATTACCACCTATCCACCTATAACACTTACCTTTGGACCACAAATCCACATGAATAGGACCCAGATCCTGGGTAGAAACGTTGTGGGAATTTAAAAAACCATCAAAAACAACACTAGACTGGTCATTCCTCAATCCTGAATTGAGAGGTGTATTAGTTTTAGCAAATTCGTACAGGTTCCCCCCACAGGGGCGATAAGATGGGGCCTTTGAATAAGTCTTTGTCAAGGGGATTAAGCCCCCCACCACACACACACACACACACACACACACACACACACACACACACACACACACACACACACACACACACACACACACACACACACACACACACACACACACACACACACACACACACAGAGGTTTTTCGCAGTGTGCTCAACCTCCGTAAAAAACTTTCAATAGAAGGGTATGGTTTTCTTTACGTTTTTGAACTGATCTTGAACTAAAGAATCGCCTCGCTTCGTCACGTGAATCAAACGGTATAAATCTGGCTCAGATATCATCGCTACAGAACGCCTGATTATAATCACCGACGGCTGTATGAAGTCGATTTGGCTGTTCTGTGACATTATTCCATTTGAAAAAATTTATGTTTAAGAACCGAAAATTGCAACCATGTATCATGTTTCCACGCGACTCTCCACTATGCATTGTGCGCGAAAGGAATTGACGCTCAAAATTGACTCGCAAAATCGACGCGCAAACGATGCTAGTATCCCAGGGCTCGTTTCCACGTGACTCTCCACTATGCATTGTGCGCGAAAAAAGTTGACGCTCAAAATTGACTCGCAAAAAATGCTAGTATCCCAGGCCTAAAACTTGATACATGTTAAAATGATGGATCTTTTGGATTTTGTTGCAGCTTGAACAAACGTTGAAGTATTATTGGGTAAATTATCACACAACGGTAAATTATTACAAAACGGTAAAGCCAAGAAGTGAACGCTCAAAAATAAGGTAAATTGTACATATTTACGGTGAGCTTCAAGTCCTGTAGTTGTACACCCAGTAGGTACAAGGAATAGAATATTCTATTTTCTGTGGTTGCCAATCTTCCAGGACAATCAAAGAGTCAATCCCCAACAAAGATTATTCCAGTCAATTCCACCCAAGTTCATCGTATTGGCCTGAAACATTATCGACGTTATACGGTGTACAAAATTCGTTTTAGGAGACGTTGGACGATGAAGTCGATGAGGAATTGCGATAAACAAGACGATAATCGAATGGTGTTTGGCGAGTGCGCTTTCACAGGTCAGATCCTATCGATTTACCGTTGCAGCAGGAGGTATACCTACATAAATTATAATAATAATAATTGTTGATTATTTTATTTCTTACTGGTTCATAATATATGAGTACGTTGAAATTGCTGTAAGGCCATGGAGTTGTTGCATTGTATTTTTAGAGTTCTCTGAAATGGGTTTTTGCGTTCTAATAAAATATTAATGCATTGAGAGCAAAGAAAGATTCTTCCAATACTGAGTTATAATTATTCAATATGATATTATTGTTACGTGGTTCAGCGATATTCTGGCGATCTACATCATTGTTACGGGTACCTAATCCATACCTCGTAATAAGGCTGTCCTCCAATTTGCTCGATGATCAATTTGGACATTTCCCTGAAGTTCGGAGCATTTAAAGCTATTTAAAATCTTGATTTGGACAATGTTAATGATTTTTTTTGAACTCGAAGTCGCGTTGTATTATTTTTGTTATCAACAGTATGTGATGATGTGGTGTTTAGAACGGATTTGGTTGTATTCTCTTCAACGTGGACTTTTGACAAAACTGTGACGTTGAAGGAGCACCTGAGATTCCTTGATATCGGCCTTCTACGCTACCTGTGCAAGACGGCGCTACCTGCCTCGCTCGCATTATGCCCTATTACTTCAAAATAAGTTTACGAGAATCAGGGGTCAATAACTCACTCCTAAATAAGCGATATTGCTGAGCTAACCAGATCTTGATTTCGCAACGAGCATAACTCCCAGATTCTCTTACAACAATTCAGAAGAAATTCCGAGAGGTACCTAACAGGGGATTGAAATCATAATAAACCACAAGCTATGCTTAGAGCGGTTCCGATGTATTTTCGATTCAGTACCTACTTCAGTTTCCAAGATACCTACCCTAATCCACAAAACAATGAAATTTTTGGACATGAAAAAGTAGGTACCTACGTAAAACGATCCGTTAAATATTATTGTTCTGGTAGGTATTTTGGAGCGGTATAATTTCTCTGTCGCTGTAGGACACGATATTGTGCCAATGAAACTCATTGCACAGGCTTTCACTGGGCCTAATGACTGAGAGACAACGCCCAAAGAAACCAACGTTCCAAAACAACAAACTGAAACAAAGCCATTCTACTCACGGAGCCAATCTATTGAAAGAACGGGGGAGATTTAAATTATTCACCTATGCTCTTTCCACCAAGGAGATTGCGAGTATAAACAGCGAAATCCAGCAGGGCAGTTGTAAAATCTACCTATCACAAAAGGCTAAATGTGAGGTTTTTTGGTAAAAATGCTAAAAATAGTTGAATTAAATTTCCAAAATGGTAGTAAAATGGCCACCGAGACAGAAAAAGACAATTTCAGTCATCAAAAAATAAGTTCTTTACGGAAGAATTGGTCAAATTTGAGTTATGGGAGGTCAAATTCGTCAAGAATCGCCAAAAATAGGTGAGTCGCCAGCTTCGAAAAATCGCTCATTTGGTCATGCTACATGACTGAAACTTTTAGGCGGTGATTTTAAAAAGGCAGGCTTCCAGTCGCTGTTCCAAGGTCTTCGTGCAGTTTTGAACACCTTGCCTGGGTGGTAGAGGGGATGATCTAGGTAATTCGCTCAAGTTGTGCCCGTCTTTTGGAACACCTGTCCAACCCGATTTGCTTCGCAACGATCCCCCCCCCCCCCCCCCCCCCGGTCATGTCCCTTGGTTTGCAAGGGAATAATATATAATGAAATAGAAACGGGAAGCCAGGCAGTCCTCCGCTTCGGCTTTCAAAGCTCGGAAAACCCAAATGAAATTCCTCGTCTCACCAGGGTAAGGGAATCTATTGATCTATCGGTTTGCTGGGAATCCTATCTGAAATCTGGAGACTGCCTTACTGTAAAAGGGAACGCGTGAGATTCCTCCATTCCCCCAACACGCATTGAGTAGGTCAACTGATTGATCTACTCAGATCAAGCATGAACCATCAGTCTAATCACCAGCTCCTATTTAAACTAGGAAGACGTACCATGCCAGTGACAAACTGGGTAGGTAGGTGCCTGTGTGAAAACAAACGTCATCGATCACACTCAACGAAATTTAAGACGGGGAGTAGATTAATTAAAGCCGGACATTCGCAGCTTGTCATTCCTCAATCAACATCCCATTTTCACAACAGGGCCGAAGCCAGAACTTTTCTTAAAATGTATACAGGGTGTCAGAAGACGAATATGAAGTCTATTTTGACCAGAGTGGAAAATTGAGGTTCTAACGAAGTTTCAGCCTTAAATTTACGTTAAAATTTGGTTTAAAATCGTCCTTCTTCCTCACACTGTTTGGGTCTCATTTGGGAACACATTTGGGTCCTAGTTGTGCTCCGAAACACAGCAGTCCGATCGGCATACACCCAGGGGTGATATGGGAGAAAAATTGGTGTAAAAATAGGGGTTTTCTAGGGATTTTTGAGGTTTTAGTGAATATGAGCTTGTGAGGTATCGTTTTCCATGTTTTTCTAGAGCGAAAAGACCGAATATTAAGTTCACTTTGACCGACGAGTGAAGAATTGAGGTTGTAACGATGGCTAAGCTCCCGAAATTAATTTTTATGAGTCAAAACATGGGAAATTGTCTGAAATCACCATATATTCGTATAATAACACTAGAATGAGTATCAACAGGTGAATCAAGACAATTAAATGGTACTACATATCAATGATCAAAGATAATCTGCACAAAAAAATACCTTGAAACGTAAACCATCAAATTTTGAGGGGGGTTAGACTTTTTTTCATGCTCGATTCCAAAGGTTCATTATTCAGAATAATAAACCAAAAGCCGAGCCTAACTCGTGTTTTTGGGGGCCAAAATTTGTTGAAACCATCAAAAATAGCCATTTCAATAATTGCACACGAAAGAAACAATAAATGAATAGCCAACATTTTTGTAGGTATGTCCAGCAGAATAATAAACCCATGTGACAAGGACTTTGCTGCGTTCTTGTGTTTTAGTAACATGAGCTTCTGAGATATCGTTTTCCATGTTTTTGGGGACGAGAAGACCGAATATGCAGTCGATTTTGACCAACGAGTGGAAAATTGAGGTTCTACCAATAGTTCTGCTCCCAAAATTGATTTTTTTATGAGTCAAAAACCTGGGAAATCGTGTGAAATCACCATCAATTTGTATAATAACACTAGAAAAAGTATAAACACGTGGATCAAGGCGATTAAATGGCACTACCAATGATCAAAGATAATTTGAAAAAAAAAGCCTACCTAATTCGTATTTTGGGGGTCAAAGTTGGTGGAAACCATCAGAAATAGCTATTTAAATTATTTCAGATGAAAGAAACAAAAATGAACAGCCAACATTTCTGTAGGTATGTCCATCAGAATAATAAACCCACGTGACAAGGACTTTGCAGCGTTTTTTGCTGAGCGAATACATAGGTGTATTATTATTCACAGTAATTCGCAGAATAATAAACCAAAACGCTATCGCCGTTGCGGAATGCAAAACTACTGGAAGACTCGTGCTTACGAACCAAATGGTGTGTGGGGTCACGCGATGGGAAGGTGGTACCTACGTTAGGCCAGTTTAGGTATACTTACATGACAAAGGTCATCCCAAGAAGGACCGCTCCCCAACCACACTCGTCGTTTCCGAACGTCCGCCTTCCTTCTTTCACCGTCTCTCGACTCCAAATTCAGAGCATCGCGACAAGGTTTCGGCTTCGGCCGCTAATTTTCAATATTTATTTATGGAACTGGTTCTGAACATTAGCGCACAACTTTCCAAATATGAGACGTACGTGTTTTTTCAAGAAAAAAAAAATCGGGTTTAAGTATCAATAATTAATCCTTAAGTTAATCTAATCCAAAAAAATTTCTAATTTTTTTTAAATTTTCATACAGCCGTGTTCTACTGACTAAAAGAAGCTCAAATAATTTTTCATATTGAAAATTCATCATTCCCTTGCCGAGATTTAACGGAAGTTATGCAGCATCTTCCCTCTCACTCCAACAACAACTGTACTCCAAATTGGCCTTAAGGTCCTACCACCGGCCAGGGGTCGATTCTACAACTAATTTCTGATAAAAAACGCTGCAAAGTCCTTGTCACATGGGTTTATTATTCTATTGGACACAGTACAGAAATGTTGGCTGTTCATTAATTGTTTCTTTCATGCGTAATAATCGAAATAGCTACTTCTGATGGTTTCCATTAATTTTGGCCCCCAAAACACAAATTAGGTACGCTCTTTTTTTTCTTTTTTTTTAACTATCTTTGATCATTGGTAGTGCCATTTAATCGTCCTGAACCACGTCTTGACACTTTTTCCAATGTTATTATACAAACTGATGGTGATTTCAGACGATTTCCCAGGTTTTTCACTCATAAAAAATCAATTCTGGGAGCTGAACACTTGGTAGAACTCAATTTTCCACTCTTTGGTCAAAATCGACTTCATATTCGGTCTTCTCGTCACCAAAAACATAGAAAACGATATCTCAGAAGCTCATGTTACCAATATGTTGCTAAAACGTAAAAAGTACCTATTTTTACACACATTTTCACTCATAACACCCCTGGGTATATTCCGATCGGGCTGAAAAGTTTCGGGACACAACTAGGGCCCAAATGGAGCATGTGTGGGAAAGAACGATTTTTTTAGACCGAAAATGAAGCCTGTACACGTGATACGGCGGACGGCGTACGGCGGACGGCGTACGGCGGACGGCGTACGGCGGACGGACATTGCATTTTTGGAATCTATGCACCTTGAAACGTAAAAGAAAAAAGTTTGAGGGGGTGTTATAAAAATTTTTTGCTGAGCGAATACATAGGTGTATTATTCACAGAATAATAAACCAAAAGTGTCATACAACTTTTTTTACCGCTTAAAATCTGAGTTTTTTCACTTTGAAATTTTGTTCGTGTTTTCGACCTTAAGTCACTAAAATGGCCACAACCCGATTAATTCAAGGACTACAACCGAACATGATTATACTTCGGAAAGAGCATTAGACTTTATCTCCCTGATGCCAAATCAATTTTGTAGTCGACAGACTACGATAAGCGAGGTTAGAAGTATAAAGGTGTCACAAAAGTTGAGTTACGAATTTATTGTAGATTCTACTGTACATAAATATGAGGTGTAAAAAGTACAAATATGTCCCAAAAAAGAAATCACGACGAGGATATCAGCTTTGTATAACGAACAAACCAACGACGAATAATGATTCCTGATTGATTTCTTTATGTTTCTTTATTTTCGTCTTAAAAATACAATTTGTACTTTGTAATGTTGAAGTTTCGATTTGTCTGTCGACTTTCCACGTCTGTCGCGCAGAGTGCGAGGTCTTTGGATTTTTTTAAAGACAATCCAATGGGTTCTTTGACAGTATGGTCCATGTAGTATGTCTTTAAAGCCCATCGCCCTGTCGCAATTAAACAAACCAGCCTGCTCACAGGACTACGAGCCCCACCTCACACCTCTCGACTTTCACCTTGTGGGGAGCTTTAAAATCGAAAGTTTACGAAGTTCAACAAGAAACTCGAGAAGATCTGGTGGAGAGAATCCATCTCTGCAGCGACGCAATCCGACAGAATGCACATGTACTGGAGCGAGCGGTTGACAGGATTCGACGCAGGAGCCGTTTTTGCTTGCACCAAAATGGACGGCATTTGGAAAACCTGCTATGAATAACCTCCAGATAGATTTAATTTTCACGTATTTATGATTTTTATTTTTTATTTTATTTTATTTTTTTACATATTATGAAGTACCTAAAATACAGTTTTATTTCATTCATACGTCAATTTCCCCAAATCATCTTTGCTTTTCCGTGTTAGAAGGCCCAACCTCTCGAGCCTCTCCAACCAGGTAACAACCGATTTCTTGATCCAATAAGCCTATCACTTTTTTTTTTGGAGGAGGTTTTGGCAATGGAGGTGTGAGTCAAAAATGTAGACATGCAAGGAGCCAGTTGGTGAGTTTTAGCAATATTATTGTATCATTGTATCATGTATTATTGTACCGAAAAAAATGAATGGTGGGTTGCAGTTTTCGTCGACCATTACGGAAGATGACCAGTTAGCTGCAGCAGCATACTTGCACTCGTATCTCTCAAATTCATGGCTACGCTGTGGGATTCGAGCTTTCACAACAAATATTTCAAGATCGTACCTCCACAATGGTCATTAGAGCCCGATGTCCCTCGCTTATGGTTATAATCGAATTGTGTAATATATACGAGCTAAGTTACGGGCATATTGAATAATGTAGTTTTGTGTGTTCTCGACTGATGAAGAAATAAGTATGTTACGGGTTTCAATATTCATCTCTTGATCATTAGGGCAGTAATTCGTTGTATTTAAAAAACTTCGTCAGGGCTTGAAAGGGATTGCGTGAATATTCTATTATATACGGCATTGGCGATGCGGAAAAATTATCAATCGCCCTTGAAAAACACGAATTAGGCCTTCGTTTCAAACCCAACCCCAATTCTTCACTGACTGGTCAAAATCAACTTCATATTCGGTCTTCTCGCCCTAAAAAACGTGGAAAACTATACATCACAAGCTCGTGTTCATTAAAACCTCAAAAATGCCTAATTTTCGCACCCAATTTTCACCCATAACACCCCTGGAGTGTTCCCAACGGGCTGCCGAGATAGGAGACACAACTAGGGCCCAACTGTGTTTCCAAATGGGGACCCAAACTGTGTGCGTAAGAACGACGATTTTAGACCATAAACGTAAATTTAAGGCTGAAACTTCGTTTGAATCTCAATTTTCCACTATCTGGTCAAAATAGACTTCATATTCGGTTTCCTCGTCCTAAAAAACATGGAAAACGATACCTCAAAACCTGGAGTAGTTACTAAAACACAAAAAATACCTATTTTATACCAATTTTCCACTCATAACACCCCTGGGCGTATTCCGATCAGGCTGAAAATTTTCTGGACACAACTAGGGCCCAATTGGAGCATGTGCGAAAGAACGAATTTTTTAGACCAAACATGAAGCCGGTATGCATGATAAGGCGGACGGACATTGCATTTTCTGAATCTAGGCACCTTGAAACGTAAAAGAAAAAATTTTGAGGGGGTGTTGTACAAATTCTTTGCTGAGCGAATACATAGGTGCATTATTCACAGAATAATAAACCAAAATCACACTAGAATACTGCACTTGTTTTACAACGTGACACTGGCAATGTGAAAAAAACGTCATGTGAAATACTGGTTCGTTGGATAGAGACGAACTGTACAAACGTACTGTACGTAATTATACTGAACTGTACAAAGTGAGCATCCTGCATCTGCATGCTTGACTTTCATCATACCTGCTGCAAAAGTGGAGCTCAACGGAATCACTTGAACAACTCATCGTATTTCCTCCTAATGAAGCTTCAAAACTCGTTTCTACAATTTCGCTGCATCAACATCAAAGTTGATTTTCTAGGTAAAGCGGGTATGTGGCCGTTCTACTACACCGTTTCCCGGCTGTGTGGGACCAACTCGAGTTTATCCCAGACGCAGTTTCCCTTTAATTTCCACCCATCACCACCCGCAACTAATTTCCATCGTCTAATCCTTTTGTCCCAGTGTCCGCCTGCCATCTTTATTACCTTCTGGTCTGCCCTACCGGAGGGGACTTTGCAGGTCAGGATTAGCGTTATGAATGCCTTGGAGTGAGCGGCCAGGCAGGGATGTATTATTGCGTTGGATCCCTTCTGTTTTCTGCCCTCGAAATACACCGGAGAGGGGATGAGACCAGGTGACTAGATTTATTTTGGAGCTTTTGTCGAGGATTGCTCCGGGGGGGCTTTGGGGTCGTTTAGGTCTCCACCTCCCCCCCATCGCCTATTCAATCGTCGTCCATTCATCAGCAGAAATGGAGTTTTTTTTGTTTGTCGTGACGGACATTTTTCCCCTTTCGATTTTTCAATTATTTCGAATGTCGTCGGACCTATGTATTTCATTCATTTCATTCAACTCTACCAATTTCATTTCGTATAACTTGCTTAAAAAGTTACACATAGGTTAATATATTATGTTACGTCGTTGTGTCGAGAACTAATAGTAAACCTAACCTCCTTAAAAAAAACTACAAGATAAAAATATAATAGTCTATTTCCACGTAAGAAACTAACAAAACTGTAGACCGGTTTCGATTGTTAAACCATCATCAGCACACAACAGAATGAAACTACTGGAACTTGAGCATTGTAGTTTCATTCAATTGGTTTATTATTCTGTGAATAATACCCTTATGTATTCGCTCAGCAAAAAGTTTTTATAAAACCCCCTCAAAATTTTTTTCTATTCCGTTTCAAGGTGCGTATATTCCAAAAATGCAATGTCCGTCCGCCGTATCACGTGTACCGCCTTCATTTTCGGTCTAAAAAAGTCGTTCTTTCGCACACATGCTCCAATTGGGCCCTAGTTGTGTCCCGAAACTTTACAGCCCGATCGGAATATACCCAGGGGTGTTATGAGTGAAAATGTGTATAAAAACGCTGCAAATCCCTGCACAACGGTTTATTATTTTGTATAGAATACCCTTCTGTTACAGATCACAGCTCTATGTATAGATAACCCGTCTATATAATATAATATGTACTATTCTATGCATATTATGTAGATCGCAGACCCTCCGTAGGTTAGTACCTAACCCCGTACTCGTTACTAGGTACCTACCTAAATCACGAGTTAAATGTTGCTAAAATAATTCTGCCGATGACAAACAGTACCTAACAAAAAGAAACACACATAATGAAGTTCTGAAAAGAAATTGTTGATGAGGAGTGAAAAAAGTTGCAAAAGTAGGTACCTACCAACAAACTCCAGCCCCTTCTACGTAGATTATAATAATGAACCGTTGTGTAATAATTTACCGTTGAGTAATGATTTACCGTAGTAATAATTTACCCATCAATAATACTTCAACGTTTGTTCAAGTTTCACTACCTACCAACAAACTCCAATAGAGCCATCATTTTTCAAATTAAATAATATCACAGAACAACCAACTCGACTTCATACTCCGCCAATACATATAATCAGGTGATCCCTACCAATGATTGGCCGTATTCACAAATTCCTATTGTGGGCGCGTCTCTGGTTACGAGATTTGGTTTGGATTGTATACAATTTCATTCACACTGGAGTCGAAAATGCCTGTCGGTGCAAACTTCGGGGCCTTACTGTGAACGAACGGCTGGACGTACGATGCTCCGGATGGTCTTAAAAAACTCGCAAGTTCAAGAACTATTTAAAACCGTAAAAATATTTACGTAAAAAAATGGTATAGGCGTTTTGAAAATTTCAGCCCCTATTTTGAACCCCTTAGAGATGACTCACAGTAACGTCGAGCTTCGAGGACCAACTAGACGCCGAACGGAACCTATAACCCGAATTTCATCAATTTTTTTTTATGGTAACTAAGAAAAGTGGCCCGTACGGCGTACGGCGGACAGACAGAAATATTTTGGTTTATTATTTTCAATAATGAACCATTGGAATCGAGCATGAAAAAAAAAATTCTTACCCCCCCTCAAAATTTGATGGTTTACGTTTCAAGGTATGTAGAATCCAAAACTGCAATAAAAATATTTCTGTCTGTCCGCCGTACGCCGTACGCCGTACGCCGTACGGGCCACTTTGCTTAGTTACCATGAATAAAAATTGATGAAATTCGGGTTATAGGTTCCGTTCGGGGTCTAGTTGGTCCTCGAAGCTCGACGTTACTGTCAGTCATCTCTAAGGGGTTCAAAATAGGGGCTGAAATTTTCAGAAAGCCTATACCTTTGTTTTACGTGAATTTTTTTACGGTTTTAAATAGTTCTCGAACTTGGGAGTCGTTTAAGACCACCCGCAGCACCGTACGTCCAGCCGTTCGTTCACAGTAAGGCCCCGAAGTTTTCACCGACAGGCATTTTCGACACCAGGGTGAATGAAATTGTATACACTCTCGTCACCAGGGACGCGCTAGATTCAATCAATCAATCAATTTATTCAATCAATCGAACAATCAATCAATCAATTTTTCAATTGCAATTGGAATTCACTTCACTGGAATTGTAAATATTGGTATACTGAATTGAACTTTAATTTGAATTGGAATTTTTTTCGAATTGCCTAATTGGCATTGTGTTTTCAATTGCAATTGGAATTCACTTAGATTTTCAATTGCAATTGGCCACTGCTCACCAATCTACCTAACATCCCCATCTAAATTCCCGACACATTAATCCTATAAACATACACTCCACATTCGCCAAAATTGGCAAAGTTGTGTTAATAAAAATAAATTTAATATTGAAATTGCAATTGGACCACTACTCACCACTCTACCTAACATCCCCATCTAAATTCCCGACACATTAATCATATAAACATAACTCCACATTCGCCAAAATTGGCAAAGTTTTTTCAGTTGCAATAGGAGTTCACTTAGAATTGTCAATATTGGTATAATGAATTGGACTTTAATTTGAATTGGAATTTTTTTCGAATTGCCTAATTATTGGCATTGTGCGCTCGTCACCAGGGAAGCGCTCGATTCCATCAATCAATCAATTTATTCAATCGATTTCGAATTGGAATTCATTAATTGAATTGGAATTCATTAATTGGATTGGAATTCATTAATTTGAATTCAAATTAATTTGGAATTCAAATTAATTTGAATTGGAATTCATTTCGAATTGTCTAATTGGTATGGTGCGCATTGGCATGGTCCGAAATGGTTCTGCAATTCTATTGGCCAACGCTGTCTGCGATTCACATAGCATGTATAGACTAGTACATATTATTATATTATACAGACGGGTTATCTATACAGAGAGCTGTGATCTGTAACAGAAGGGTATTCTGTACATAATTAAAAACCGTTGTGCAGGGATTTGCAGCGTTTTATTGCAGTTTTGGATTCTACATACCTTGAAACGTAAACCATCAAATTTTGAGGGGGGGTAAGAATTTTTTTTTTTCATGCTCGATTCCAATGGTTCATTATTGAAAATAATAAACCAAAATAGGTATCTACTTTTTGTGTTTTAGTAACATGTTAGTAACATGAGCTTTTGAGGTATCGTTTTTCATGTTTTTGGGGACGGGAAGACCGAATATGAAGTCGATTTCGACCGAAGAGTGGAAAATTGAGGTTGTATCAGATGTTCAGCTCCCAAAATTGATTTTTTATGAGTCAAAAACCTGGGAAATCGTCTGAAATCACCATCAATTTGTATAATAACACTAGAAAAAGTGTCAAAACGTGGATCAAGACGCGATTAAATGGCACTACCAATGATCAAAGATAATTTGAAAAAAAGAAAAAAAAGGAGCCTATGTACCTAATTCGTGTTTTAGGGGCCAAAAATGGTGGAAACCATCAGAAATAGCTATTTCAATTATTTCACATGAAAGAAACAATAAATGACCAGCCAGCATTTCTGTACGTCCAGTAGAATAATAAACCCAAGTGACAAGGACTTTGCAGCGTTTTTGCTATGGATTTCCACTACTCCGCAGCATGTGATTTAAGTTATATTCTAACCTCCTAACTTTAAACTACCGAAAGATTGCCCAAAAACTCTGTCAACCATCGGGATTTATTAAAGAAATTGATTTCAAAGGTGTTTGCTTGACCCCCGGGCGTTTATAACCAAGTTAGCGAAGCTGTAACTAACCCAGCTTTGACGTCTCTGATTGGCCGGATGAACCTGCTCCGTACACTTGTGAATTTTTGCCCAAGCAGAACCTCTAAGAGCTCGTTACAGTTCTAGCGTCATGAAAAACGATGGAAATGATCATAGAAGTGCTTTCTGAAAACTTATTGGTCAAGACATTTATATAAACCTTGTTGTTTGGAACCGATGTGTAATAACTGTGTGATGATTTCCTATTTATTTTATTTGATTCTTTTTTCATTTCTTTGCATGATTTGCACTATTTATGGTCCTATGTACGTTCGTTTGCGCACGGCTATGGATACAATTTTTAATTGAATAGCAAAATTCTAGTTTTATCTCTGAGACATCGTGCGTTCACGTGTTCCATGAAGCTTATTCGACTCTATTGTTTCATGAAAAAATGGATGAATCACAGAAAAACTTCGATTAAGTAAATGACGCTCAAGAAATCCAACGACTTCTTTTGGATACGAGCGAGTAAGAAGTCAATCTCACGCAGAATCTTATGTTTTAGAACATAAATCCCAAGGAAAAACGGAGTTATTGAAAAATAGTCAATTTCCACTAATACACGAAAAACGCAAAAAACACTGTTATACCGGTTTCGGTGATCAAACCATCGTCAGTAACACACAATAACTAAAGTTATTAACACACAATAAAGTTATTGTGTGTTACTGACGATGGTTTGATCACCGAAACCGGTATAACAGTGTTTTTTGCGTTTTTCGTGTATTAGTGGAAATTGACTATTTTTCAATAACTCCGTTTTTCTTTGAAATGGGTTTCCACGATTTCGTCGCGAGTGATTTAGTTCATAAATCCCAAGTGTAAAAACACCCACCGGTTAGGTAGTTGCCCTTTCATGGATAGTGAGAAAGATAATATCAAATGTAGTAAACGTTGACAGTTTAAACATATGTAATTCTTTTTCGAAAAATATATTAAATTTGTCCAAAGAAAACTATATTGGTAGATTAGTAGATTATACCATGTTTTACCTCCTAGATACACCGCGCGTTCCTACGTATGGAATAGAGTGCGCGTCCCCCAAGGTTTAATTCCTGTTTTCTTAATAAACTTACAACTTTATATTAATTTCTGCGGAGCTATTTCATAAACAGCCATAAATAGATGCGATCGTAGGTGTCACACGCTTTGGATATTATTGGAAGGATGACATGATTCACTTTTCTTTGCCACGTACGACACACATGGCGTATAAATATTAGTTCATTACCAATGTGGTTCTTTCACCTTTCAGAATACATACAATTGAAAATTTACTTAAACGTATTCGACCATTATTCAGTAGGTAACTGACAAAGTCCCCAAGGTCCTGTACATCTGTCACGTTTTGCTTCAGAAATCGTGACTCGTCACTCGTCAGCGGCGTTTTTGAACACCCACGCCCTGCCCGGCTAATTTACCACCTCGTAAATCTTGCTGTCGAGTGCGGCTAACAAGTTGGGTGGGTCGTAGGTATTCTATGCACCTTTTTCCAAGTAATGTTTAGAGTCAGGCTCATGATCTTAAATGGGCTGGGGTTCGAAAGTCAAAATTACCTACCTTCGTGCCAAAATGGCCCAGTATTTAAAAACGCAGTAAATGATTGCACAGCGGTTTACTATTTACCTGTACAGATGCCTCTCCTGCGTAGACCACTGTTTTCTGTGGTCCATATCCATACCTACCCTCGAGCTCCCCCCACCCACCCAGGAAAACCCCAAATCGAATACTGGAGCCAGCCCGGGAATTACCGTTTCATAAAATATAGAAAACGATACCTCACAAGATCATGTTACTAAAACACACAAAAATAAACATATTTTTACTCACTTCAATTCCCGGGCCGGCTCCAGCCTTCGATTTAGGGCTTTCCCGGGGGGGGGGGGGGGGGGGGGGGCTCGACGGTAGGTACTGACCACAGAAAACACTGGTCTACGCAGAAGATGCACCTATACAGGTAAATAATAACTCGTTGTGTAATAACTTGCAGCGTTTTTGGAATCCACGAATCTTGAAATGTAAAAGAAAAAATTTTGAGGTGGCGTTGAAAAACTTTTTTCTGAGCGAATGTGTATTATTCACGGAATAATAAACCAAAACCTACCAAAGTTATGAGACATAATTTTGAGGATAAATACTCCTCATAATAGATTTTGGTGCCAAGACGGCGCCAGAGAGCATAACTGAATTATACAAAGAGAAGAACGGGGTAGTTTTGAGATTTACGATTTGAAAATACACCATAAACTTGGTGAGCTGTTCGCACATATTGAGTTCGCCTAGATTGATGGTAACCAGAATATCACAGTAACACTTCAGGTACGTCTTCATGACAGTTGACAGCACGCGGTCTCATAAGCGATGCATCATAGTAAGACATGGTTATGTTAAATTCATGTATGGGACTCCGGACTACGTACGCTGGTAGCTTCTGTGGTAAGCACCCCTTCTACTACAGCCCTCACATCATATCCTGTTCCTACAACGCTATCATCCATCGACAACCCTTCAACAGATGCATCGGACAAGATTTGTTGACGTAGTCGTTTATGACCCGAACGAAACCTCATAGTTCTACGCCCAGCAAACGGCTGTAATGCAGAAATTGATTGACTCTGGAAGCTCATATTTCACGGATTCAATTCCGGGCAGATGGGTAACCTCTCCGCATCCCGCCCACTTGATATGCATACAGTTGTGTCAATTCACGATGTACATCTCGCAAAACTCAGTCCTAAGCCAATAAAGTGTCCATCAGCTGAAACTGACTTTCATTACTAAAAGCAGTGGAATGGGCGTATCGGTAAAATGTAGGCCAGCGACGATAAATTTAATGGACCTGTCAGTTGTCGGCGTGTAGTGCTTTGCGGGAATTGAGTGTTTCTAATAAACTTTCCATTCCAAGTTCATTAAAACTCAGTAATTGGGACATAAACGTGGTAAACTTCTACTTTTTTAATCGAATTAAAAGTGGATTTTTATTAAAAATGAATAGATGTGCACCCACCTAAAATAACCTCGCCGTCGGAGCTTTCCAGAAAAGTGCTGCATGAGAAGCATTCTATAAGCGAAGGTGTCTATGAGCGCGTCTTGGAATGTGCATGTTAAATGCACCCAAGCGTTTTACGACTAAACTACATGGCATTTGGACCCAAATATTTTTTTTAAGCCTTTTTTCCATGATAAAATCTAATCATGTACCTACTAATAGATTAAAACAGACTCTAACAGTACAACAGAATATACACCAAATAACAAAATAGCTCAACAACAATATAACAGTGTAATAGTGCAACGAAGTTCTTGAAACTTTGGTTGGTCTTGGTAATAGGGTCAGAAAACCAACTTGATATAGGTCTCACCCCCCGGGAAAACTTTGATGAGGGTAGAAAATTACCCTTCGCAACCGGAGGTTTAATTTATAAACCAAGTGTTTGACTTACAAATTTAAAAAAAAATAAAGTAATATAAAACGTCTGCCAATTCGAGTAGGCAGTATAGCTTCCTCACTTGAATCACATGAACTTATTGAGTCTAGAGGTGCGTGTGCCCTCAAAATTTCAGCTCTCTACGACTATTTTTTCGCGTAGTTGGAAGCGTTACAAGGAAATGGTCAACATTTCATGTTCGCGCATGCGCAGACGAAAGTTACATTACGATTCCAATGAAATTCATATGAAACGATCAAAGTATTATTCCTGATCGACCCTCCAAGTTTGAACTCATGTCAACGGTATTTAAGGTAGTTATGGGCGTTTCAAGTATTTCACGTTTGCGCATGCGCAGATGAAAGTTACGGTACTTTTTCAATGATTTTTGTACGGGACAATCTGTGACCCAACCCGCACCTACCCTCCAAATTTCAGCCAATTTCGACCATTATTTCGGGTGTTACGAGGACTTACCACACAGGATAGACAGACACGGAACCAAAAACGTTCCTCGATGTCTGAAACACCAAATGGTAGTGGACATTTTAATTTTGGAGGACATAAATTTTTTTTATTCAATCACGAATCCAAGGCTTCCTTACCTTCGGTAGTGAAGAAGCAAAAATAAAACTATTTGAACGATACGGTTTTAATCTGAAAGAACGCTCGTCATCAGGAAAACTCCCTCTAGAATTTGACGAATTAGGTTCTCCAAAAAGTTTGCCAAATTGGAACGCTAGTAAACCAAATGTCAAAATTTTGAAAATTGGAACACCAGAACCAATTTGATGAAATTCTATGCTGATTCTGAATCCAATGCAATTTACAGACTGAACATCGGTCAACTATTAATTAACGAAATGAGAGCGAAGATAATGCCCTCGACGGTATTGCCATCTGTTGAATATTCTTACAAGTTTTTTTCTGGCTATTTCCCCTTAATAGAAACCATAGATTCGATATAAATTCGAAATTTCGTGAAGTAGGCACCTTGTTGAAGTATTTTAATCAGTTACTTGAAACCACATAATCCCACAAATTGATGGAAACCAATTTTCACGAATCAACGACATTTGAACATCTGTACGACTTTGATGGGAAAAGCCTTTGGGAAACTTTGATTGTACAAACTAATAATATAGTTTCTATAATTAAAGGTCCATGCCAGTCCACAGTGACAAATCACATCAATTTCCAGTCTGAACTTATTAAGATATTTACATTGAACAACATGGGTTAATAATCTGGCAATATGAAAATGGACGACAAAACCTTCTCGATGTAGCCAACATCATACACAAAACATCACAAGTCTTTCGCCCTTTTTCTCCCAGTATTTTCACTTCCACAATTTTAAATGCTCGAGCTTGATAAATTACAACAGAGGCTCCGGACAAAGGAAACCTCCAACAAGCACCCCAAGCCCATAGCCGTATATTTTCAGAAGGTTTGTCTGACGTTGTTTATGGGTCAGCTTCCCGCGTGGCGGACAGAAGGGACGTGCGCACCACATTTGGCTCATTTTACCCTTGTGCGACCCCTTTCCGCCATCGGGCGGTTTGATGCAAGGATTGAGGATGCTTTTTCAAATGTAAAAGAGGGCTTGTTCATCAACATAATTGCCTTTTAATACCTCTGTTGCTCAAAAGCTTCGCACCCGATAAACACCGGAGACATGGAAACTCAGATACGAAGTGGACCACGCAAATGGCACATTTTGGTTTATTATTTTCAATAATGAACCTTTGGAATCGTGCATGAAAAAAAAAAAAAAAAAAATTGTCAACCCCCCCCCCCCCCCCCCCCAACAAAATTTGATGGTTTACGTTTCAAGGTATGAAGAATCCGAATACGCAATAACAAAAATTCTGTCTAGCACTTTTCTTAGTTACCATGAACAAAAATAGATGAAATTTGGTTTATAGGTCCCGTTCGGGGTCTAGTTGGCCCTCGAAGCTCGTCGCTACTCTCAGTCATCTCTAAGGGGTTCAAAATAGGGGTTGAAATTTTCAGAACGCCGTAGCTCAAAAACTTTCAATAGAAGGGTATGGTTTTTTTAACGTTTTTAAATTGATCTTGAACTAAAGAATTTTTTGAGACCACCCGGAGCATTGTACGACCATCCGTTCGTTTGCAACGAAAAGTTTCGTCAACACGATCGTGAAACAAACGGTATAAATCCGGCCCAGACATCAGTGCTAGGTATCACCTGATTATAATCAAGGATGGCTGTATGAAGTCGAGCTGGTTGTACTGTGATATTACTTCACTTGAAAAATGGTGGATCTTTTGGATTTTGTTGATAGGTACTTTTGCAACTTGAACAACCGTTGAAGTATTATTAATGGGCAAATTATTACACAACGGTAAATTATTACATTATAGTTCATTACACTATCTACGTAGAAGGGGCACCTATACAGGTAAATTATTACACAACGGTTTATTATTTGCCTGATTGATTCATGAATAACTACAAATAATTAATAATTGAATTACTGAATCCCGCGCATTTGTATGAAACTTTTATTCCCGAGCCGGCTCCAGTACTCCATTTAGGGCTTTCCTGGGGGGAGCTCGAGGGAATTGACGACAGAAAACAGTGATCTACGTAGAAGGGGCATCTATACAGGTAAATAATGAACCTCTGGGTAATAAATTGCAGCGTTTTTTTCTTTTATACGTCGGTGAGAAGGTACCTAATTAACAAAGTCGAAATCTATCATTTACCACAGCACATTCTACACCTTTATTATTATTAATTAGAGACGAACATTCAGATCCGGCACTAAACGTTATTTCGATACACATCTTGTCCATCATAATACCATTATACCAGTATCAGGAAATCGCTCTTCTATTTTTTTTATTTATTTTTTTTACAAAACTGCAAAATAATCAGTCATAAATACAATGCAACTAAATCAGTAGCTGTTACTAGAATTGAATTCAACTGTTGGTGAGGAAGGTCAGCAGGTGAGGGCATCATGTGGAAAAATGTATTTTATATCAAGTTCCCAAGTTTTTTTTCTTCTTTTTTTAAAAAGTATTACACCTACCTATATACGCACTTTTCTATTTTAAAATAAAAGTTACAATTTTATCTAAAATTTAATACCTACGTATTTTGTATTAGAAAATGTAGGTACCTTCACACCTAGTACTTATCTGAGGAAATAAAGTTTTAAAAAAATTAAAATAGTAGGTACTTGATATTGTTCTTGTGTTCATTCACATAAAATAAATAAATACTCCTAGAAATCTCCTCGTCTTGGCGTTGTAAAGAGACGCAGCCTTGAATTTCAAATAAAAACGCAGGTAATCCTTTCCCTTTTAAACAAGAATTCATCGATACCCATTTCCGATACTGAGTAGTATCGATACTATCGAGGTATCGATGTTTTCTCTTCGACACTCTTATGTGTACTAATATCGATACTTTGAACAGTTGATTTGTGGGCCCGACTCAGGTGTCGAAGCTATATTTTATGAAGTAACAGTCTGAATACTGAAAAATCGTGCATCGCATGATAATCCCTCATAATTAGGCATGTTTACTGAAGTACCTACTTAATGACACAGATAAACACTATCAATAAAGGTAGTTGTCAGAGCTATATTATTCATACATAAAGTTCAGGAAGAAAATCCATTGAAATATTGAAATATACGTAAACATACTGGAGCATAGACGTCAGTAGCGTCTACCTAATGTACCTAACAAAAACCTAGGTAAGCGTATTTATTGCTACCTCGCTTAATGACCCTATCTGAAAGGCCAAAGCTATTATAATGTATAACTGTATAAAGTAGCTGAGCGTGGGGTCTGAAAACGGTGGGGCACCAAACCGGAACAAAAGGCCAACAGGTACGAGTAAGTCTACAAAACACCCCGAAACAACAACACCCTTCTCTTATTTACTGATAGAGTGATATTCAGCGAAGCTTATCTCTTTTATTCAACACTCTATCGTCGTACGATAAGTCGACAATTTCTACTGCAAATTAGCCACCGAATTTATGCGTACAAAAATATAGTAAACTAAAATACAACAAAACAATGACCCGTCGGCCAGTATCTGAATGGAGAAGCTATTGACTAGAAGCTAGGTAGCCCTCTGTGCTGAAGCGGATCAATCCACAAACCACAAGATCACAAACAGCAAACAGGACAAAATGCGAGTAGGTACCACAAATACAGACTGTCATCGGAACCGGACCGAACACAAAACGCTCAAAATTTGACGCAAAAAAATTGAAAACTGACAGCAGACTCAACAGAGAAAGCGAATGTGATTCAGAGGCAACAAAAACAAATTGGAAGAAGAAGCATCTCGTATCGAGATGACAAACTGGATCGAAGGACTCGAATCGATTGTGAAATGAACGATTTTGTGGAAATCAGATTTGGGGGACAGGGCCCGAAGTGGGCGTGGCGAACAACGTTTTCACTCGACTGAGCATGCGCGGATGGGTCACTTTTCTCGGTTGCCATGGGAACACTAGGTCCCAGGACCTACCTGCCAGTTTCAGGAGCTTAGGTTCCGATTTCGATTGCAGGACATCGATTACTGTCGCTGTATTCCGATAACGTGCTTGGTGTATGGAACTAACAAGAAGGAACCACCATGGTTCCTCTACTAGAATATTGAATATCCACAGCCAAGAAATCTAGTGAGTCGCTGCTAAACTTCGTGAAAAATTCTAGGTACAGTGTATGGAGGGAAATTCAGATGCCAATTGAACAATGGTTGGTCTTTTTAGTGTTTTTGGGTGCCGGGGCAGTGGCCCAAGTGGCCTTATGGACGCAACGCCCCTGACTGTATTTTAGGAAGGCAAGTAAAGCAACATGTTACTCATCGCATATTAATGCAAAATGTCGAACACGATTTTAACTTATTCGAAAAGTGGGTGAAACAGCATCTAAAATCTACAGCGAAAAGCTACAGATACCTACATAGAGGGAAGATTATTTTTTCTAACAAAAATTATGGTCATATAAGAATCCCCAATCAAGACAAAGAACAAATTTGATTCAGCCCGGATTTCGAACGTCTTCGAGTGAGACTAATAGAGAGTTCCTAAAGACTAAAGTCGGGAAGATGTGTTCGGATTTATCTCAACTGCGCATGCGCGTCGCCCAAGTTCAAACTTATTTCCTTAAGTTCGACTTATTCGGCCTTATACATAAGGCGCGTTATCTCCCAGGGCACAAACTTTAGGAATCGTCTTTAACCTTACTCAGGGGTAAGAGTGCACAGCTTTTTTGCCGCGTTTTGTCGTTTTTTTTTAACGCGTCATGTGTCGTCGGTCCTCGCCATCGCCAGCGTCTTTCAAAGTTACTCCAAGCGTCTTTCAAAGAATTTGCTAGATTGTTGCGATATCAACTTAGGATAAAAAAACCAGTCATGCAGCATGACTTAATGAGCGAATTTTCAAAGAAATATTCGAATTAATGGCTATGGTTTTGAATAAAGGAAAACTTCTTCCTCCTACTGTTAGTACCTAAATTGAATAATTTGAAATAGATTTTTTCTTTCGTCTTCCTTCTAGTAATACGTGGGCCGGTACTTGTCTATCTATGAAGGTATCATAACAATTATATGTCAAATGGGAAATTCAAGGAGTTGTACTAATCGTTTGCCTCCCCCTTTTTTGCTTCGAACTCTCGTCTTCAATTAATACTTCTCACATTTTTCAATCTGACCACTCTAAGGGGGTGGGGGGGGTGGGGGGGTTAAGAGTTTAAAGATTATCCTAGTTTTGGGTAATTTTTGCGCACTTTAAATGCTCTAATTTAAGAACGGATTTAGATATCTAAAATCCGATTTCACCATCGTGTTCAGCGTGCAAAAACCTTTAAAATGAGGGGTCACTTGTTAGAAAATAACATTTTGGGGATTTTTGGGTAATTTTTGCGCACTTTAAATGCTCTAATTTGAGAACGGATCAAGATATCTAAAATCCGATTCCACCATCGTGTTCAGCGTGCAAAAACCTTTAAAATGAGGGGTCACTTGTTGGAAAATAACATTTTGGGGATTTTTGGGTAATTTTTGCGCACTTTAAATGCGCCAAAACCCTCCTTAGAGTAGGCCAATTTCGCCCATCTTCGAACTTAGCCTTTCGATTGCCAAGATAGATTTTTTGTGCAAATTTGAGCTGTTTATCTCAATTCTATCGAGAGTTATCGTCTGGAGTGACACATATATATATATAAATATAAGTAGTATCCAAAAGCCAATCCTGGCGCACTGACTTAGATCCTTGATAAAAATTTTTACCACAAAACATCAGAACACATTTTTAAACACAAAACATCAGAACCAGTGACTTTTTCATTAACCGACTTAGATCCCTGATAAAACTTTTTAACACAAAACATCAGAACACATTTTTTAAACACAAAACATCAGAACCAGTGACTTTTTCATTAACCGACTTAGATCCCTGTTAAAACTTTTTAACATAAAATAACAGAACACATTTTTAAATACAGTGACTTTTTCATTAACCGACTTAGATCCCTGATAAAACTTTTTAACACAGTGACTTTTCGGGGGTGACTTTTTTAAAAATATTTTTTATCAGTAACTCTAGTGAACTCTAAAAATTAGGAAAAAATGCAAAATTAGAACCTTTTAGGGGTCAAAGTTTTTGAAATTTAGCTCCCTCTGATGTTTTCACTAATGAGGAGTTAGTAGGATGGGAGACAGGATAGTATCCATACAAGAAAAAGTGGGTGGATAATAAAAAAAGTGAGGGGGGTAGTTAAAAGAATAACTTTTATAATAAAATGTCAGTGATTGAAATATATAAGAATGCCGTTAAAAAATCAAACTACTCATCTTTCAAGGATATTAAAAAAGGAACTTATACCATCTTGGAAAATTTTATAAAAAATTCGGAATATGGTGAAAGCGTTGTCGTTACAATTGATTATGATGATGAAGATATATGTTTGTTTTTACCTAAAAGAATTTCACGTCGACTTCTTAATCACGTTAGAAACAATCCAGAAAGACATCCTGAAAAACTTATTTATAATGGAACAGATAAAAAGTCAAATGCCTTTCTGATTGACTTTGAGTAAATATTATGCTTTTCAAAGACTTAGTATCTATTACGTTTTTATAGGGAATCTCTATAAAAACAAACTTAAAACCTATTTTTTTCTTACTCATATTTAACGGATAACACACTAGTCTTTTTTATTGTTTTCTTTTATTATTTCTTCAAGGTGAGTTTTAAACTTGTCTCTACTTATGTTTATTTTATAGTGGCCCCAAGCCAAAGTATTTATGCCATTTTTCATTATAAATCTTTTATCATCATGAGCGGAAAGAGCTTTCTTATTCTGTTGTTCTGTGGTCACATCGTGTTTTTTCGATTTGAATAATATCTGTTTCTGATAGTTTGGTTCTTTAAAGAATAAGCATCTTTTATAATCCTCTATACTTAAACCCTTATTAACGACATTTTTCTTTACTCCTTTAGATTTTTTCGTAACATCATTAGTTTCGAATATTTTAAAAGCGTAGCACTTTGGACGAAGTCCAATAA